>OZ059829.1:33069086-33669086 GCA_964057195.1 Orthosia cruda | reverse complement strand
AGAGCGGTCGCGCGTAACCTGTTTCTATGGAAAATTTTAGGGATTCAGATCATTGATCAAGCAAAAATCATTTACTATTTATATTCATACATACACATTTATGCTACAAACAGTTTGTTTAAATTAATGTACCAACACATAACCGCACATACATTTTTTTGGATTGTATCACGTTATCCAGAATCAGCAACACTCCAACACTCTATCTAACTGGAAACCAGATGAACTGCAAAAACAAACCTATTATAGTTTTCCATCTTCTTAATATCAGTTCAGAAAAAACAGTTCTTAAAACTCGAAACCGATATATTTTGTTTTTCCCATTCTCAGAATCCAAAATGTTACACATCCCCAGAAAATTTGCCACAAGCATTACATAACCAAGCTCCACGAGAGTCATCAAAGCAAAATCACAGTACATAGCTAGTACACAATCGGTTGACCGTCGCCGTTGCGCGGACCGCCACAGGCAAATGACAAGGAATTAGTTGGTAATGGCGAGACCATTGTACCTAACTGCGCGGTGGCTCACCTAGACATACATAATTGATTATCCTACTGAACCCTTCTGTGGAAGTTTGGTTGAGAATTTTAGACAGTTTGAATATTTTGCTGGTGAATCGTAAAGGATGTCTGGGATTTTTTGATAGTGGTTTAGCGCAAGCCTATCAAAAAAGAAAAAAAGCGTCTGCGTTAAGTGCGCCTCTGATCGTTTGTGTGTATGAAGTATTCAATAAATAAAGAATTCATTGATATTATCAAAACCTACCGGTTCACTTGATGTTTCATATAGATGAAGATAACACGAAATTGATTATTCTAAAGCCTTCAGTGATACGTTGATTCGCAGAAGTGAGGCGTCTAACGCTTTGAATATTTCGCGAGTGAGTCTTAGGTATGCATGTAGGATTCAGAAGAATTTACATGAATCAAACAAAACTCTAACTGTGAAAAACAGCGGTGCATGAACTTGGGTGAACGAATATTTACTTACTTATCTAGTAAAGAAAATCTTTGGAAAATACCGATGATTTAACAATCGTCGATATTATTGTACTTACGTCCACAAATCTACATCCTTTCGATTCGATAATTCAATGACACATACATTTAAGGTTATGCAGGTGCCTACACCTGATTATTTGCACCATGTTTACACTTGCATTCACTGAGATGTTTTACATAATTACCTTCACGTGTCCTCCGTAAGAGGAAACTTACTGCAAACACTGCTCCCAAGTTGTATACAGGGTTAGATTAAAATCAAAATTGTATAAAATAATCTTCTGTAAAATAATGATTAAATTAAACATCCAACTAAATATACTTTTGAGTCCAATACTCAGCGTGTTACAGTAACTGTATACAAGGCCAAACAATATTTTCCATTACTAAGAAGAATTCTAATATTGTAAAAGGCTTCTTGAAAACGGTTTGAAGATATTTTGTCTGCTGTTTATTAATAGATCTGTTACCTTCAAACATAACAGTTTCTTTGTTGCAAATCATTCGTATTTAGATCCAAAAGAAATAATCAAAGCATCATAAAAAGAACTCACCCCAAAAATTATCATATTAAAACATCTGATCCGAAAAAAAATTAAACAAAGCCCCATGACACACATTGTGAGAATTCAGGTAATTAAATCAGGAATGAAAATTCAAGGTTGGAATATGGCTGAATAATCTTATTTATCTGTGTCAAACGCCGGCTTTTTTACTAAGACGGATCTGTCAAAGATTATCTCAAGCTATTTGTCATTTCCTTTGGTAGAGGACCAATCTGACAGCTGTCTTAACCCTTTTTAACCAATGAGAATGTCATAGGCGCACGATGTACATTGAGTTGTTTTTTTTTCGTGCCAGCTTAGTATATTAAGTGCTTTTTTATTGCGTTTTAATATCCTTGTTGTTTTTTGTTTGGAAAAGGAAGGGATTTAATTATTTTGTCAGGTGACTAGGATCCTTGGGAGGACTGTGATTCAGGCTCGTTTCCTTGAAACTTTAAGGAAAATACTGTAATATTTGGTTTACTTTGAAACTTGCTGGAGCTAGCTTATTAAAAGCAGTCTTGTTTCTTTGAAATGCTTGAACGAGTGTAGCTTTTTCCTATACTTAACCACACTGCTTTGAAAATTTTAAAGATACGGTTTCATAATTGAAAATTCAAGTTTTTAATATCTCTTATTACCACACAATTTGACAAAAACACGTGTCGAATCATTAAACTGTATGGGACAAACATTAACTAAATAACAGGCACATAAAAGACACCCGTTAGTTACTTAATAAAAAACCAGCAATAATATTATTTATTACCACAATAAACACATTTTAATTAACGTTATCTATTCACAATCGCGTAATTAATAGCAGTAATAAAATTAACCCGCCATGTTTCAAATAAAACCGTCGAAACAAAACCTCCGAACAAAATAAACGATTCTCATAATACATCATTTGTGTAGCTATCAATAAAGCGGCCGAATCTTAACATCTCACTAACATCTCAATTTCTTGTATTGGAAACAACAATAATATTTCCTGAAACAGGATATTTATTTAAAACAAGGCGTTGATAAAGTAATTTTCTTTTAACCTTAACCATGTCTTTATGGAGTGGTCATTACTTAGCAATGGTACACAGGCCGCTCTGAGCAATGGCTACGTATTAATCAAAATGCCATATTTTTGTCTCGCTCCTTTTGTACTTCCGTTCCTCTCTCACTAGTCACGGATATCTCGTTTTTATTTGTTGCCAAGCATCTTTCTAAAACGTTAATCTCTTCAGAGCAAAACAATCCCTAACTGTTTTGTCATTAGTTCTTGTTTCAAGTGTGTTATTTTGCTACTTATTACCTTCTACGTTGGGTGATCGTACTCAGGTTCTGCAGTCTTACTCTCCTGAGACGAAATTCGGTCTTTTTTTTCGTCTCTCCATCACAGATCCTTTTTTCGCTTTTTCAGAATAGACGTAGGAAAGCGTTCTTGCCTTCGTCCATTTCTTACGCATTATCTCGTAATCATTAGTTTCACCATTTCCTTGATAGTAAAAGGTTTTTAGACAACTCAATTAAGTAGATAGATTACTTTTACACTTTCGTTTCTCGAATGTAAGTAAATATAGTGCTGAGATATATTACCGGTTACTTCTGCTTTGTCGCAAACTTGAGTGAAAATTATTTGAACTAACTTTAAAAAACCTTACAAAATATATGGAAATACCTTCTGCCCACTACTTCGTCCGCGTAAAAAGTATTTTATCATCCCAAAGGAACATATATACCGGGATAAAAACCTATGTCCTTTCCAGGGTCTCAAACTATCTCAATACAAAATTCTAAATCGGTTCTTCAGTTTAAGCGTTAAAAGGAAACTGAGTTACTTTCGCATAAATATTAGTACCTATGGATTTTGATTCTGCATCAGTCTAAAGTTTTGACACTACGACCTCAACATTATTGATGTCGTGTAAGCTTTCCAATCTACAATATTTTAATCGTGTCTCTACAACAAGATTGTGGCGCCCAATTAATATTTTATTGATTAGGTATTTAAAACTATCTTCTAAGCATGACATAAGTAAAGAAAGTTAGTATTTCATGGATTACTGTCATGGTTCATTAATTCTTTTCAATTCAACGAGTCAAAATAAAGAAGTATTATAACCTAAAAAGCTATGTATCTACACTCACAACATAATGTTCCAAATATGAATTTCAAAAATATGTACGAATATAAAGTACGTGTTTATAAATACACGTACTTTATATTCGTGGATATGTAAAATTAAAAAAAAAACCATTACAGTCCAACATTTTCCTTCGATTTTCAAACTTCTGCACCATAAAATAACTTTTAAATTTTCATAGCATACTTTTACTCTTTAATTTATTGGCGCTTACGCTTGCGCTTTATTGACTGAATGTAGAAAAATGTGTCGTTGTCTTTGGATGCGCTGCGCAGAGTGCATTGAGGATCTAAATTGCCCGCAATACCACATATTTTTTTCGTTTCCATTTTTGTTTTATTTCTACTATATGAGTGAAGATAAAATAGTGTATGCAACGGCATATAATTAGATATAAAAACACTCGCGGCTTCGCTTCATGTGATAAACCTACGCTCGTGTTTTAATAACCCCTATTATATGACTGTTGCATAAACTACTATTTCATGATTATATTTCTCAAGTTCACTACCGTAATAATACCCATACCTCTAACAAACACATTGTATTTACCATTCTCTATAATAAACAAACTAATCACTTATCAACACTATGCCTGCAGCTTCTTCACATTTCCACATGTTACATGTCACCGTTCTCTCCCTCCCTGGTGAAGTGCGTACGTCATCGCCCATCGGCCATGACACATACCTGTTTCATCTTAAAGACCGCGGGAACTTGGTATTTCAGTTTGTCGTATGAAGTTGGCATTTCATGGGTAATTATGTTTGGCAGATGTTTTATAGTAGGTAAAAATGTGGATAAGGGATTGGTTTGCAATTAGTAGGGATTCATTTTATTTTATTAAATTTATCATGCAAGCACTATAAGAATATAATTCTGATCACAATCGTTTTGATAAACTCGTGTTACAACGAATAAAATAAAAACCGGTCAAGTGCGAGTTGGACTCGCGCACGAAGGGTTCCGTACCATTATCGCAAAAAACGGCAAAAAATCACGTTTATTGTATGGGAGCCGGGCCATTTAAATATTTATTTTATTCTGTTTTTTTTTTATATTTGTTGTTATAGCGGCACTAGAAATACATCATCTTTGAACATTTCAACCTCTAGCTATCGTTCTTGAGATACAGCCGGGTGACAGACAGACAGACAGACGGACCGCGGAGTCTTAGTAATAGGGTCCTGTTTTTGCCTTTTGGGTGCGGAACCCTAAACATAATTTAGCAACTTACAGCGATGTTGATCATTCAAGGCTTCACGAAATGACTATTTCTCTTCCTCAATTTCATGAATTGGACAAAAACTAGATTCAGAATATTTCATAATTCTTGATGAACCATAAAAGCCTAACGATAACTACACACAGTCTTAAATTTCAACCACTACTCAGAAAAACGTAGGGGAATAGTAACGCCCTTATTTTCCCTCCTATTCTCGCTGTGGCTACGTAGGTACTTGCAAATGGCATCGCGACAAAATCTATTAGCAGACGCTCAAATTGCGCAAGTGCTAAACAAACAGGTTACAAATACTGTAGGCGGTAAAGTGTCACTGTCTTCCTATTGATGTGATCTTTAACCCAACACTCACTGTTATACCTCTGGGGTGCGCCTACGCAATTAACGGATTTCTTTGTAGTTTTTATCTTACTCAGATTTATTGATTAAATCCAGCCTAGGGCAGTACATAGGCTTCTTCTATTGTAAACCTACACTTGCTAATCGGGTTAGTAACCCTGTCACAGATGTGACAAATGTTTCTAACTTATCATGTTAAAAAAAACTGAAATCGCTCGAGATTTCTACATTAGCCAGATTTGCCACATTCTTTAAATCATCATCTGTATTGACAGCCTTGATTCATACTTTTTAAACTATGTAAGTCTCATCAAGGACTTACTTTCAGATCTTCGTAGCTGCGTAGACGAGCTAATGGTCCAAATATAACTGAAAATAACGAATTAGAATTCTTGAGTTTACTTTTGAATTTTTTAAGATTCTCCCTGAGTTACATCCATTGAAAAGTCTAAGATATCAACAAAATCTGTGCACTCAGAAAGCAGAAGGACTCAAAATCTGTCACAACCCGAAAACATGATGATCCAATTCATGTCCTCGATCTCGCTTGACGGTAAGCTGAAAAGGATGATGTTTAGAATGGTACAAGAGAGTTCAGAAGATTTCTGATCACTCTTACTTCGAAGGCTGACGATTTCCCACAAGTGTCACGTCATTCATCATCAACACCAGTGGCGTGCCTCTCAGATGGTGATCAGTGCGATATCGCGATCGTACCCAGTGTTGGTACACGCTGGTGAACATTTGCATATAATGGTACGATGCGATGCCATTCGTCAAACAGTGTGAGTGACACCTACTTTGTACAGGATGTTCTGTATTTGATCAAAAAAAAACCTTGAAAACCAAGGTTTTGTTTTAAGACGATACTTACAAAAACGTACTCGTAGGTAACGCACATTTGATACCTACGTTGACTAAGCACAACTATCTACACATAAGCTCAGGCAACTCCGTCATCGTTGGCTTGAAGAATACGCACAGAAAAGATAATAATTAACGTTTAAAGTGTCGGTAAAATTTTCTTTTCACCTACTCATTTGTTTAAGCTTTTCATAAACTGCATTTGTAACTACTAATTTTACCATAATATTATTAAACTGTATGATTTTTTGTTTATAAACAAAGTTTCTATTTTATCTCAGATGCTTTTTCCCATGAAGATCTAAAATAATAATAATTTTCATTCATATAATGACAGCATTTATTTATGTAAGGCCCCTTTTTGCAGAAGGAAGGAATTACCCTTTATAACATCTTCATTATGCTTCGGAACAAAAATAAATAAATGAGTCGCAATAACTCTTAAATTCACTGTAGCAAATAATTCACATAATCAATCCGTCTTTTCAGATCACGAAGGCGACGTCACAGCATCTCCTGCAAGAAAAGAAAAAAAAACAAATCAATATTCAACGCAATAAAGAAACACCATATAAGTGAAAACAAGGGAAGGGTAAATAAAACCTATAGGCAGAACGCATTAAGGTATTCGGGCAAGACGCCATTGTTGTCATATCGTGGATAAACTACGACATTAATCAATGAAGGACAACAATAGTACCGCTCACCTCAAACCGAACTCATCTCACCAATACACCTTGAGCTCTTTCCCCTTCTATGATGTACTAGACGTGAGTACTGTAGAGGGTCATGAGAAGCTGGTAGAGTGTATCAAGTGAATACATCTACATAATGTGGGCAACAACACAGCACTAGATAACGGTTATTGTGACGACAATCCGATTCTACCCACGTGGTTATTGGAAGCTCGAGATATAAGTGCTTATGTACCAAATGTTGGCTTTTATGTTAATAAAATGTTTGATTTTTAATCAAAATTTATTACTTATGTTTACAAGACATAGTTGTTACCGAAGAACTTCAAAAAATACTTGTCTCTTATTTGATGCCAAGATAAAGTTTTAAATTATTATTGTCTTATAAAAGCACTACTAAATGAATACGACAGTAATAGCAACATGCTGACGAATGTATATTAAAGACGAAAAAAGGTATATGATGTTAACAAATTCTGTATTTTACATTATATTTATTGTAAAAGATGAGACTGAAGAAATAATAAATACACCACCTTTCATTCATTATCTAACTATACAGGTGGATTCTGACACTGACCCGAAAAAAAATACCATGGATTTAGTCTATAATTCTGGACTCCCTAGTGTTAGAATTTCTTGTAGGCTTTTCCTATTTTTGAAAAATAATCTTTATTAAAACATTAATTCTTCTTTTTCCACAAAAAACAGCAATGTAAATAAAATTCAAAAGCGCTACTACCACACGCACCGAGAAAAAAGAAAAATCTTAGTGATTAAACTAAATAGGAAAACTGATTTTGAACTGATTACGGTAATTAAAAACGCAGATTTTATTCAAAAATTTGAAAATACCCACGAAAATTCCAACAATAGGGGGTTCAGAATCAAGTACTGAATCCATGTTTTTTTTGCGTCGGTGTCATGCATTCTGTATACAAATGTAAATCTCAAAAATATTATTCCTCACCACTTCCAAAAACCAAGAACTGCAAAACGCAGCTCCAACTGAAACCAAAATTAATTAGTGATATGCAAAATCAAATCCCTAACGACACTCGCATTCATTCTCCACCATTTCACTCGCCTCGTTAATCATGAGGGTTCCTTCAACGAGGACAGATAATTTCATTAGTAGATATGTGGTACGTATAGGTATTACTGGATTCACGGGAAGTTAGCGTTCATCATATATCTGGCCCCTTTGTGTAAGCTTGTCACTTCTTCCCTTATACATTGCCAAGAACTTTACTTTGGTTTCTCGAAAGTGTAGAGTGAAATTGCTCCGGGGACTGGTGAAGATTTCCGGTTAAATCCTACAGTTTTAAATTGAAAACATCTACTAATATAAATGTGATTGTCTGTACTTTGGATGCTTGTTAAGTTTAGTTCTCAACGGCTGAACTGATTTGACAGAAGGCTAGAACGTAACCACGAACTAAAGGGACAAAAAAGCATCCTATGTTCTAACATATAGGCACCTTTTTTATCCCCTTAGTAGGTTCCTTTGGGATTATTTTCGATGCTCACTTAAGCTGGTTTTACAAGTAAAACCTAGTAAAATAAAATTATGCCAACCAAACCTTGCTTCGCCCTCATGGTTCTTTTAACCTGCAAGAGTTAAACTTGTTTGCTAAAAGATAAAAGAGTTCATTCACCATTGAACAAGATTGAGTCATTACCTCTTAATCGCCAATCAACGCCTTTGCCCTTGGGCTACTGACGCTCTTAATAATTTTATTAAGTTCAAAAACAAATACCTACCTTATATGAATAAAGTTGTTAATCAAAATCGAATGTTGATCAACTTTTATACCTACTTTATATTATACTCTACGTTTTTTACACCAACCAGCCTGGTTATGTAACCAAGCCTTATGGCGATTTCAATAAAGGAGATCGTCTGTTCGGTTTCGAGACTCCTTGGTAAGACCAAGATGAAAACTCCGACCTCCCTTGGCTGGGAAAAGCTAGGAAACAAGCGACACACAAAATACTTACTATTGTGTCGTAGTCGTAAACCGACGAGATTGGTTCCCGCGACGCTGTGATAGAGGCCTTTGTAAGGCTGCACCAGGAGGCTGATGATATTTCGTAAGAATATGAGCGTCATAAAGATGTGGATAGGTATCTAATCATTCTAGCCGATTGAAATAAATAAATTGTTAGAGTCTTTGAAGTTAAAGAAATGAGAATTAAATAAATTCCGAAATTGAAAATAATAACCTAAAGACGAATTGAATAAACAAAACCAACTTGGTTTAATATTATGACCACCAGCTCATACCGAAATCCAAGCAGGAAGTCTTAAACTCAATTATATTATTTAAATTCTCGTTTCATTTCTTTTTGCTCTCAGGCCAAAGTTCCAAAATGTGGGCAAGGAAATAAACAAAAAGTGGGGCAACAAAAATATGAAGAAACCCCGCTGTGCTTATCCGTAGACACGCAATGATATTAGAGAAATCGGAACACCGCATTATTGTGTACGATGACAGCGGTAAGCGGTGGAGCTAAGCGGAGCGGAGCGGGGAAACGCTGTACAGAGCGGTAATAGGTATAAGGAAGGAAATTTCGTGTTTGTCATCAGAAAAAATAATGCAGTTGAAAAATTCTTCTAAGTCTCTTGAATGTTTTGTTTGTATCATTTTGGTTGTTGTATGAGTTTGTTGGATCAGTTATTGTATGATAACATTATCGGCTAATTTTAAAATTGTTAGGAAATCACTCTATCCTGACCATTACTTTCACTTCTTATATAACTAAAGAATTCGTAAGCCATATTTCAAAATTGTTCCACATCTAAAAGCTAGTAAAATGAGCAAGAAGGTGACATCCATAGGTGAGTGTGCATTAGTAACTTTGTAATAAACTTTACAAACCCTACGAACATAATCTCACACATTAATCTCTTCAACACCTACTTAAATAATGACGTAAGTATTAACGTAACATGTTACGTTGCGTTGATTGAATTTATCACGAAAAGTTTCATCAAAATGTGGTGTTAGTGTCACCGATGCGAGAGACTGGTTTAGGGGTCAGCAACTTGTATGCACGGTATGTATACACAATCTCCTTCTTTTTTCGGACTATAATATTTCAACTAGATACTCATAAATAATTTGTAAACTTGATACAATATATAAAATTGATTACTAACTATGCTGTAGACGTATCCTATTAGATATTAGTTTGCCTTTGTGTACCTACTGTTCAATCAACAACAGCCACTGTCTTAGCATGACCTTCTGCAGCCTGTTCATCTTCTAGGGAATATTCTTCATTATGAAACATTTTCTTGTCTACAACATTGTCAATAAAGGTATCCATCTAAGTGTATATCTTATTTTTTTACTTAATATCTGTTCCTAGATTAAATCATTCGAAACCCCAACCACCCCAGATTCCTACACACCTAAAACTAGATTATATCTTCGCTATGATTACACGCTTACCAGCTGGTATCTGAGGATTATCTTTATTGAATGCCACACGCTGCTCACAGCACGCCGCCCAACATAACTTACTGCAGACTACGGACCGTGCAATAAGGGCTTTATCTCGTTATTTTTGTGTAACTACAATTTTTGCTGGTAAGTTTTTGAAAGGTAAGAAAATTGGCTATAACTTAAAGGTATTTTGAAGGAGAAATTAAAGGCGTCTCCAGCAAAATCTGAAATAAAAATGTTTTATTTTATTGATGAAAGGCTCGTGTTTAATAACTATTTCATCTGATGGCAAGCGATGATGTTGTGGATGGTGAAGCACGCTTGCCTAGAAGATGATAATACAGAAAATCTGATGTCAGATGATAACCTAAAAGTCTTTTGTCAAAGAAATACTGATGACTGCCACACTGATGATGAATCAAATCCGATTGGCTATTAAAAAATCAAAGGACTAAATTGCTTAAGAGCTACCAGATCTAGTCCAATAAAACAAAACGCATAACAACGATTATTTAGTTGGTACACTATCAGGTAGTTAGTATCTCCATTATTAAGTAATCTTTGCTATCACTGGATGCCAGTGTATTTGATCTGGGTAAGAGCGTAGGTAAGTTCAGATGAATTGAGGAATGCAATGAGAAGATCCAAGGCGGATATTAAATTTACCGGAGGATGTTCGACAGAGTGGCGGAGTACTGAGATCCTTTGTTAATGATGTTGTGTTGTGAATGAAATCTGTAGGTAATAATATGATCCTATAAACTTGTGAAGAAGTAAGTATGGAGAAAAATATAGGACATCAAGGAAGCATGCAGACTGTGTTATTATTGATAAAGGTGCTGCTGATGAAATGTAGCAATTATGTTTGGTAGTAAATAAAACGTTTGATAATTTATAGAAATAGAAAAGGTGAGTAAAAAAAAAATAGTAATGGAAGTTGAAATATCAGTACTTTAGTTGGTTTAATTCAAAAAGTCACAATACACTTTATATATATAAAGTAATCGATATAGTTAAACCTATATATATTATTTACTTCCCTTAAGTTACATGCTACAAAAATCAGGAAAGTGGATACTGACACGAGATACTTTCGTATTTTCTTCTCACGAAGAAATTAATGTGATACGTCCATCTATGGGAAACTGGCTATCTAACACTAAAAGAACTATCTAATGTTATTGAATAATTATGTACAGCGCTATATTACATACATACATAAACTTACGCCTTTTTCCAATGGGGGTAGGCAGAAACTACAGAACGCCACCTGCTACGATCCTTACATACTTCTTTTGCTTCACTCACATTTATACATCTAGTCATACACACACATTGTTAAATATAAAGAC
Source organism: Orthosia cruda (assembly GCA_964057195.1). Classification (NCBI taxonomy): domain Eukaryota; kingdom Metazoa; phylum Arthropoda; class Insecta; order Lepidoptera; family Noctuidae; genus Orthosia; species Orthosia cruda. The sequence continues at coordinate 33,657,450 of OZ059829.1, read as the reverse complement.
TTACTACTTTTACTTATTAATTGAAGACATTAGAATAACGTATTCCACATTGGGCACCCGTTTTCGTTTTACTAGTGTTGGGGCGTTTATTTTTTTAGTACGTCAAAATCAAAAACGCTATTAAAATCAGTAATTACCTAGAGAGTTTAATAACATGATTAAAATATAACTTCATCTTTTGCTTTTTTTATTTAGACTAGTACCTACTGATCCGTAGATGCCAAATGTGGAATAAAATTTCAAATAATTAATTATTCCACTTACGGCACCTGCGAAAAATATTGATAGGTTCCGAATGTGGAATACCTTAGGTTTCACTAACACAGAAGCTATTAAAATGGGCGCCCAATTTGGAATACGTCATTAAAATCTGTAGTGATTACGAGATGAAATTACGAGATCAAGGCAATGAATTGTGATGAAAATAACCGCGGCATATCCTAGAACTAAAAATTCTAAGACATTTGACATCCACCAATCCGCACTGGCCTGCAAGTTGGATTAAGGCCCATTCCCTCTCTCACAGAGAGAAGATGAACATGAAAAAGCTGATGATGGTGAACTTCTGCCAGCGGCTTCGCCCGCGTGAAAAGTGTTTTACCATACCAAAGGAACATTATACCAAGTTAAAAAGCCTGTGTGCCATTCCAGACTTTAATCGATCTAATATATCTATACGAATATTATTCTGATTCGTTCAGTTGTTCTGGCGTGATTGAATAACAAACATACATGCATCGATCCAAACTTTCGCATTTATAATATTAGTAAGATGTTGGTGTACGATTACTGGCGAACTTTTAGGTATCGACTTTGACCTTTATAGAAGACAAGTATTCACCTGGCTGGTTAGGTTTGTGAACGTGTTATTGGATTTGCAATATACACAAATACTTACTTACTTGTCTTTTCTTTATCTTACTAGTATTAAAACATGAAAGTTTGTGAGGATGGATGGATGGACGGATATTTGTTATTTGTCTTTCACGCAAAAACTACTGAACGGATTTTTATAAAACGTTACAGAAATATAGCTTATACATCAGAATAATACATAAGCTATAGTTTATAAATATATTGGAGAAGTAATAATACAACGCGGGCTGAAACGCGGGCGGCAGCTTTTACTTTATAAGCCAATAAAAACTAGATTAAACCTAAACGCAAAAACAACATAAAAAATTAGAAAGTGCAATATTTTGCTCAACATAAAAATGGCATTAAGAGATCGTGACTGTACACTTGGCATCACGAGTTGCCTATGCAAATGATGTGAACCAACCTTGGACCGACAAAGCAGCCTCAACCGACACCCGACCATTGTTTTCCAACAACACGTGAAAACGACACTCTTCTGAAATACACGAACAAATTGTAAGACAAGTTAACACAGAAGAACACTGTGTCATTTCTTGAGGCGCTATCATCAATCATTAAAATGAATACCGTTAAATAACATCACATTACATTTAAAGATTATTTGTATTTGTAAAACGGCAACGAATGACATATGGTGAGATTATACAGTATTTTAATCGGTGTGTGTATTTTTGCTTATTAACGTGAAAACTTGTTTTGGATTAACCTATTTATGAATTGGTAGTTACCACAGAACAGATAATTATCTGTTCTGTGGTAGTTACTGAACTAAGCTTCGTCATTGGGCTATTTTCATGTCTGGTGGTATTTTATCTTGTGTTTGATATATATACCAACACTTTTTAGTAGGTAGGTACGGTTTTCAAAGGATATTGGTAAAATTCTGATATTTTAGCAATCTGCATTTGCGAAAAACTCAATAAACATGATTTGGGCTACAAGAAATATTTTTATTTCAACTCAATACATACTTTGATAACCACAGTTTTGGAAAATGGTAATTTTTTTTATAGAAGAAAGAACACGAAAATAGTATCGACGGCCGTCGGCGCTACTCTATTTCGGGACTATCCGTCGGCCGTAACACTACCTGCACCAAAAAGTTAAACTTTTAGTCCCTCCAGATATTGTATGGTCGGGTGTCAGATATAATAAAACATCCCAAAATGTGGTGTAAGACTGCCTTTATTATGTTGATGCTATGACTTATATATTGGTTACACACATTGAAATAGAGGTTGCATACGTACTACATCACACCTCCCAAGGCAATAAAAAAAAAAAGTATTCCTTTGCATGGATACTTTTTTTTTTTTTTTTTTTTTATATAAAAACTACGTAATGTGGTTACAAATTTAATGTAAAATTACTGTTTAAGATTACAGTTGTTGTATCGCTTATGTTTACAAACAAGCGAATTGCTTTTTTTTTTTTTCCAAACTTATACCTAAGATTACAGTTGAGTTCTGTGTTTACAAATAAAACATGTAAGTACTTTTTGTTGGCACCATTCATTCAGGGCATCACGAGTGCATATCATTTTACAGCCACGATCGCAACGAAGGTCAGTAACCTAGGTATTGTTGCTAAGTGTACAATATATTATGACTTTATGAGTAATACAACTTCGTTCTGTTTTTATGAATAACATCAATTTTCCCATTAATGTTTACCTCTACATTTGGCGACAAATCTCTAATAACAGTGTAGGGACCAGTATAAAGGTTTGAGAGCTTATTACCAGTTTCATTTTTAATCAATATTTTATCATTTGGTTTATATTCTACAGGTCTTACATATTTATCATATCTGTTTTTCCTTTCTAATTTCGAGTTAATCAAGTTTTCCCGTGCTTCTGTTTGTGAAATCTGTAATCTATATTTAAGCTCAAGGGGATAACTGTCATAATTGTATAGTGGTTCTACTGTTCTTAAAAGGTTACTTGGTAAGTTACATTTCTTTCCATACACAAGTTCGAAGGGAGTAAATTTTGTCGATGAATGTACTGTGGTGTTGTATGCAAAGGCCCAAAAAGGTAACCATGAACTCCATGAGTCTGGTCTTTGATTGATGTGCATTCTTAAAAAGGCCCCTAGGGTTTTGTGAGAATTCTCCAGTGCACCAATGCTCTGGTGATGATAGGCTGTTGAGTTCAGTTTGGAAATATTAAGAATTGTACATACCGCTTTGAATGTCTCTGACATAAACTCCGTTCCTCTGTCAGTAGCGATTTCCCGAGGCACACCGTGCACGAGGATGAAGTTGTTGACGAACACACGAGCGACTTCAGCTGCTGTTCTATTCACTAGTGGAAAAGCGCATACATATTTTGATAGTTCACATTGAAGTGTTAAAATATACGTGTAGTTATAGTAATCTCTATCAAGAGGCCCTACTATGTCTAAAAATATCTTCTCAAATGATGATTGTGCCGTTGTGGTTATTACCATGGGTTCTTTTACCATAACCGTATACTTTTGTTTTTGACATATAGGGCATTTTTTAACATAGTTATTTATATCCTTTTCGAGACCCGGCCAGAAATAATATTTTTTAATGTTGTTAAACATTATTTTTGTGCCTGCGTGGCCACTTGTGGGTAATAAGTGAAAGTCATTTAAAATGACTCTCCGATCTTCTAAATTATCTACTTTTTCTATATTATTTAAAATACACAATCGCGGTCCTTCCCATTTAGTATATCTTTTAACCTCATTAGTTATTTTTCCTAAGAATAAGTTATGGGATTTATTTTTCACGAAACATATTTCATGTATATCATTAACTTTACAGAAATCGCACATCGCTCTCACAAATGCGGCTGGCGTCAGTTGTGATCGAGCAGATGGATTTATATACAACATCATTTTTGCTTGATCATATGAAAATATATTATTTCCCTTATATATTCTATTCGTTTTTTGTAGCCTGTTTAGACTTGTTTTATCAATGAATTGCAGCTCTACTGCATTACTAGGCTTGTTAATTGTTCCCACAATCCTTGCTTGATCTTCTTGATCCGGGACACAGTTGTCTGCGGTATCTTCCGGAATATGAGAAGTTTGTTCTAATCGTTTTATCTGTGCTCGTGTCATTACAAATAAACTTTCGTGCATGTTCTTTAAATCTTTCGATGATATTGGAATTCGAGATAAAGCATCGGCGGCTGCATTTTGTTGACCTTTGACATATTCTATTAAATAGTCATATTCTTCTAAACATAATCTAAATTTGAGCAGTCTACTTGATGGCTCCTTTAAACTAAATAAATATACCAGTGGTTTGTGGTCAGTTACTATTTTGAATGGACGACCATACAAATAGGGTCTATAATGTTTTACGGCCCATACTATAGCCAGGAGTTCTTTTTCAATAGTCGGGTAATTACGTTCAGCTTTGTTTAAACTCCTACTGGCGTAAGCGACTGGCCGACCATTGCCGTTGGATAAAACCGCTCCTATCGCGTACCCTGACGCATCAGTTTGTACAATAAACTGATTTTTATCTGATAAATCCGGATATTGGAGAACTGGTGGTGTAGACATACATTCTTTAAGTGTCTGAAATGCCTTTTGTGCGTCGCTATTCCAAATGAATTCTACATTTTTTCTACACAAAATATTTAAACTGTTTGCAATTTCAGCAAAATTTGGAATAAATTTGCGATAATAATTCGCTAAGGCTACAAAACGCTTTACTTCATTTGTGTTTTGGGGAATTGGATAGTTTTGTATAGCACTAATCTTTTCTGGATCGGGTAGTACACCGTTATCTGTTACGACGTGGCCTAAATAGAGCATTTCCTTTTTAAGAAAGTCGCATTTCATCGGATTTAATTTTAAATTGACACTGCGTAATCTTTCTAGTACTTCGATTAAATTTTTGTTATGATTTGATAAGTCCCGTCCCATTATAATTAAATCGTCCTGATAACATAAACATTTTTCATAATTAAGGCCCGCCATTGCCATTGTCATCATTCGGGCAAATGAGTTCGGGCTCGTCTTAAGACCCATTGGCATTCTAGTCATTTGATATTGACCTGAATGAAAAGCTGTAAATTTCCTACTATCTGGTTCAAGTTCCACGTTATAAAACCCTTGGCTTAAGTCTAAGTGCGTAAAATAAATGCAACCAGATAGCGAGTCTAATATCTCATGAATATTTGGCAGTGGGAATTTATCATTTTGAACACAGTTATTTAACTTTCGGTAATCAATGACTAGACGCCATTTCTTCTCTCCATTTGATTTCTTTGGTACTAATAGAACGGGACTAGACCATTCGCTATTACAGGGTTCTATTATACCTTGTTCGAGCATGCGGTTAATTTGATTCTGTATTTCCCCTTTTTGTGAATGTGGGAGCCTGTAAGGTTTGCTGTAACTTGGTCTAGTACCGGGTTGTGTTGTTATTGAATGTTTATATATAGTTGTCGTAGTGAGTTGGTCTCCTTCGAGATAAAAGATATCGTTATACTTTGCGCATATGTTCCTAATGCTGATTTTTTCCTCCTTATTTAGATGATCTAATTTTAATAAGGGAAGCAGTTTTTTGACTCGTTCTGCATGTTTCTTTGGCTTGTCAAATATACAGATATTATAATCTCTTGCTTTATGTATTTTAGGATTAATGCTATGTACATAAAAATCGTTTTCTGTTGTGTTCAAAATTCTTATTGGTAGCTTTCCGTCCGCGGGGCTTGCTATTGTACTTGCTAAAAATATTCCGTTTCCTATCTGCTCTGCGCAAACTACACAATCTTCTGTTATATCGGTCGTAATGTAATGTGTGCTTTCGGACCTAGCGGGTATAGTTAGCGTCTCGTTATGTTTGGTAATAGGCACACAAATTTCTTTATTGTTATTATACATAACTAAGGAGTAATTTTTGAAGTTAATAATCGAATGATATTTGCTCAAAAAGTCTTGGCCTAAAATGCCACTTGCCTTACAGGGTAAGGATTCAAATACGTAGAATTTATGGCTTAGAATTTGTTCACCTGCTCTTAATTCAAGATAAACAAAACCGATCGCTTCAATTTTTCCACCAATACCATTTACAACAAGTTTACCTTTTTGGATGGGTTCATTCAACTCAGCAATGTGTTTATATTTTATGGCCGATATGGATGCACCGGTGTCGATTAGCCACGTATATGTAAGATTGTTATGTTTAGAGTGTAATGAAATATGATATATGCTACTACATGACATCATAACGCTTTTATTCACGAAAAAACTCTTCTGAATTATTATTATCATTGTTATTTTCAGATTGATTTTCTCGCGGATTTGAATCTGTCAAAATATGCGTATTTTGTTGCTGTTCCTGGTGAATAGTAGCTTGGTTAAAAAAAATCCTACCTTTAGCTCCACGGTTAAATGTGCCGCGGCCACGAGATCTCCATCCACCGCGACCTGTTTGCGATATTCGATCATCCCTCCGTTCCGCCGGTGGCGTTGATTGTCCTCGTCCTCGTGACATCCCCTGGCCTCTGGAATTCCTATATTGGTAGTAATTGTTATTACGACGCATAAATAAAATGTCACCTGACGTGGACGGTGTTGAAACTTCCTCATCGATGGCTGCTTGTATGGCATCACTTAAAGATGTAAACTGTCGTGCTGCTATTATTGTGCTTAGTCGACGATTTCTTAATCCGTCGGCAAAACTTTTAATGGCTGATTTTTCGTTAATAGGCTTCAATATATCGAAGCTAGACTCATTGCCTTCAGATTGGGAAATCGTCAAGTCAACAAACAAATCAGTTATTTTCTTACCGTAGTCATCTATAGTAAGATCATTTTGTTTCAAATTGTACAATTTGTGTTGTAGAGCTGTTGCTGATTTTTTTGGTAACAGACATGTTTTCATAGCCTTTACTAACTCATTAACACTGTCATACTTTGCATTAAGTTTAAGTTTAGCAGACTGCGAAAGTCGACTTTTTAAAACAAAATTTATCAATTTAATTTGTCCGTCTACGTCAAGTTCCGTTGCATAGTATTCTACGCCATCAATGAGCTGTTTCGTATTTGTGCCGTCGTCATTTAGAACTGGTAATAAGCTCAAGGCGATTTTTAAATCGAATTTCGCCATATTTTGTTCAATAATTGACTCTTCAGTCGATGAATTATTACACAAATCTAAAATATTGTCATACAGGTTAACAAAATCTTTGTTTAATTTATTAAATTTACATAATTCCTCGTCTTTTAATCCGGTTTTAAGTAGCCTTAAATGGTCTAAGCTCTCATTGAAATTACTCAGCAATTTATCGGCCTCTTTTAGTTTTTTCAAAACAATTTCACCCTTTCGTCTACTTGGTCCTATTTTTATTAAATATATTCTTATCTTACCAAGGTCATTGTATATCTGTAACAATTCGTCATACATAACTGTCCATAATTTTATAGTTCATATACCAAATGCAAGTTCATATCGCGACTATGATTCCACTGTTGCACGCATACACTGCCCATGTTAGAATTACCACACTTTCACATTCATTAGAACACGGAACTCACAAGAACACTAGCCGAATTGTATGATTTGTTACACGCCTCTGTGTTGTCAGGGATTCTTGTTGGAAGCGTGGACCCGACGTTCCTCGCCTGCAGACACGTTACAAGCACCGTCGCGACACCTTCTGGATCGATCCACAGAACGCCTTAAGATGTGTCTCGTTATCTGCTCTCGCGCCCAGGACTCATGACATCTTTTGTAAATTTTAAAGATGGAGTATAGTGCACCGATGAATAATATCGTGCAAATTATTGTTAACACGATACTTATGGCCGATAAATGAAATTTAAATTCCTCTACCGTCGCTGTGTTTTTAGCGGCGCTATTTTGATTGAGAAAAACCTCCTCATTAGTTACTTTTGAGTTGCACATTTTGCAAAGTCACTTTTAATATATTTTTCACTTAAACAGTTGCCACACTGAGCAAAACCGATACTAATCGCGTACATGATTCAAGCCCTGTTTAGTGGCAGGGTCGCCATGTATGGTCGGGTGTCAGATATAATAAAACATCCCAAAATGTGGTGTAAGACTGCCTTTATTATGTTGATGCTATGACTTATATATTGGTTACACACATTGAAATAGAGGTTGCATACGTACTACATCACAATATACTCTCACACTTATTTCTACCGAGAAGTCTTTTAGCAGTATAAAATATCAAACAGGTGATAAAACATGAAAACTTGGCACACTGACAGACAAATTGACATGCACATCGGAAGTGACATTAACAATCCTATATAAATACCAACAAATTGGAGTCAGATAAAAATAATCTAATTACCAATCAATATAATAAGGTCAAAGCTTTCATTAGGGTCTAATTATTTTTTTAAGTATGCTTCATAATGTTGCGAGCGCACAATTTGTGTTAATTCATTAATAATTCATGTAATGAGTAACGGTGAAATTAATTGCTTGATGTCGATCAGTTTAGGGGTTAAAAACGTATTATTAGCTTTAATGGAATTTATTATTACGATGTACATATTACATGTCCTTCATTTTTAATTAGCTAATAAGTAGCAGTTGTCTACGCCACGTCAATAATAATTAATTTATTACTACCTAACGAAAACTTCTACAACTTTTTAGTATTTAGGATCTGTAATTTTTTACTAAATAAAATTAAGGAAATAATAAATTATAATGCAATTCTACATGAAATATAATTAGGTGCGTAAAATAATAAAAAATAAGTAATTAGATAATAATTCTACATAATATATAGGTATGAAAAAATAACTTGAAAAGCAAGTAGGTAATGATTAATTTCAAAATGAAGGTGAAACCTTAAATGGTTCAAGATTGGATTGATATTAAAGAAGATAATTATGAAGTTACGGAGGACATCAGTTCATCAGCAGAAGCACCTGTTAAGTAGAGGGAGTAAAATAATTAAAGGTGTGTAAATTGCATTATTACTAGGGAATATTTCACTATTCTTTCCAGTCACTTAACTTCGCCTTATACACAGGTATGGGAGAATTGACAGATGACAAAACTTCAAAAATCGAATTTGTTAAAGTGATAAGTTATGTTACTGATAGCATTTCCTTCAAGATGGTTGAAGACGGTTCGTGAAAACTTGAGTTCAGTACAGGCGAAGATAACAATGTTGTAGAAGCAATCCTGGGTATCTTATGTCAAATACACATGTCCATTCGTGACTGATCTATGAAGACAGGTCATCTACCTACATTAATTAAGATCACTGAACGCAACATTGACAGCCAAACTGCCACAGAATTCTTTTTTGAATTCCCACGTTGAACTATTTATTGGTTGATATAATTAAGTAATTATTCTACAATGTAAGAGGCTGAGAATAGCCGAGGTGTTTGCCAGCAGTCATAATGATCGTCTGTGAGAGCTAGGTGATGAGATTAATGACTTGCGTGTGAATCAGGTAAATGATATGCGTGTCAGTTTAGAAAGATCATTTGTTTAGAGATCAGTGCGTTTTGAAAAATGTATTAAGTTTAAAGCTGGTCTAACCTACAAATTATGAGTAAGGTGGTGATGAAAAAACAAGTGAACAAGCATTGTTAGAGGTTAAGAAGCATTTTTATAGAGAAGAAAATAAAGAAAAGACATTGATTTCATTCAATGGTTGGCTTGCTTTGTATAGAAACTAGTTATCGGTACTGTAAAATCCACATCCAAGTTACAAATCTGACTACAGGTAAAATATACTAACAGAACCACGACGTCTTTTTAGAAAAGGTTATAATGTCTTCTAATGATATATCCAACAAATTGCTTTATAATAACGAAGCTGTTGATGACATGATAATATTGCTTCATTTATTGCCAACATCAAAAGACGGTTTATTTAGAGATGCAATCAAGTAGTTAAATGATACCTAAGTATATGCAATTTATCAGCGTAAGAAGAATGATAATATTTATTATGTAATCAGGTATCAAGGCGTAAACAGAAGCTAAAGCGTCAATGTTTGTTTCATTCATGGGTATAAACCTATCAGTTGATTGGTTATTCTTTACAACTAATGAAGTCATTTGTAGCAAATCCTTCATGTGCAGCTTTTTGTGATTTAGCAATTTCTTTGCTGGGTTTTCATCTTCCTGTCTATTAATATTTATTTTCTTTCTAATTTCTTGTATTTTACTCAGTAATGGCCTCACGCTAAGTGTACGTTAAGTATTTCTTCGTGTTTGCTTTTCTCGTTACCTGTATCTAAATTCGTATCTATTTTTGTATTATCCTTTAAAGCTGGTATACTTATTCCATTTGTGCTCGACTTAAAAAATTCAAGAGATCGCAACACAATATAGTTAGATATACCTACCTATTCCTATACCTACGTATAGTTGATACGTGCTTCCCTTAAGTGACGTAACTGCTCCCCCGCGTCTGTTGTGCTTCAAGCTGGACTGAGTAAAAGTGCTAATTAAAAAGGACAGAAATATATAACTTACCGTATATGGGAATAGGACGGTAGCATCTCTATCGGTGTCATCTTCCAATGCAACGCTTGACGGGTATCCTAGTGATCACAAGTTTCTCCGCTAAATTGGTTTTTATAAAATATTTTAATTCTTGCTCCTGTTTTGTAAGCTGTATTATAATATATTTTTACTATAAATTATTTTAACGTGACGTTAAATTTTGTAGTAGAATAAATAAATCTCAAATTTTTCTTAGACGAAATCATTTTTATTGTGATCGTTAACTGCTTTTAAGTCAAGTTGATTGAAATTTCCTACCATTTATTAAAATTTAAATCATTTTGAATTATTTTAATAATTTATCTGTTATCTGCCTGGATATTTTAGACAATTTATACCAATGCCCTACATTTTATATTATTTTGTTATAACATGTTTCTTCAACAAGAACTATTCAGTAATTTTACTTTGTACTAATTTATAGTGTAGTAGTGCAGATATTAGTAAAATTATGATAGTATAAATTATTTAGAAATCAAGTAGGTATCTAAATTTCATGTCAAATATGAAAAATAGTAAACGAAAGTGTTAATTTTAATTTGCCATACAAATGTAGAATTAAATATTGTTTCTAACGCCGTAGCAACCTGTTGGGTAGAGTGTACACTATAACAAATGAGTTGGGCTGCGTCCGAGTGGCTGACGAGTGGGAGTGGCGCCGCGGGGCGGGGCGAGCGGGGACACCGCCCCAAACAAAATGGCAGCCGCGCGGGCGCCAATTTTGAATTTCAATTTGAACGACTTATAAGAGTTATGCCATGAAAATCAAGGAAAATTAAAGTATTTTTGGATGATGGGATTAAAAAATCAATTGACTTAGTAGAAATTCGATCGTTTGATTGCTATTCCATGTTTTAAGCAATTCAAGTAAATATAAATTGACATTAAATTTTAACAATTTATATACAAATACGTATTACATTACAGTTTCGAGACACATAAAATCACAATATTAACTTAGAGCCAAGAAATCGATATCTTCAAAATCAAATATCTTATGATTTATGTTAATTTTGGTGTCTCATAATAACTCCCACCATGAATTACCAACGATGACGAATCAATTAATAATAGAATGTCAGATAAGTTATCAAACGTGTCAAAAAGCCAATAAAATCAATTACAGTGTTGACTTGTATCTTAACATGAGACCATAAATTAAACTTATTCCTACAAAGGATCGCCGACAACATGACTATCTATAAACAAATCGTTATTGCGATTTAAGGACCCATTTAAAAGCTATAAATTTTACAACACACGAGAGTACCAACCTTATCTCAAAAGCAATAGAGTCTACAATCACTTCCTTAGGAGCAACACCTTAGCTCTCATAAACTATTTTCAGTAACAGCTAAATGAAGAGGCGACTTTTCTATCTCGCTCAAGCATGCCTAAATTCTCATAAGCATGAAAGAAACAGGGAATATTTACGAGGTGTTTATATCGATACAGCGGCGTTGATTTAACCATTGCTTTGGTTTATTGCAGTCAATAAAATTGAACGTTATGAGGCAAGGTCGTAAGTGAAAAATCTTCAATGATTTATGTCTTCATCTTGGGACAGTTAGTTTCAATTTGGATGTTGTTGGGCTTTTGTGTAGGAGCTTTAAAACTTATAAAAGTGTGTTTATTTTTGACAGGATGCATGAATGGATATCATCATCATCATCAGCTTTTTAATGTTCCCACTGCTGGGACACAGCCCTCCTCTCTGTGAGAGGGAATGGGCCGTAATCCACTACCAGTGCGGGTTGGTGGATGTCACATGTCTTCGAATGGATATCAATTAGTTATTTATAAAGCATGCTTTGACGTCGAGCTAAAAAAAACTGTGCCTAGCTATAAAAGACCACACCAAAAACCTTACGATTAAAAATTGTATGCACTTCATACAATCAATATACAGTACATAACATAACACAGTAATGTCTAGGCTATAGCATAATTTATCTATGGATCAATACTATATTCTAACAAGAACTAAGAATTATCAACACGTCACAAACTAAGTACTTAAGTGCTGAATGTTATTAGAACCTGCAAGAAAAGTAAAACCAAATTTTTGAAAATTCTATTAAAATCAATAACAAACTCCTCGATCTTGTTTGAAACTTCTACCAAATACCCATTACAGTCAAACATTCAAATAAGATTATATTGCAATTTAAAATTTATCTCAACAAAGACACTCAGAATGCATGTTACTAAAAGAGTTCGATGAATATAAATCTGGATGGAGACGGAGAGAAAGGCCGAAGAAAAGAAGTTGGACTGTGTGAGGAATGATATGAAAGAAAAAGGAGTCAGTGACAGCGTGACAGGAGACTGGACGATATGCAAGAAGAAAACGTGTTGCGCCGACCCCAAGTAACATGAGATAAGGGCAGGAAGATGATGATGAAAGACACTCAGAATGGTTAGTAAAACGATGACACTGACAGAAGAACTATTTTATAAAAATACAACAAGAGACAGAATCAGAGTGATTGCTCCAATTGCTGGACAGACGTAGATGATTGTGTTATCTGAGCACGACCGTGAACCCAATCTGTGGCAAGTGCAATGGCACATTGACGAAGCTCATAAATAACACTTATCATCACTCCCTGAGAGGAGACACACGCCATTTTACTATGACCCCTATCACAATACAAATTGATACTAAATCTGTTCACTATGAAGTATCTAGCTTCGTTGGTAGTGGAATTGAAAGAAATTGGATTGTTTACATCCGTTGGTGAATGATAAAAATAGTAAATACAATGGTGCCAATATCAATGTTTTGTAAGTAAATACCTACAATCTTGCCAAAAGCCACACACGGTGCATGATATAAAAACAGTCAACACAATAAAAAAAAAAAATTGTTTTGATATTAACAAATTGTTAATTGCGTTTTAATACAAAAAAAACGGGGGTCAACATAATTGGATGCATCAATAATTATAGTGATTGACATATAGGTAGAACCTTGTGTGACGAGGCCAACAATCAGATCAAACTGGCATATAACGGGAAACAACACGAAAATTCACTGGACTAATTACAAAAAATAGATATAATAACTTCCGGCGATCGTTAAAATCACCCAGACAAATACATGCCATTTAAAACACTGCAAAACCATAATTGCCTCAATTTCAAACTTGTCAAAATCGCATTAGTAGAGATCGCGCACGAGAATAATGTTTCGCCTTCAGCGTTCATTGGACGTAGGGATTATTAAAAACACATTAGAGAAGCCACACCTAGTCGTATAAATAGCTTTCGTGAAACAGAAAAAAAGCGTAATTTCAAGATTTGTGAGGGGGGAGGTACCAATCAGCCGTAACTGACACGGAAGGTACGAGGTACGGTCGTATCACGCAAAATCATTATTTTGTCGTTAAGCTGACGGATTATAATGACGGTATCTAGAACCACGATCTGGAAGAAAGCCTTTATTTTATAGCCCAAGTTGAGATATGTGCAGCATTAGGCACAGCTGCGTGGAACCTTGACCTTTTTGTACTTTCGCAAAATTGTGTGGGAATCTTGAACTTTAGAGGAGCCTAAGGAATATCTTAAAATTATTTGCCTAAACTTACAATAAAATATCGAACATTTTTATTTTCTCTTTCTTATAACAATATCAAAGTATGTTTGTTGTAATCTATTAGTCGTGGAAGTATTTTTATAACAAGTTAAATTTAAAGAAATCCAGTAATATTAGATATAGTACGGACAATCATTGCTCTAAGAGAGTGTCTTCATTAAGACGTTCAGTGTATCTTAATCTTAAATGTAAAGGTAGTTAACAATAAAAATCTCAAAGTACAATCATTATGCTTTATTAATTTCATGTATTTATATATTTATGACAATATCGTCTCGCCTAACCTTATTATGTTACTAATTATAGTTATATTTCATAAATTTTGAATCGATAGGACATAAATGGTAAATAAAATCGTTGAAATTAGGTTCCGATGTCTCTCTACAGACCTAATTTTTGAGTTTTGAGGACAGTTCTCAACAGACTTAAGAATCAGAACTTAATTTAAGTAAAACTAATTTTTAAATTTTACATTTCAAACTCATAGTTTCCATCTGGCAAGGGATCTGAAATTTTTGTGGAACATTGCACTGAAAATATATTACCATCTAAGAGGATTTATATCTGACAATGTCGATAATACATATTACTTATTGTAGTACACTTTTTAAAAGTAACAACAAATTAAAATACTGCTTAACTCTAGCAATAAAATTACAACATAAACATGTGAATTGAGCAATTAAAAATAATTCAACAAAATGCATCCCAGCCAGACAGCTATCGAATATTCCACCCAATTGCAATAGAAGAAAACGTAAGCGAACCTAATTAGCGAATCAATAAATAAATATTGAATATATCGACAATATACAATTATTACAATTTACATTTCACTTAACGAACACAGCACAAAATTAAAAAAAAGGAAAAAAAAAAATATAGAACCGGCTCACTGAGTTCTTATTAAAACATTCACTAATTACAATCTATGTGAAAAATAATTTACAAATAGTACTTTTTTTATACATTATTACGAAAAAACGTATAACTTGAATCCTGACAAGATCAACCTTTCTATCACTCGCCAATTTTTTATAATAATATTCGTAAAACTAACGTGTTACGAGTATATATATTAGATATTTTTTTACGTATATCGGGTTTCTTAATCAATGATTTTATAAAAATACCTTTTCAAAATGATGTATTACGGTTATACCTGAAACGTCAAGCGCCTCCGTATCTACGTATATTCGTTCGTATAAACACCAGTTTATTTCCTAACTTTGGTATACTGTGAACATGTAACCTCATACCTACATTCCACAAGAGATTTATAAATCAAAGTATCAAGTTCTGCACCTACGATATTGAAGGTAACTTTTGTTTCATTATAAATAAAGTGATTTTCCTCATTCATTTCATTTCCTTTCACCGTGTCCAAGATGTCTTCACGTGACACACAACTTTCCATAATAGAAGTTCAAAGAATATCTCTTTTTTGTTCTCATTAAGTATTTTCTAAATTATAAGCTTCAATCTCGTAACATTTTACAATAATAATAGATTTCCTATGACGTTTATTATCAGTATTAATTACGTATATGTGTCATCAAAAATCGTATACATTGCACTTGTAAACTGGCCTTCCCGCTCTACGGTTACGCATATAGAAAAAAAGAGACGATCCACAAATTAAAAACACTCATACCGCAAAAAAACTCAAAACACGAATAATATCGTTGTTTCCCAAATTAATCTCAATAATTAATTATTCACACTAAAACAATTGTACATCATATAATCTAAAAATTATTATGTATGTATGTACAGAATAGTATTTAGATAGCTTAATTAAGAAATAAAACATCAAATATATTAAATAATAACAATATGGATACTAATTGCCTTCTTATCAATGGTTAATTATAAGAGGTCCTTATGGTTTTGTGATTCAAAATTATTAGAGAATTTTGTTATTCTTTTACATAACTTCTAACATAGTGCTTGATACAGAATTAAAAATTAAATTATGGACGTCACATTTTTCTTTTTCTGTTTTGGAATTTCAAAATACTATTGATGCCAACTTATAGTAGCTATGAAATAAATATTATGAGACATGTAGTATCAAGCACTTTGTCAAGAACTTATACAAACGTAATGACCGATTGCAAATCAGTAGTTAATACCGAAAAAATGACAATTAATCAACTATATAATCACATAAATGATGCAGTTTACTAATCATATACACTGCGTTTTTGGTAATTATTGGTATTGAGATTGTTTCTATAAATTAATTTATACTTAACAACTGTAAAAATCTCTTCATCACACTATCATTACTCGAAATCACTAGGTTACGTATTAGTTATAATGTAATATTATCATGAAAAGTCCAACATACAATTTATACAAATTAAACTGTTCTAGTAACTTCGGTCTCGGGGCGTATTGTTTCAGATTTGTGTTCGAAGCAGTCGAACATAATCGTATACACAAAATAAAACGCGGAGAACGGAGTTTGTGATTCGGGCGAGGAAATCTGAAACAAGTCACCCCTAGCTTGGACCGCGCGAACTAAGCTAGAGGCCTTTACTGTGGCGAGGTGGGCGGACTCATGTTGTCCGGCTCGTCCCCGGAGCCAGGCTCGCCTTTGGTCTTGTTCTCCTTCTTCCACTTCATGCGGCGGTTCTGGAACCAGATCTTGATCTGGCGCTCGGTGAGGCAGAGCGCGTGCGCGATCTCGATTCGTCTCCTCCGCGTCAGGTACCGGTTGAAGTGGAACTCCTTCTCCAGCTCGAGCGTCTGGTACCGGGTGTAGGTTTGCCGACCCCGCTTCCTTTCTGAAATTAGATAACGGTACATGTTAATACGAAACCGTAAAAAATACAACAGATTAATTTAAAAACACGGGGCAACCCTGACAGACGGCAGACGTTAAAAACTGCATAGGCATTTCTGATAAATGTTGGGTTATTTGTAAACGGCGAACACTCCCGCGCCGAGTTAATTGAAAATTGTTTTGAGCTTATCAATTTGTTAATTGTTTTTGCTTGTTGGGCATCTCTCGGCTGTTGGGAGTTCTGGAGTCTTATAGAAATCAGTGCTGGGAAATGGTAATCTAATTTAAGAAACATTAATTTGCAATCGAGCTAGTCAAGAAATTCTGTTACCCATGATATTAGACATTTTTTGTCATTCAGTTATCAGTTAAGTTATCTTTTATAAACATGCTCGTTTAAATGCAAACTAATAAATTCACCAGCCTTTTCAATTAATAAAAAAGTTTAAGTAGCATTAAATTGTGTATAAATATCGTAGTCTAACATGGGCAACAGACTTTAATCTAGAAAATGGATCTATGTACAGAGCACTCGTATTTGGAATCAGGATATATTTTTAGCAAAACAAACTCAACATCAATCAAAGTCCTTCTCACTACCGACAATGTTCGTACAGTGGTCTCAGTTCTATAATTACATACGGCTATTAGTGAGACGTAAGTAGACGCCTGTAATAAATTTACAGATATTTAATAATTCTGATATATTACCAACTTTTTGTGTGTGTAGGTGATATTAAGTGTGTATTACGTAAAATGAGTTGTACGTGTGTTTGTGAGTGAATACTCGATCCGAAGTTCCGAACCGCTACCGAAGCCAATTAAAATAATTTAAGACGCCGCAGGGCTTTTTCATTTTGTAATCATTATTCTTCGAGGAAGATGCGAAGCCTATTATACACGGTTTAGATGATGCACTGAACTGTAATTTATTTGAAGAGAAAAAAGACAAATCTGTCGATGAAACTGCACGTAAAAAACGTGATTATGGTTGTACATTGATAGATAAGATAGAAGATATAAACTTTGTTAGATAAGAACAGTACAAACTTGGCTTGTCTGCCTATAAAGCACAATAAACATTACTTGAACATACTTTTCGTAAACTTTGACCTCTGTAGTAAAAATTAATCAGCAAAATTTTACTTAAACGAAATGTTATTAACCTAAAACCCACACAAAATATACACAAAGCACAAAATACATTCTGAATTGAAATAGAAACAGTTGAAGTTGGAGTTGAAACAAAGCAAAAGTTAGCTGATTATTTTCAGTTCAACGGTAACACGCGAAACGGCTTGCCATACAAGATAAACACGCTAACTTCGAAGAAATACGCAGACACGAATCGTGGATTACATTGCGAATCACACTACCGACGATTTCCAAGAACGACAATATTCATAACGTTGCCAAAAGAAAGGAGCTGATGACAAACACGACAGTTTGTTATGAGTTGACAAACGAGTTACTGAGGAGTATAACGTCATCAATATAGATAACCTCTGACCGACTAACATAAATCTTAAGATTTCTAGAGGAATTTAACAGACTGATGTAAAAGAGTCAGGCAGTGTTAGGGTTGGTGCAACGGATTCAAAATTATCGCCCACTTGTTGCTCGGGAAATTGATAACAACCTCATCGTCCTGGTCGGATTTTGGGACGCATTCAAGTACTGCCGTGTTGTCGTTAAATGGTCTTAAAGATTTTGAGGTGTTGGAGGCAAAAACGTGAGGAGCAATTGACCACATTAAACAACATTCTGTAGTATGATATGGATGATATTGGGCAAATAGGGGCAGCAAGCTTGATGTCTCCTTGAAGTTTCTCTACCTCTGACTCGATTAATCTCTAAATACAAACGAGTATTTCACGAAATTATAAGTTTACGAATGCTTATTAATATTTCCATATTGCAGACATGTCGGATGTGGACGAGAACGAAAGGAACTCAGAATCGTTTGTTGGTGGAACTAAAAAGCGCTCGTCTTTGACCCATCATTCAGTAACGGAAATATTGCCTTTATTCATTTTGTTGATCTAGACAAGATCGGTAAAAGCCCAGAACTGTCTATTGTTAGACCTAAAGACGTACCCGTACCCGTTCATCACACAAACACATACTATACAAGTCACAATCAACCACGGTATGTAGTTTTCACCACGTCCCTAGACCTTACATTTCATCAAGACAACACACGATCTCATCGGTCATGTCGCCCCGAAAATTCCAAAACAATGTCGTATAGTGATATAGCTCATGAAATCCCCTTCCTAGCGGGCTTTATATATTACAGCAGCGGTTTCATCGCACACTCAGATGCATAAAACATGATCCCCCCGTCAGATTTAAACCGTCCGTAATAAGAGCATTAAAGAGGGCATGAGGCAAGCGAGATGCTGGCTAGCTAGCAGCTAGACGATGATAATACTTAATTTGAAATAGTGATAGCGAATATTTGGGATTGGTGTAAAGTTAATTGTTGCGATATTGATGAGTGTTGAAGTAGAGATTGAATCTTACTAGGAGTCGTGTAGACTAAGAATTTGGGTAGTTACAAAGAGCTGATTACATCGAAGAACCCATAATTTATGAATAGTAATTTTACCATTTTTTTTACAGATGTCTACCATCTACGTCAATCAATCAAGGATGTGAGAGTTCTTGGTGATGAAGCAGACACGAAACTATAAACCAATAATCAGGAAGCGTATTTTCCCATTATCCTAGTGAACATGGGCATTGAAACTACTTTTCCTCCACTTAACAGACGGGCGTCCAAACCGCAGCTTTCAACCCGCTCGTCTGACCTTTCCCAAACGAAATCGCAGCTTTAGGAGCGTCGGGCGCAGCGCTGCATGTGTCGTCGGCCGACTATAAATCATCTCGGGCAGGGGAAGGGGCTTACTTTCACGACGATGTGGACAAACACCGGGACATTGTTGAAAATTGGCTACGATGGACCGGGGAAAGTGATTGGTAATGATGTAAGAGATTCTGAATAGAAATAGGATTTTGAAATCTGGAATTTATTTCCGTATATGTGTACAATTATGTGTATAAGTGTATGATTTCTGGTTTCTAAGATGTTGTTATTGTAACATACATGCCCTAAGGCAAACACCTACGCTCATACATGCATGAATGACGTGTGCTAGTTGATCGTATCGATTATGAGAACTTCAGGACAAGTTGATACAATTTATATTCTCACACTGAGTTCTGTCTGACATAGTCCTTTCATAAACTTGAGCAACTCTTGATCAGGTAAAATATAACTTTATCAAAAACTTAAAGATTTTCGATTATTTCAAGTGGTGCAAAGAAGTTATTGTAAACACCAAGCCAATTTTAGACTCAGAAACGTTGATAGAATCGATTGAAACGTTACAGTTCTGATGTATCGAACCGAAGAGATTATCGTTAGTAATAATACTGAGTTCGCGAATGCGTTTTCCAGGGCGATTGCAACAGAATCCATACGTTCCTAATCCCCTGAGAAGTAAAGGTTGGTTCCCATTTATCTGGATAAAGTGCGTGCTAAAATATTGAAAGGCGTGCGCTATCTCACATCGCATTTGTACTGATTACAGCGTTGCGTGTACAAAGGTAAAGGGTCGAAAAACGCGGTCAGCTGCCGCAAACCAGTTGTAACCAGCCTAAACTGAATTGAGATGTATACTCTTTTGTATACAGAATTGATGATAAATGGCATTATTATGAGTATGGAACCGTTATAAAGTTATATCTACATCTATTGAATTTTAAAGGTCAGTTTTATTTGCAGTGTGTAACTCTTTGAATTATGTATTTAAAGTATTTGCAGGGTAATAACTACAATAGCTTAACATAGCAAGAAATGCTTTAGAATTAACCAACCGAAGAACTAAAAATATTGCACAGATAACATTAAAGTGGTATGGTAAACTTTAGCAACTGCAGCAATTAAGTACAATCGATTCTGCGGTAAACACAGGTGTTTCAACAACTATGGGGACGCATTTAACTCGTAAACATTGTTATTTCGATACAAGGATGAAAGTTAAGGAAAATTTTGCAGTATCATGATCGTAACTTCCAAAAATGTTGGTTGTTGCTAACTATCAAGATTTACTGAGGGCAAACGATGTCGTCAAGGTTGGACTAGAAAATTTAAGGAGGCCTAAACGATTTCTGATAGCGAATAGCCGGGCTGAAAGAATCGAAAAATAACTTATCCTTTCAGCAAAATTATGAAATTAACTGTTGAAATACCATTGGCACAATAATTGTCAGGTAATTGGTATTAAAACAGAATATAACCAAACCCTTCCCATGTCAGTCGTGTAATGAAATAGTCCCAAACATTTTCCACAACCGCGAGTAAAAAAATAATAACAGGCAAAGCGTGCGAGCCTAAATACCAAATTCATCAAGGGATGACAAGTGAAAAGAGCTTTTAATTTAATTCGTTGCGGTATCGCCACAGGAACACGAAAAAAATACAGCAACAGCTTGAAGCGATATCGACAATCCATAATTCATGTCCTACAATTTCATACATTTCGACTCCACGCCAACGCTATATTTGGGCGACGAAAGCCAATCGAATCCTGACTGTATATTCAACGTGACTGAACTCAAAATGCTTTATGAACATTTGTTTGTTATGCTCTATAGCTATGTTGAAATCACTCAGTGTATTGCAACATCGTACATGATATCAAACGGGTATTCAGATTAATGCAATTTCTCTTAAACGCTTACACGTCGTAAATAATATTGCTGGTTTCCAACGACTATAGCGAAGGTCGATCCATGTTTATAGTGTTTAATTGATATAGCAATCGTACAAAAATAAATAAATGTCGTAGTGACGATTGTTCGTCTTTAAAGTCGCCGAGGAAGAATGAAGGACTAGGCAGGGAAATAAATCTTCATACCCATATAGGAAGCTTGAAGAATATACGTGATAACGATATCAATCAAACTTTGTTCAGTTACCTACCACTTAGTTAAATACAAGTCTGATGATACACTGTTATGCACTTAAGGTCCATTTCTTACCCTGCAATCTGATAAGGTCAAGCAAGATCTCTCAGTTGATATTGGAATAAAGTTGAGTGACCCTTAAAATTTTACATGTATCCTTATAACTGTCGGACCTTGGTGAAAAATATAACTATGTTACCATTGATCATTAATATGGAGATGTGAAAGAATGATAGCAGAGTCTTTGCATTAATAGGTAAAGATGTCCACTCCACTGGAAAATGAGGTTCTTCAAAACTATGAGTAAACATAGCATCGTTTGGTATGTTTTCCTTCCTAGCAATCTTGACATCTACTTTATTTATTGCTGCATTCTTTTTTACCACAGCAACCCATAAAAAGGATCGTCCACTAAACAGGTGGTAAATATCGTAAATAATATCTCTTAGCATTAAAACGGCAATGTCAATGTAAAAGCGACATTGGTATACTAATGACATGAACACAATTTGTTGTACATTGATAAAATCCACGGCCAAAATGCGATGGATGACAAAACACGCGACATAATAATTACGAGTACCTCATGCATGATTAATGTGTCGTGTGCGTATATATATTAACCCTACATGCGAGCAGATATTACTAAAATTGTGATAATGAAAATATTTTGGAGACGTCTCTATGTGTTTTTTCATGATTTAGCTGTTCATTGATATTGTTTACTTCGAGCATCAGATCAACTAAACCGTCTTGGCTAAGACTTCAAAATATAGACCTTGATCCGCCAACCTTTCTTTCGTTTACTCCATATACTGCATTTTTACTATGGACTTCAACATTGTCTACTTAAAGTAGTTCTTTGATATTGCCAATAGTAAAATCGTTAACGAATCTTACACAAAGGGTCGAGTGAAGCATG
Source organism: Orthosia cruda (assembly GCA_964057195.1). NCBI lineage: Eukaryota > Metazoa > Arthropoda > Insecta > Lepidoptera > Noctuidae > Orthosia > Orthosia cruda. The sequence goes on along the minus strand of OZ059829.1, from coordinate 33,634,779 downwards.
AAAAAAACCAACATGGCTGCCTTAGTTTTGATAAATCATTAATCATTGCCGACGTTTGGGCGGCCGCTAGATTATGTACTGAAGATTGCTAGTGGCTTATGTATGCTGCCTTAATGACTTTTGTTTCGAACCATTTGTGTGGATATCTGATATAGTGAACCATGTTTGGTGCAAGTTTCTTTAGTTTTATGGTTTGAGAATCTAGATATACCAACTTGAGTTTTATACAACTTGTATAGAGTAGGAGAATAATACAAGCGAGTCCACGATATAATCTCTAGCTGGAAATACTAAAAGGTTGTAATATACGAATTAATAACAACCAAACAAATGTATATCAACATACAGTAGAAAGGCTTCATCACAAATCCGGGCGGATCTCAAAAAGAATTTATAACGTGAACACACAGCCATCAGTCAGTGTTGTGTTGACGCTGATACCCGTCGTGTTTCGCATCCGAAATGGAATGTTATTCACCGAAAATTTAGCTTTGGTGTATGCTAAAAATTACGCGCTCCCCGCCCGGGATTGAACGAAATACCGCCCGCAAAAAAGGTGTCAAATGAAATATTCAAATATATTTTAATATAATTCATGCGGCGGGCGTTTCATTTCTCTCCCTCGTAATGGAATGCTAAATTTTCGGGCGAACAAAAAATATATATTAATGCGCGTACCTAATAGCTTATACAAACTCGTTTGTTGGGTATTGTTGCGCACAATGGGTGCCATAACTCCGCGTCGCAGCCACGGCCGGTGACGTCTTTGTTAGGCTCGCTCAGCTTTGTTCTGAGCCCGGCTCCGCCTGTCGACGCGACATCCTACCCGACCTCTCTACCAACACACCTACGGATCCTGTACCTACGCCTAATCATATAAACGCAACGCAATCAAGCCAAACAAGTATCATATCAGGGTTGCTCGCGATATATGATCAAAATACTAATCATTCCATTACTAAATTAAACCCATCAATTTAGTATTAGGTCTATGTTTTTAAAAACATGAAAAAGTGAAATATAATGACCTGAAGCTTTTATAAAAATGACTGCCCCCTTACACGTAGGGGGCTAATTACCAGTTTTGTTCGGCCATTACTATAATTTGCAGCAGGAAAAGCACGAATGAATATTTGAGAAGGCGATAGAAAGTGAGTAATTGCGTTGGATCACGAAGTGAAAAGTTATAAAAGGTGCGGGGTGGTGATTTTTCAACGCCCGCCCTGTGAAAGCGAAAATCTTAATGAAAAAGAAAATATTCAATCATTTTACTCAGCGTCGATATTAAAGGTTCTCGTGATGTTATTCAGGCAATGTCTAGGTAATACGCGAACGTAACAAAAACAGTAGTGGTCTGAGGCTACCTAAAAATTCATCTCAACATAATGCCGAGCGCGAAACGCATTAGGGCTCCAAGATGAGCTTCGCCGCGGGACAGCGTGCCCCAGGGGGCTTCCCCTGCCTCCGTAAGCCGGGTGGGGGGCGATCTCCGCTCCAGAGAATATTTGACACGGGTCTGGCAGATAGACAGGCCGGTCATGTGTGATCCCCGGGCAGGAAACGGGGGGGCTTTTTTCCGCTCCTCCATCGACGTGGCTACTCCCTGCCTACCGGCACAAGTACAAAGATACGGTTTATGATTTATGTGGCACCGTCGACTCGCACATGTGCACGCATCATGTGACGCCGCTTTTTGTACACAACTAATGATATGAACAGACTTAATATCGCATTAATGAGTATCGAGCGATGATAGAATTAATTTCGATATCTAACATGCCACCTATTAGTTCAGTAATTTGCTGTGTCGGTAATTAGGACCGGAAAGAGTAATACGTCAAACTTTTTCAACAGTTAATGGCCGGTACAATAGTATTTATTGAATTAGTGGCTATCATTCCATAATGTTATGGATCCATTTCAATTTCGAGCGGTTCGAGTTCGAAAATGGAATTTTAATACCACATAATAAGTTCGGCTTCATCGGCTTAGCGGCGGTCAAAGTTTGATTGGCGTTCTATCCCGACGTTTAATTAATGTGGGCCAAGCTATCCTAACCTCGAGTGAGACAGGGACGGGGAGAGCGGGCCGAAGAGAGAAAGACGATTTCTGACAATGTTGCCAGTTAATTGGACACAACTTACTTCTGAAGTAAAAGGACGTAGTTCGGGGAAATTATTGGTCTGAACTTAGTAACTTGAAAGAGGGTACAAGAAAGGCACCTTGTTATTTAGTGAACTTTAACTCAAGTTGGAAACTGAAGGAATGTATTGTGGCAACTTGATAAATTACTTATCTACTAATTTAAGCCTCGAAATTTCATCCGTACTAAGTAATAATGTATTCATGATTTATTTTTCTCTCCATAGATTTCGAAATGACTGTCTGACTGCTTTTATGCATCTTGGAGTCATCTTTTCTACAAAACTTAAATTAAGTTATTAAACGATAAGGAAGATAGCTGTAAAATAATTAAGATTTATCTGCTACCAACACAAATGCAAATGATGGGAATTTTTATACACAACACAATACTGTGAATTTATTCACTATTGAACAGTTTTTAAAAGATTTATGTAATTATTCATTAATTATGAATTATGTAATGCTTGGCTCCGCCTGCGTTTAGTCACTGTAATTTAAAGATAAAATCATTCACCAAGCCCATTCATTAAAGCTTGCAAGCGAGACATAATTATGTTCGTTTTGTGTCAGGAAAGTATCTCTACATTCATCTGCATTGTAGTATTTGAAACTTATGCTTCTATCTGAGATCGAATTCCAGCAATTATAGATATCCAATCAAGTTTCCCTAAATCGTAACTTTCAGTTAACAGAAATTACCAGAATAAAAGCATGAAAACGACAATACTTTGCAATATTTTTCGACTGTTGTATTTAAATAGCTTAAAATTTTTAAAAAGGTTTACCAAAAATTTCCTCATAAGCTTTTACAACAACTAAAGCATGAACAATGCAATTACTTTAACAAAATCTGGCACAACATTTTTACCACATATTAACGGTATCAAAAATAACTGGCAACTCCATCACAAACACATTGACAGCCCGTCATACAGCATTGAACATGTCAATGTGTGCGTTCCGTCCTATTCGTGAGAAGGTAATCGTGAGCATTCGTGTGTCTTCGTGAGAATTCGGTTGTCTATGTGTGCGTAAGACATATATTAATGGGATTGGTGTATTTCGATGTGGGTGTATGTAATTATAGGACCGTAATGGTTTTTTAATAAGCTCCCAACTTTTTGGCTTTTTATATTTTTTGTTCTGTGTAGTAATCATATTCATATTTCATCTATGTAGATAATATGTTGCTGTATATATATCTATGAATCAATGTAGTTGTGAATGGATTTACTTATAAATGTTGTTTGAAATTGAATTAAATGTAAAAACTAATTATTATTACTGAATATTGAATATATTAAAATATGTCTAATAATTGTATTTTTAAGCACAGCCGGATGATTTTATTAAAAAGCCTTTTGAATGATTGAGTATTATAATAAACTAATAAGTAGGTATGTACAAGAGTAGTAACTATTTAATTTGTATTAATCTCCAAATAAAAAAATGTTTAAATTTTATTTTATGAAATCTCACAGCATCAGAACGTATAAGTCAAACAAGTTTGATTCAACGCCATCTTACAGGTAACCTAAGAACTAACACGCACACGGTTTGCTTTCAGGTTCCCAACAATAAGTTATGCTGAGGTCATTATATAGCGATCTTAAATCGTTTTACTTATAACTTGATAGATTCAAGTTGAATATTAAGGTAGATGCTAATCTTCAAATAAGCTTAATGTTACCAACATTTTTACACTTTGTTGCTTCATAATTTACATCACTTTAGCATTACTATTCTCGAATCCTTCGATCGTATCTAATTCATAGCTATTTGTTTTTTTTTTTTTAAATAAACTGTAATACATATTTCCCAACCGAACATATGTGGAAGGGTACTTCATATATAAATTAAAATATTTTGAAAACCTAAATAAAGTTATTACATACGACAACATTCTCTGTTCAAAATTTTCATTCACACGTACTATGAAAACCAACAAAACTCCTAAGCCGACATCGAAAAAATAATATCAAAAAACAGTATAAACGCCATTCGTCAATGTCGCACTACCGGCCCGAACCGGAAAGTCACCACCGAACAGAATTAGAAATATATTTTTATCCCTCTACCCCAGTCTACCCTACTGTGTAAAAAAATCTTTATGCAAATAATAGCACGTGTAAATACAAGGGGAAGTTGGGGAAATGCGGACCATCTCCTGTGTTAAATAAATAATAACATTTGCGGAAATTTTAACTTCATCGTTTGAATTCGAAGGGTACGAAAGGTAATGATGCAGAATCTATTCGACAAATTAATGGGTAATTCAAATGACGTTTATTACCTTTTGCAATAAAGCAATTCATAATTGAACAAATTAAGTTGTTGATGTTTGACCAATTTGATTGATTTGTATTGAATGATGCAAGAATTTGAAATACAATTTCCTTTAAGACTTTATTAGTTGGATTAGCATAATGAGGCTGCTTATGTATGACGAAATAATTGATTGGAATACACGCTTTGAAACTTGGTGTTGAATGGGTTATTAGGATCATGAACAATTGAGACGTAGAACTTTTACAACAAGAAAGAGCTATCACAAACAGTGAAGAAGAAGTTTAAAAAAGCATAAAAATCAAAAGAAAAGTAGAAAGCTTGGTACAAAAAGAAACTGAACTCCAATCTAGTGAGGCATTTATCGTCATTGTTACTGCACGACAATCGACAATCGATCAAGTCAAACGTACCGACAATGGGACTTATCGTACACTTTACCTACTTTGAAAATCACTAGGTTTTGTGAAAGATGACGACAAAGTTACTGGAAAATGTTAAATTATGTAGTGAGAAAACAATTTGCGTATGAGAAGAAAATATACAGTTGAATATTATGAAGAAAATGTGTATTTATGTGTGAAAATCATCTTAGTGCTGAAAACGGACGTTATATTAATTTGTCATTATTATGAAGATTGCACTCGCATAGTAAAAATTAGAACATTTGAATGATGAAAACTAGTCCATAGTATGACGCAGATGTTCAAATTACAATCTAGTTTACAGTTCGATTAGAGACCCTTGTCTTGTCTGTCAATATCTCATTCCCTTTCATTCGCAACCTGTCAACACCCAAATTCCAGCTAGATGTTTGCAAGAAAAAAACAAACAGCCAACCATACCACATTTGTAATTGTATTATACATTTCTATGTTTAATACGAAACGATTCGAGCTTTCAGTGGCAAGCGAGGAAAATCAGAAGCAGGCACGAGAACAAATACTTGTATTCAATCATCTGGCTTTCACAAAGGCCTCGGGGCTGATAACTGAACAATGAAATGTAACAAGTCGTCTATCCGGCATTGTATGCGAAAAGGGGGGGCGGCGGCGCGTAGGGGGTTTCCATTATATTTCCATTTCCACCTCGATTCCCCACGACTTATCGCGGCCTACCTCTCGGACTAGGTAAGTCTATCTTTCTATGCCGTTAGTCAGTGTGGCTATACGTCAAATCGTGGCGAAATAAAGGTGTATTTGTGTGAATTCTGGAGAAATCAAGTCCAGCGGCGTTGATAAAGGAGTCTTTGGGAATGAAAAGCTCGACTGCTTTGTAAATTAGGAGACATTGTTGAAGTAATGTTCCTTTTCAGGCTGCGGTATGAAACTTTACTCTTCAAAATATTCAAGAATTTGATAGCACAGTAATTCTGGTCCCTCACTTATTTTAGTAGAAGGTAAACTATTGACGCTCTCCCTCCGTTTCCGTTTACTCTTCGCTCTTGATGACCATTTGTTATATCCTGTTCCTCTTATTACCCTGAATGTGTCAGATCAAAACAAAAAACTACAGTTCCTAATAAATGTCGTTCCCGTGATTCAAATCGATCTTGCAACAACTGACCACCTTTTGACGTCACCCGAAATTCCCCATTTTATATCTTCATCAGTTTCCTCTCGATGTGAAATGAAAAATGTTTGCAGATTTATCATTTGTCTTTTAATACTAATGAGACACATATTTCTATCAGTAAAGCTTTTGATATGTTTTAACACGAATTCTCACTAGGGTACATCAGCTGTATAATCAAGTGTTTGTCTTTGTCATTCTGCACTAATGTCATCGTCCAGATTCGCTTGTATGGTAACAACTTTGACACTTCTATTGATGAAATTATTTTTATTTCATTGATCTAATCAACATGCTCCTGTCTATTCGTTTATGTAGCACATTAAGGACAGACATACCAACAGATTGTATTAGTACATAATCATTGCCTACACGCTGCTATAGTTGGTCAATGATTAATGATTCGTAAGCTTCAAACGGAACGGCGTTCTATTTTCAAACAAACGCATGCGGTGCTCCTATTGGTCGGTTTTTTTATTTCAAAATGGCAGCCGATATTTGAAGATAATTAATGAAGGAACGTTTTCAAGTAGATAACATAAGAGCTTTAACGAGATTTCTTGTTAAGTGCGACTATTTGCTACCGTGTGCTTTAAGCACCGAGTATTTTTCATATGCTAAATAGGCACGTCTGGTGTTTAAGAGATAATATCCGAGATTTGTTTTTTTACGGGCCTGGCTTGGTAGAGTCTAACCTTTTTGTTTCGTTTCTGCAGTTGTGCAATTAATATTTTGGATGCTAATTGCAGCCAAAAAACATGTAGGTAAGTAGAATTGCGACATTCATTTTGTAAATTTCGATAAGATTAATGTTTTACAAGATATTAAAGATGTATGAATACTACTTATTGTTCATTAGTAGTTAATTTCAGAGCCATTGTCAACCCTATTTTAATTGCACCACATTACTTACAATAATACAACATAGTAACCAACAAAATAAAAGACAAGAATGCTAACTAAGAAGAACAAAATAAATAAAATTAGATATACGAGAAATCGCCTGACAAGCACCACTAAGCAATTAAAAGAGGAAATACCCAGAATCCTTTGACCAACTACCTACTTACAGAAGAAAGTGCGCATTAAAACCCAATCGTCATACAAGAGGCGTAACTACTTGCATCATCTTCTTGCATCCCACTTTGTAACCATCTATCTCTGCCTCATCAAATCACATCGAAGTTGGTTTTAATTAACTGCGACGGCCAACTCAGACCGTCTGGCAAACAGAAACTAAGTCAAAATTGGCACGTCTTATCTGGCATCTAGCTGCCAGATATAGGTTATGACATGGGTTAGAAACACTTTGTATTAACTGATTTAGGGAGAAACTTGGCAGTCAAATAGACGACTAAAACCATTCTAATTAATCGAATCGCTTCCCACAAAAAGCGAAAAGAAACTACACATAAAATCAGTTTGATAAAATATGAAGTCAATTACCGATACAGTATAAACAATAATAGGACATACCGTAAAAAATACTTGCATGTCAAATGGAGCAAACAATGCATGTAACAAACAATGTCAATGCATTGTAACCGCTCATAAACCAGTCACGTTCTAATCCTTCAACCAACAACAATGTCTAATCGATTCAACTCTTTAGTCGATAAGCATCAACCAATTATTCAGTTGTTTAAATTATAATCGACTATCTTTGTCCTCATCTCTAGACACTAGTAAGTTCGTAGTTGGACGTAAATCGGACCACATCTTACTCTGCCTAGGGACAGTAAAAGTTGGCGTACACACAGATACCATCAGATTTGATTTATGATTACTTGATTTATATGAATTAAAATGCTCTGTGAGTTGTCTTGTTAATTGCTGTGCTGTTAAATTAAGCCTTGGTTTTGGCATGCGCAACTATTTCAATGCAGTTCTCTTTAAGACTGACTGATGAGTCATATTCCTAGGTTTATTGGCTGTAAAATGTAGGTGCCACCACCAAGAATTTATTTCTAGTCTTATATTAATGTGGACTTGCTTTCTGATCTCCGTCTTGTTAATAGATACAACAAAAACAATAAGGTTTTTGATGAAGAAGAGATATCTGATAGCCATCAACAAAGGAATCTTTCTTCGACAAATACATCGGAGAGATCATCGATAGTCAGTTTTAATTAATCATGAAAGTTTACTGAAAATAGAGAAATATAGAGAATTAGAGAAATAAAATAATAATGACGTATGAGAGACCGACTATACGTAAATAGTAATGAAGTAGTTGTTGCTACAAAGTCCTCACGTCATTGGAATTTTCGCAATCTGCGGATGCATTTAATGAATAAAGAACGTCTCTCGTCATTCGACTACACTGTGTGCTTAGCCAATAGATTGAAAATAGACATCAGGAAGCTTTACCAATAGGTAGGTACTTAACTGAGAGGAGGGACGCACGATCACGAGCTGGCGCCTAAAAAGTCGATTTAGATTAAGAGAATTGTTACCTGAGTGCCACTTTGGTATTCACAAATACACATCTCTATTCACTATAATATCACAGGAAGGTAAAATTATTTAAACTGACTCAAAACTTTTGCGAATAATTATAACTCGGACCCGGGCAGTAGCCAAACTATCCCGCGCAAGTATGCACGCAAAACTAAACTGGAAACTCTAAACAGCATCTCTATTGCGAATGATATCGCCAATTACAATAGGGACCCTAAATCAGGCGGTTCCACCATAAATTAGATTTCAGACAAATTCAAAAACAGTAGGAGACGGTAGCACAACTTGAGGGTCTTTGTTCGGGATCGGCGTCAGCTAAACAGAAGGTGAGCGCTTTTGTGTCGGCAGTTGTAAATTTTATGAAAAGTGAAATTCCTTTTGAATGCCTCTTCGACTCATAAATAATCCCTGAACAGTAGGCTGGGTATTGTTTCTGGCACTTATTGTTTCTCATCAATGCGCACGTGGAGCGAAAGTGTTTTTGCAAATTTGCGAATCTATTTTCGCTACCTGAGTTCACGTAAAGTATATTGTGCAAATTCTACGTTGACACAGGAATTTGCCCTCGCTTTCGACGCAATATAAATCAATAAACAGTTCTGGGTAGTAGTGTACGAGCCTATTGTGACTTTTATATTGAAGAAGCTGAAGGTAGCTCGCGTATTGAAAATGTAAGTGGTTTTATTTCTATAAAGGGGTGGTCAGATATTTTAAAGAGCTTTTCGATTTCTATGTTGCCAAAAACTATACTGTTGAGATTTGGGGTTTAGAGGTTTGCCATAATAGCTCTTACCAGTAGGCTTAATGAAGAAAGGTGATGCAGGTACGACAACTACAAAGAATTAAGTGAAACTTACCAAATTGACTTCGCATCCAGGGGTATAGTGGGCTGGGCAGCGAGGCGTTGGTGTTTGGCGGGGGCTGTTGCGGGGGCGGTTGTTGCGCGTGCATGGACTGCTGGTGCATGGGCGGCATCTGCGTCTGGTGCTGCATGTCGTCCACGGGGTACATGAGGTGCTGCTGGTGCGGCACGCCGTGCTGCACCATGTGCTGCTGCGGGTGCATGTGGTGCGGCATCTGCTGCGCCTGCTCTAGCGGCGGGCTGCCCGGCACGCCCCCCGCCGTCGCCGCCGCCGCCTGCAGCTTACACGACGTGTACACCGCGGGCGCTGGAGGCTGGTGACCGTTAGGCCCGTACCCGTCCGCCGCCTTTGGACCCATGTGCCCCATCTGAGATGGACTGTCCGGCCGGTAGCCGTTTTGCTCCATCTGTTGGTAATACCCCAGCCTGTCGTAAGGCGGAAACCTGGGGTAGGGCATGCCGGGCGCCGGCTGCGCGGGGTAGTGGTGCTGGGCGGGCCTGAGCTGCTGGTCACAGCCCTCCATCTCGTGGCCCTGCTGCGGCACAGCGCCGTAGTGCGCGTGCGCCTGCTGGTGCTCGTGGCCACCGCCGTTCCTCATGTCAGGCATGTAGGCGTTGGAGAAGTATGTCATGCTATCGCAGTTGTTGGCGCTCATCGCGGGCCCGCAGCCCGCGCGGCTCGCGTCCGTATCTTCCGTTGCAGATTCTCGGCCCCTCGGGCCGACACTATCTATCACAGTTTAGTCACTACACAAACACTTCGGATTCCATTCACTACACGACAGCTATCGGTCTGACTGATTGGCTGCTCGGTCTTGACGGACGGTGTCTCCTCATCTGATTCTTCCTCGAATCTGAAAAGAGAGGTTGATGCACTTAATAAATCTATAATTATATTGCCAATTGGTCAGGTGTAAGCGAGTATCGGTCGATCGTGTTTGTGTTGGCGAGCTCACCGTTAGCTGCGCCAGAGTCATGGCACTCGCCGCCGACCTGACTGACAGACTGACACGTGTCCTAACGCTGGGACACACACGAAGTCATAAAACCTCATGTTCCGAGTAAAACGCCTATTAGCGACAACCTGTCTGCGATACGGGCCCCCGTTCATTCGAGATAACTAAGCGGCACATTCTTAAACGCGATTCATATTTGGAATCTGTCTTTGTCTGGCTGAAGGAAGTAGATCCTGAGAAGCGAGACGGCAGATGGAATAGTGTCACGTCTCGAGATCGACATGTGGCTGACCCACCGTCATACCCTCGACATTTCCCAGCAGTTGATGGAGCATGAGTGACAACCGCGTCGCTGCCCGACGATATAACTTTACACGGACGTTAATTTGTGCGCCGAGGGACAAGTGTCACAGAAACCACCGCGTTATCGTCGAATCTCGCTCTACTGGTTTAACGTAGAGGATTTATTGCGTACTTAATACTACAGCTACTAGAATTTACCAAGTAGCCAACATGACGGAACAAAAAATTCAATTAAGCAAATATAAAACAAGAATAATTTTAGAGTTAAGACAACTTCAAACGTGCGCTTGCGTCATATTTTGCTCAATTTATGGTAAGCTATTGTAAGAGGTAGCTACTGCCTACAACTTTGAATACTGAATAGTTTACAGCGTTACAAAGTCACGTCGTAATATTTTCGTTATGCTTTGTTAACATCATATACTGAGTAAAAAATCCTTGCAGTAGAAGTGCCGCCCCTAAGGGCCGGTGCAAGTTATTTAAAACCAAAAGCTCAAGCCTCATTAGCGACATTTAATGATGGCGGCGGCTCCGAGACAATATGCTCCTCGCAGATGCTGTTTTGTTGTGTAACAAACATTGGCATGGGAACATGTAATAGATATTATTATCTGCTGCTAAAATTGTCCGTTGAAACATTCAGACACACGAAAACAATATTTAATTTCCTTAACGAGTTCCATCAGTACAGAATAGCTTCCATTCTATTCGGGTTCAATCTCTCTGTTGATGACACATGAAATCGTGAAAATTCTAAGGACAATACATAACAGCGTTAATTAATTTTGAAGCGAGCGTGAACTGAGCGGAGGTACAACAATTGAAAGGCATGCCTACTCGGGAAATTTGCATGTACAGGGCTGGACAATTTAAATTTACGATTTCGCCACCCCCCAGCGGCGCGACCCTCGCTTTTTTTTAATTTTCAATTTTCATTTGCATTCCAACAACTAACTCTCGCCCTATAGATGAAAGTACATGCAGACGAGAACTGATTTATGAGGTTTTATTCGCTAAGGTCTTATTTCGTGGAGTGCCTCAAGTTAGCCAGTTATTATCTCGCCTGTTGTGGAGAACCAATAATTATGCTAGTGGAGAACGAACAATTACGTCCACATAGACTACGTTAAGTTCTAGATACGGTAATTTTACTTCAATTGCTTTACTTAAATTGGCTCTTATAAAAGCTAAGCTCCGTGCAATCAGCGCCTAAGAATGTCGAACAAAAAATGTTAATATAAGTGTGCTTATTAAGGAAATTACTTCAAAGTAAGTCGCAACATATTTCGGCAAAATAACATTTATAATTACATGTGTAATAATTATAACAGTATTTCATAGTCGTGTCTCATTATGTAGTGCACGTACGGCTAATGTTCTAGCCGACAATTACGATCAAGATAAAAATCTCCAACCCTGAACGTTCAAGGAATATATCTTTAAACTGACCGCCGTCGAAATTAAGTCTCACGTGCTTTTGATAATTTGATAACGGACGTCTACGGTTTGATTTATTTCTCAGGAACTGGTTTGTGAGTCAGCCGAGGTCCGTTCTCATGCCCCTTGCTTCTAAGTAAAGGATATGTAATTAGATGTGCGTCAAAATGTTTATGTTCAGTTTCTAGGTAACTTGGACTTCTATTTTTGAAGTTGGATAGAAGAGATTAAAACCTTAACATTTTAGACCGGTTTAGTTTTGTTTCAGAGATTTTGAGAATCTCGATAAAACGTGAGAAAACCGACTATTTTGTTAAATGTCACAAGAACAACAGTAGTACTTTCGTGGCAACATTCCTTGTTTGAGTTTAAGATGTCAAACGTAGAACAACTTAAAAGTCATAAGAAATGATAACCACATTCCCAACTGCCTTAACAGAAAAAAAGCTTCAGTTAAGTTAAAGCGTAAGTTCAGGTAAGTCTTAAGATAACGTCAAAAGCATATTGTGAACATCATTATGACTTTGAAATCCATCATGATTTTAAAGCAGATCATGTATTAACTATAATCAGACCACCCGAGGTATTGGCAACATTTAACAATGATACAAACATAAAAAATGATTTTAAATCTCTTTCAGCGATATGTAAACGTCGACATTTTTCTAGAATTACGTTTGTAAAGAATTTATATCCGAAATACACACAAAACTATATTTTTTTTTAACAATTTCATTGAAGAACTAACGTGTAAATCACTCAGAAATGTTTTAATCATACGTAAAACTGTGAAATATTCGATGGGCCATCTCGCGTCTTATTTTATAACAGCCATACAATAAATCATACAAAAATACATCGTCTAATAGACTAGAGACCAAATTAAAAAGAAAATTAATAACATTTCGCGACCGCAAGTCGGCAGCTGTTAATCAAGACACGATCAAATGATGCGTATTTTTGGAAAATTCCCCACGAGTGTATTTATCATTTCTACTATTTGTCAATTAGAGAACTATTGTGGGAACAACGCACTTTGATTTATAACACCCTGTATCGGTTTAATGCGACAGTACGCAAGAAAAGTTGCTCCACCTTGTTTTATTGCACTGTTTTCAGTTCCGGGAAATCGCTCCCATCTGTCTCAATAAAATCTCATTGTTGACGTAGATTTACATAGAATCGTTCGCGCGAAGTTTTTTATAAAACCTATTTTATGGTACTTTTAATTTAAAATATAACAGCGTTAGATGACAGGACTGATGACATTAATCGTCGCTCGAGTAATTAAAGTGATTTAAACAAAATTCGTGTCATCGTGAACGATAACACTCACAAATAATGCAGTGGAATCGTTAAAGGTGTGTGATAAATATCGTGAAAAATACGTTGAAATAAACACGATGTATTGTCGTCGTAAATGCCAAAACTATATTTTTTTGTTCAGTATTTTTTTCATACCTCGATTAATTTTCAGGAATATGTTCCGAAGTAGAGCACATTCCATGGCAGGAGCAGTATGAGGATACATCTCAAACAGGAGATTTTTCATAACCCGTTTCTTTGGATCATTATGAATGTCAGTTTAATTTCTGTCCCGAAAACTTCTCTTTTTTTAAGGTCAAACTAACCCTTTTATTTATTTATTTATTTATTTGGAAACTCAACAGCTTATTACTAATTTACATGAATAGATATTCACCTCACTGTCAATGAACAGCCCAGTGCAGTTGTATCAACGTTACTAGCATCTTAGTAATTAGTAAACACACACACACTGCACAGTGACAGCAAGATGATGACAATTATCACTTAAGCCAATAACAGAGTTTCACGGCATGTGTAAAACTAGGTTAGGTTATTTTAATTAGCTACAAACAAGTGCAGCTATTAGTGATCATGTGAGATTGAAGACTCATTGATCACATTCGATCAGGATTTAAAGTATGTAAACATGATTATAGGGCTACATTTATTAGACAAAGGGAAAAACAAACAAAATGTTAGCGAAATCTAACATCATGAATATCATGCTTAGTCGAAATATATCACACATGATTATGCGTGATATATTTCGACCAAGCAAGGATGTAAGGATTCTTAATCCTAAGAGTTATGAGAGTTATGGCACAATCAGTTCACCAAACAGTCAATTTACCAAACAATATCTGCTTCACTTGTCTCCGGTATGATTGTTTGGATAAATTAAATATTGCCTTTTGAAGTTATTTTTGACGCTCAAAGTCAGAATCTGCGAGTATCCTTCTATGAAGGCTTATTAATTAATAGTGAGATTCTGTAAGTATAGAAATAGAACATTAAAGATTGCTGATAAATGAATTGTGTTGATTCGTGTTTGTTCGTTTTGCTCACAAACTCTGATGGCTTTGCAGCCAGACGATACCAACTCAAGATATTGGTACCGTTTGAGAGTGCTAATTGCAATATTTTAATGGTGGTATGGTGTTTCAATAGTTTGTATAACTTCCTATAAGTATAGCATTAAAAGGAAAACGGTGAATTAGCCGTTTTATACTATTCATTTGTTATCCAATATCTTCTAATAAGACTTATTTTCTTCTCTTCTCTCAAATAAATATTTATCTCAACATGCATCTTCTTTTATTTATACTCCCATTTATTTTTTTGTCTTTTTTTTACTTTTCTAACATAATTTAAGAACTACTAACACTATCATTAAGGATTTAGTTTTCAAAATCTAATTACCACTGTTCTTATTCTTGAAATGCAATGTTTGTATGTCGTTTTGTGGCAATTAAATATTTTTCTTTCTTTATTTATTTATCAAGAGAATACGCGAAGATATCATCCGACAGCTCCTTATATATTATTATGCAAATAAATATATCTGAATCTTAAGATTGAAAATTTCCACCGTTGAAGTTAAGTCTCCCGAGGCACTCATCAGCAGCCTAATTGTGTAAGTGATTTTGGCAAGGCTTAGGGTTTGACCCCATGAAAGAGTATAACTAATTCTCAAAAAAAGGTTTAGTTTCTTTCGGGAATGATTGCAGAAAACAGTTTAATTTTTCCATTTCTGATTTTAATTAAAATTGTATTTATTATATTTAAAAAGAAAACCTTTCTCAAGGTGGAACGGTGACCGGCAGCCATAATGTGTAACTGAATTCGGCAGGTATAGGGTTTGAACCCATGAAAGAGATAACAAATTCTCTTTAAATAATAAGGTATTGCCAAAAATTATTGGTCTCTTTCTAAATAAGTATCTTTACCAATGAAAGCGTATTGTATTGTGGAAGCGTACTGCGGAAAATAGTATTGTTTTCTACAATCATTCCACGAAAGAATCTGAACATTTTTCAAACAAAGGTAGTCCAATTAATTACCAGTCATATATGCATATTAGTTGCTCCACCACTTTCTAAGGAGCAGTGGTGGCACCATTTATAAAACATGGCTGACCATTAATCTGCCGGTGGCTCCCTCTGATGTTCGTATTATTGCGTTGTGTTCAATTAATCCTTTAATTAGATAGACACCTTGTTTTGCAATCGAAACTGTAAAGGAAATTGGACAAGATGTTGTTGTTTTTTTATTTGAACTCGGTTAGTTTGGTAAGTGTTTTGAAATAGGAAGAGGAACCCTATTATTTATTTATTATATAATTATTTTGTTTTGAAATTGAGTGAGAGTCCTGTTATTTATTTATTATTTAATATATACTTACTTTACTTTTTTTACTTTTATATTTTTTTATCTGACTAAGAAGCTATTAAAACTGCTTAAGAATCTACGTTTTTGTTTACTGGAAGTGTAAGTGAGTGTAAAATATCACAAAACAAAGCTTTTTAATAGTACTGTACCTATCTAACTACCTGTTTGCCTGATTTCCTTTTGAACATCTGATATTATTCGTTGGTTGAATTTTCTTTGTAGCCAAACGCAAACGTGAAAATACTGAAAAATGTCTGCCATTTCATTACATTCCACCTAAAAAGTCATCAACCCGCTCCATTATTAACCCTTAAACACGTCATATTCCCTGACGTGACATTACGAGTCCTCTCTGTATTGAAAAACGGGCGCATTTTTCCGTGAAAACTCCAACCAACTCCCCTCTGGCGTAAATCCGGGCCACTAAGCGTACCCTGAGTGAATAGCTATGTTTCTGCTAATTATGCCAACCAACTTCTAAATTTAATCAGACAACTTGTGTAATTTTCGCGGTGGGTCCATAATTTTTCATGACGCCGCCGGGATGGGAGGCTCTGTGATTACAACGTTAGTATGTCACTGTTTAACCTGACGTGTGGAGGGTTAAACAGCAGGAAAAGTGACTTAATTATACCTTATTATGTTATTGTACGAAACTTTAATGGAGTCAAATACTAGAATAGAACTTTGTACTCCCAAAAGTGAACAATAACAGTGACAGTTCCTTTGCGAAAAATGAAAACAATGAGTGAATTTGCATAGCGACTTTCACTGGGTAAGTTAAGGGCTACAATTTTTAGAGGTTAAACTGAGAATTCTCTAAAAGTACACATTAAGAGAATTTCTCAAATCAAAACAAAAAATCTAGAACTAAATAAACTTGAAAGTCTATTGAAATAATGAGTTAATAATCGCCTCAGTTGATAATGTACTCATAATCAAACGGTTTCTACGGTAGTCCAATTACAGACGCTTGGTTACTTGCACACGGGGCATTTATACAATTATCTGGCGTTATAATCTGGGCTCTGTTAGTAGATTGCTATCTGTGGCTACTGTTTCGCACTAGTGGTATCATGTCATTTAATTTCTGTCACGTCGTACCGTGGCCGTGCATAAAAGCTGTTGTGCGTTGCGCGTCAGCATCAGTGCAACGCAGTTTTTGCGTGGACTTGATAAATGGCTACGTAGTTTAGCAAACTGATTTTTTAACCATACTTTTTAGGGTTCCGCACCCAAAAGGTAAAAACGGGACCCTATTACTAAGACTCCATGGTCCGTCTGTCTAACTGTCTGTACGTCTGTTACCAGGCTGTATCTCATGAACCGTGATAGCTAGGCAGTTGAAATATGTACAGATGATGTATTTTTGTTGCCGCTATAACAGCAAATAATAAAAAACAGAATAAAATAAATATTTAAGTGGGGCTCCCATACAACAAACGTGATTTTTTTGCCGGTTTTTGCGATAATGGTACGGAACCCTTCGTGCGCGAGTCCGACTCGCACTTGGCCGGTTTTTTATGAAAAACTACTCCAGTTTAAAAATTGTCATACTCCTGACTAGTATCTAACTTATAGGGTTTGCATAATGTCCACATTTCAAGGATATGAAACAGGAAAAAATATGGACACAGCCTTGAGTCAGCAAGTCAGAAACAACATTATTGACTGGCTTATTTTTCATCCGGGAGTACACCGTCCTTTCCTACCGGGTATTCTAGTAGGGTTTAAACAGTAGAAATCTCATATCCACTCAAGACTAAACCTTCAACAGAAAGCTAAAGGAAATAATTCATCTTTCAAACTTAATGTAAATTATATTTCTTCATTCTTAGTTCCACACCGGAAGTTTTGACTTGTGTAATATTAAAATAAATAAGTAAATAGCGAAACACCACTTAACCTTTGTAACGTCAGAACATTATAAATTGTATGGATAGATATGAATCTAATGTATTGCTATATAAATGTCACCAAGTAATTCATAAATGAATACGTCGACGTTTTGTGTAAACGTTAACAAATTTGTGAGGTGATACATCCATGTGTTATTTTATAGAAATTTGCAATTTTTAGGATGTTATGAAATTGACACATCCTGTTTTTTATAGTGAAGCTGAACTAAATAAAACTGATTGGAATTTATTTTTTTAGCGAACCTATAAGAATGAATATTTATCCAATTTTTTTGTTGTGCCGGCTCTGTTGTGTTTGTGAGTTTATATGTTTGTAAACGCACCCACGATACAGAAAGAAATTCCTAGTGTGGGGCAAAGTTTAAAAAAAAGAAAGAAGCTTTTTTGCTTACCGTGCATTGTCATCCAAACTAAACGTGTATGCAAAATTTCATCTTAATCGGTTAAGGATAACTACTTTATAATTAAGTTGCAAGATTTGACCTGAACACACATACATACATTGCAAGTTAATAAAAAGCTTTTAAAAAGGTAACGGATTACAGACAAGGACTAGACATATTAAATATGCTTATCTCTTAGAGAGTTATATACTTAATCATACCTAATAGTAAATTCTGAAAGATATTCACTTTTTTCAGTTTACAATGATGAATTACTGACAAGGTATGTATTTTTTTCACCTTACTGTGTAGCCGCTTATCTGTGTATGTCATTTAGATTCAGTATATTTTGACACAGGTTGATTATATATATCTTTTGCTAGACAATTCAAAATTTACCTTTTTAAATGGTTTACTTGAAATAAATGATTTTGAGTTTGAGTTCTGACTCAATATATTAGAAACTAACCCACTCTCGGTTTCATGAAAAAAATCTAGGAGTATTAGTAGTAGGTCTGTCCTGAAGCCTATTTACCACCTACCCACATTTAATTACACCAAGCACCTATACATACAAAACGATGCAAATAGCCCCACATCACCGATTACGAGGTACAGTAAGCTGGAATCTGTTAATCAAAGTGTGCGCAATCAATTACGGCATCGCAATCAAAATGGCTGACATTCCTCTGTTCGGGGGCAGTATCAGACGTCTGGATGTTGAGTGGACGTCGTGTCGATGGAGTGCAGATTATGTCGATAAAATTGGTATGTAGTATCGATGACAGTAGACAGTGGTGATTTAAAAATAAATGATGCATTCTTAATTCAAATGTTGCCTTCTATGAAAAAAACCCAGCGATTTTCAATTGTTTTCCATTAAGGTAGGGGCCAAGCTTTTCAGGCTAGAGCGTAATGTATACTAAACTTCAAGTTCTTAAATTACATCAGGAATTTAGGTATGTACGTAAGGTTGCTTCAAACTACTTATTAATCAGGCAATAAAAATGAAGGGAAGCCAAGCTGCCACAAAGTATTATTGTTTTTAGTTTATTGAAAAGTCTTCGAATTTCTTAAACGTTTTTACGAGTGACTAAAAATAACTTGACACTTGAATTACTCAAAATTCAGTGAATGTCTAGCTGCAATTTCCACTTAATACTGCTAAATATTTATCAAGTAGCTTTACATGGTTATTTCAATGGAAATTTTAATTGAATTACTAATTACATTCATTACACTCAATTTAATTTGCACTATAATTACTCGTTAAAAAATTATTACCATAACACAAGTCATCGGTAAATACGGGACAGAGTTGAATCGAAGTCCGCAATGTTTCATTGTAGTTCCGAATTCGGCCGCTGCGGCGCTGCGGTCGTCGAGTTATACCCGTTTAATTAACATTGCTATCATACCGGCTAATTGTTATATCGCGCAAAGCTGATTTATGGCGAGATACAAACGCCGACACCTTTGTAATTGCCACACGTGATTCAAACATTGCATGCATACGTACGAACAATAGGAGCGGGGGTGAGATGTTATGACAATAAGTAGGCGGTACTGATTTTCAATTATCACCGTTATTGTAATTATACTTTGCAGCTCGTTTCATTAGTATACAAAACGGTTTCTATATCGATTTTGCATTAAAACTTGTAACTTTATTCAATTTCATAATTTGAATAAACTTTTAATAACACCATCTGTGTATCGGATTATGCGTCTTTAACTCAACGCCATCTATATTTTTGTTAATGAACTATCATCAATGACAGTGAACTACTTCCAAGTTCAAATGTACAGCCATACAGAGTTTCTTGTTGGAAATATTTTGAAGATACGATAATCTATGAGGAACTAAAAATAAACTTTAAATTGAACAGCGGCAATGGTTTAAATGGGAAAGCGACTGTATATAAACTCTATTAAAATTCCTATCACGGTCGTTTTCCCGCTACATTGAATAATTCGAGACGCATTCTGAATAATCAGCGTTTCCCTTTCTCTAAGTTTACCTATTGGAGGAAACTGTGTTAAAAGGTTACACGCGTTTAGTCATTGAGTCATAACGTCCTATAAAAAAATATTATTCACCTTGTAGTTGGAGATCTTCTTTATTTGGAAACAAGTGTCTTTTAGTTAATGTGAGGTATCCTGACTATTTATTATTAAATAAAATATTAGTTCTCATTCATAAATGGGCAGTAACATCCACAGAAACTATTTTTTTTATTTTCCAGCCTACCCTGAAAAGTGACGTACGAAAAAAAAGTTATTTTACAAAAAACATTTATCATAACCATGTCATCGGCACAGTAAATCGCGGCTTTACATTAAATGTAACAGAAATGTAAACGGAAACGTGGCATGGCGGGCGGGTTAATTTACGCGCAGCGGCTGGCCAGGGCGGGCGGTATCTGAGAGCTTCCGCCCTGGCGCCGGTAGCGATGAAAATCATTCATCAAGCTTCGGTCGCAGCACGCTCCTCTCAATAACGTTCCTTTGTGAGATCTATGGGGTAATACCGCTTTGGAATTGAGTTTTCATTCCTTGTTAGTTTGAAACTTTGAAGAATGAATGAGTGTGAGTAAATATAAACTTTTTGAAAATTAATAATGTTTAAAGATTGTTTTGATATTTTTGTAATTTTATTTGCCGGTATGATAGTTTTATTATGTATTAAGCCAGAGTTCCCAGATGAAACTTACTGACCGAAGACCGATTTTTTTGGTATAGAACTACGGCTTTTTAGCCGACTGCTGAAGGAGGGTAATGTGTTTATCAGTCTATTATGTTTGTTCCTATGTGGCATTCTAGAGACGAAAGACATTGGCCGATTTTGATGATTCTTACGTCAATCGAATCGTCTTAACCTTACGAGTGTCACTGGTACAAATGACGGATTTTGACAATCCTTTTTTTATTCCTAAAGCATTGTGTGGGTTATAAAAAAAGGGTTTTAAGAGGTGATTACAAAAACATATAACACTAATATGTTTATGTGTACCTAATTCGAAAAAAAAAGTTAACTAAAAAGTTATAAATAAAAAAAGATTATGCCAGAAATCAAAAAACCCGGCCTATGGCCGAAGGGTACATCTGATTTTGCTCAGCCAGCTAGCGAATATGTATCCTCTGACTGCACTCCTTGATTTTCTTCTTTTTTTAAGCTAACAATAAGGTTATAATAATAACAACTTAATAATATTCTAAAAGCCCACGAGAGATACTGATAAGTATTTTAATAATAAATTAGCAGGTATTATATTAAAGTGCTACTGGAGTACGCTTTTTAAATCAATAGTTTAATATTATGCAAACTTATTTTTATTATAAAAACACGTCATATTGTTGGCAATAATCTTATGTAGTCATAAATCTTTTCGTACATAAATTAAGTCTATATTTTGCTAAATACCTTCACGCACTATTAATTTAGACGCTGTCAACATTGACAAGGGTTAAGCTTTACGATTATGGAATTTAAATTCTCCCATGCCAACCTGAATGTCCTTCCAATAATATGGAAATACTAGCTGAGTTTACAGGTCAACCCACACCATTTTATTTCCAAACATAACTTTTGAAGAATGAAAAGTTCTCAATACCATCTTTCTAATTTTATGCCAAAAAAAAATCTTGTGATACCTAACATTTTTTTTCAAACATAAAAACTTTAATTTTAATAAAAAATAAACTTTTTGATTTCGGGATAACTGTACTTCACAAAAATAAACACATAGTAAACTTTGACAACAACACCATCTGTGAAAGTTGGCCCGAACTAAATAAAGAGATAGTTAACTAAACTTTTAAAAACTCGCACACTGCTGACCTCTACCGGGGAGTAGTCGCATTACGTGGAGTCCTTGACTTCAAGTTCAAACTCGACTCGATGACAGATGGCATTATTGGGTAGTTTTAAGAAACTATTTTTAATTTTAAGTTTTATAATAAAATTAATTATTCTGACGATTTCATATTTGAATTTAATAAGTTTTGGTTGTGAAGAAATATTATTTAAACCAATTGGACTTTTTTTAAACCATAACGTAGACAAATTCTTATCAGAAACATTTTCTTATACCAACAAGAGAAACAGAATGATTAATCGGTAGTCCAATACAAATACATTTGTATAAATAGGTAATATTATTATCCAATAAGACTATTTACTTCACTTTTCTAAAGAAACACCTGTGACCACTGGCATGACCTTCTCTTATTGTTAATTTGTAGTAACTGTTTGGGCATTTGTGCACAATTCCTTAATAACCTGTATATAATTTTAGAAGATAGCGATTTTTTTTTAAAGTTTGTTTCTTTTAAATCTTGTTAGACTATTTCTGGGGAGCCTTACATAACTGGTTCGCCGAGGCTAAAAATAGCCATGTCTATATCACAATGTTGTTGATTAGTATTAATGAGAAAACCAGTGATATTCATTTTTATTAACTGGTTTATTCTTGTATAGTTAAATAAAAAATAAAATAAGTCTCTTTGTAGGGTAAATAATCATAGTTCACATTATTGCCAATTCCCTAATCGTGATTGAAAAATATAAAACAAAGATTCCATTCTATCTAAATTCAAATTTTGAATTCCGAGACTCGATTCGAAAAGGACGGCGGCGATAGGGATGGGATGAGCAACGCCGCGTCTGTCGAGATTTTTTGTGCGATTTTTTCGACGTTATTATTATGAGAAAAATGCGGAGTCAGTAAAGCGGAACGTGGGGTGGGGGCATGACGAGGGTTCCCCGGTTTGATTGAAGCGAGGAGGTGGGGGGCGGGGCGGTGACGTCATGCTCTTATAATAGGCCGTGGCGTGCAGTGATGGCCGCCGTTTATCAAGAACGAGTGTTAGTTCCCTGCACTTGGACTATTTCATTGTGACTGTTGCTACGCGATAACTATAAGAATGATGTATATATATATAGTGATAAAAGCTGCGTTTTGATTGAGTTGAAATCAGAATCATGCGCTATTTAAATTTAAAATCAATTGAATTGATTGGCCTGCAGATGCGAACATTTTCAATGTTTGTTTGAGACGGTATTTGTCTTCTTTCAGTTGCAGCATTGTATTGCTCAGAATTTCGTTATAAATAAGTAGACAGAAAGCAGAATGCACCGTTACGTATAAATAATACTGTTTTCAAACTGTTGTTTCCATAAATAGATCAAATAACAAACATTTGTTGCAGGTGGCAATCGGTTTTATATCAAAACTTGACCTGAAACTCGCGAGTGGCTTGATCGAGTGTGATTTCATCAGACCGTGTACCGGCTGAATTACAGGCATAATTAAGTAAAGTAAAAAATGGAGTTGGCATTTCAAAAATCAGGCATTAGCGTGCGTGAGGATGGGCGGAGCGGTGTTCGCGTGACGGTGCGCAGTTAGCGCGGGAACACCTCGCGCGTGGCACATCACTAGCAACGCCTATTGCCCGCCGGTTGTTGGCGGTTGGTCGCGGTTGCGATTCAAAACGTTACCAACATAAAGTTTGTAACGTCTGTTTGATTGTGAAAGAGAAGTAGGTAGAAAACCACGAGAGGTTCGAAATCGGACCTCGGCAACATAGCGGGGTTAAGCTAAGAACAACACAAATATCTAAAAAGTGCTCTAAAACTGTTTTCTTGTCATATGTACTTGAATATTGGCCAATAAACAATCAACCTATGAGTATGAGTCAATAAATATCTTGTTCTAAATTTAAAGTTAGTAAAAATAAAAAGAATAAGTTCCTACATCCAAATAAACCAAGCAACCCACGAAGCTACCACCAAATTAAATGATATCTGTATTTAAACACAAACAAAGGCAACGCTTAAGTAGCAATCAGACAATAATGATGGGCAGCTTTTGTTTTATTTAGCAGCTAATCTCATGCAAGAAACCGTCAATCAAAAACCGAAATTCAAAACAAATGAATGACCTTCTATATTTTAAAATAAGAATACAATCTTCATTGATCAAATCCAACTTATAATCGGTGGGAGATTCTTCAATCGGAGACGGATATCTACCGACATTACTATCAAATTACAATAGAAAATAAGTAGGTAAGCAACACGTACTACTTGAAATCACCTAATCGATGAACTGATGTAGTTCCATATTGAACAGTGTAAACAGAATTACAAAAGTATGAGACTTATTATGTGTTACTGTTTGTTCAGGTGGTAGACGACATTGACGGGCAGAAAGAAAAAGTAGCTTCAATTGACGTAAACTATAAGTAGGTTTCTCTCAGAATAAGGATATTTAAAGAAAATATTCTACAGAACCTGCAACCTGTCTACTACTTTCTGGAATAATTTATTGTTTTTTTACATCAATGTCTAACAAAACAACACTTTATATACAAAATAATCCATTTATTTAAACTAAACAACGTATTTTTATCTATTTAAATTATTTTAACAACTTAAACGTTTGAATTTATGGTATAGATTTCACCTTTTCTTTAGCCAACATGACTTGTGCTAGCGGCCATTGCAAAATTATTGTTATACATAACAATAAAATTATTATTTCACTAACAGATACCAAAACAAAAAAAACCGTAAACTTATATGTTTTAATTAAAGCATTTACAAAAAAAACCGTTTCTTAATTTAATGTTCGGTTATAAATCATCACATCACTGGTTGGATAAAATTCCAAGGATCCACGCTGAATGCCGCAATCGGAGATCGGGCCGATTAAAAAAAGGCGAAGGCCGAAATTATAGAGACGAGAGCAATGATCGTAGCCGGCGGGGATCGTGCCTAGCTTAAGTAACTTTGATGTATGTGTTGATATGTAGTACTCGGTTCTATGTACTCAGAACCTTTGGAATATTAGGTATGAGTATTTATCTACTAACGTAGCTTTGGTACCTATGTTTATTTTCGGCTGCACCTTTTTTGTGGTCAATTAATTGTACCTACATATCTACTAAGGTAGGTTAGGTATGTATGTTTTCAGCCTCATATTTTTTGTGGTCAGTGTGGTTTTTGTTCTTATAAGTTCAATTAGTCATAATTCCGTATCCGTATAATGAATGTTGAATGAGTTAAATGAGTTAAAGTTTGGATTTTAGATTTTCTTTATTTCTCTTACTTTGTTGTTTTATTCAGATCGAGAATTCATAGAAATTTGTGTTAAGATCACACACAGGGATGTTAAGGAGATCCGTAACCAATGTAACCATAACCGAAACTATTATTATATTCTTTATTGTACACCACAAAAATATAAATATATATATACAGGACAAAAAATCATAAAAACAAGTGTACAATCGTACAGGGCAATCTCTTACAGAAACTATCGGATATCTGAAATAAAATTCTATCCGTAACCGTACCCAAATCCGAAATGAAAGTAGCGGCTGATTTCGGATAGAAGTGGAGTCTAAATGAGACATGATAAGACAGGTTTTTCTACCCGGCCCAGCCAACACACTAGCCACGCACTTCACTTGCATGTTTGTTAATTATTTCTAATGTATAGTCATAACTAATCTTTGTGTTTAAGTTTTACAGTATCTTAAAAATCTAATATCCGTAACCAAAATTATCCATAACTAACGGATGATCCGAAATTTCATATCCATAACACATCAACCAATCTACATTTTCTATCTTTGATGTCTACTCTAAAGTTTGAAATGAATTAGAATTCAAAAACGTTATGCGAATTTGCCTTCCTTAAAATTGAATAAGAATTCATTGGATATTTCTGAATCATCATCATCATAATATCCATCCAGGCCTTCCCCAAACTTCACCATATCTTGCATCAACCAAGAGTGTAGTGGATGCAATTTCTGAATACCTAGATATACAATAATGATCGTAAGTCTTGTACCTATTGTCTTAGCAAATATTAGGAAGCTTAGTTAAAATAAATCGCATGAATAGTCTATGTATACATACACTTAATATTACATTTACTTAATTTTCTAGTTGAGCATGATCCAAAACCAGATAACACCGATGGATTCACTAACCACCGTTAGGTGATAAAATGTCTGAGGTACGAGTTTTACTTGCAAAATATATTGGGATCATAAACTGTACTAATCTAGATAACTTTGTTTATTGAGTAACTAGCTTTAAAACTAGTCAAGAGTGCAACGGATATATTTTAGAGCGTCCATTTTAATTTATAAGAAATTTCAAGTAAAATTAAGTATACCTTATAAAATCTTAATTATCGAGAGAAGTTATAGGCATTGGTGACTATGGGAAGAGTTATCTTACCTATCCTGCTGAAACTTATATTCCCCAATGTTAACGAAGTACCGGCCGTGCGTATGCGCTGGGAATCAGAATATCAATATTGAACCTATTTTGGACAGTTTTGTTTGCAAAATATTCTTTGATTAACATACTCTATTTCAGTTATGAAGAAATTCTAGCCATAATTTTTTCAGTGTAAAATATTTTTAAACATCCAAGTCGTTTTGGAAGAATATCCAAAAGTAGCGAAAAAATTTCGTGTTGTTTATTATTTTTTTAAAGCAAAACTAGATACACGAAAAAACCCTGTTTCAGAAATAATGTAAATTAATTAATAATACATATACCTATATATTTTTTTCAAACCTTTTTACCTAGCCGTTACTAAAGAGTATGCTTTAGAAAGTAACCGTTTGACGGCACTAAAACGTTGGAAGCCCTTTAAGGATATTTTGACAGAGACAATAAATTAAATACAAGTTCTATCTCCAAAATCTTACAGTCAGCCGTGCCAATAATGAAGAAACAAAATGTGTGTGAGTGAAACACCATTTTCCTGGATTCCTAGAATTCCTCTGAAATATTATATTTTTGAAATATTATTAGCATATTACCGAAATATCACCGTTATCAACCAAGGTCCAGCTTTTAAAAAAACGCTTTTATTAAACACTAAATTATTTTAATTAAGAATGAAACTCTTTTCAAAGTCTAGCTAGATGACTCCAAAACTATTTATAATGATATCAATATTTTAATAATCTGAACAATCTTTTAAAACTCATTGACAGAACTATGTAGATAAGCTAAGTTATCAACCATAACGTAGAACAAAATTGCGATTGTAAACAGGAGTAATCTCCAAGATTAAGAAGGGTCAGTGAGAAATCTTTTATTAAGCTGAACATCAATAAATCTGTGAGGAAGTAAAGCTCCCATAGGTGGCAGACAGGCAGACAGGTCCCCTCAGTAACAAATGTTTAAAATGTATTAGGTGTCAGCGCGATTACCTCACAATGTTTTCTTTCGCCATTTGAAGAACGAGATAGATTGAAAATGCACATGTTTTTAAAATACAATCTTGTTCTAGTAGTTGATGCATTCCGAGTTTAAAAATAAATAACGAACTTCTGTAAAAGCAAATTATTATTTTATTTCTTTTTTAGATTCTAAATTCAAAATTAAATTCAACTGCTTGGAAAATATATCCTCGAAATTGATTCTAGTGAATCTTCACAGAAAGCCCATTCTTCATTCAAAAAATTGTATCTCTTTTGTAATAGATATAGAATAAATAAGAAAGTCTTTAAAAATATGGATATTGTCTATGTGATCTGAAAAATATATTTTTCTATAGGTAAATCTCCAATTTAAGTTGACCCAGTAAACAAGGTTTATTCTAAGTTTATTTAATTCTGTATTTTCTTACGGTACTCTAAAACAGATTATTACAGATTTGGATCGGACGTAGCTATAAAACGTGTTCTTAAATCAATTAATAGATGTCAAATGCTAATTAAACCTGTTTCTCAGTACCAAATCACGAAATATTTATACAGAGTGATACGAGCCTTTCCTATACAGCACTTGAGAAAGTTTTAAAGAACATTTTGAAAGAGGAGGAAATGCGGGCGTAGAGCTTCGATTGAATTTCCTTAGTAAAAGTCATTATTCGAGGTTCAGCTCTCGCCTATTTCCTCCATCAATATTGGACAAATTTAAAAAATATTCCATTAATTGAATTAAAGATATTTATACTGTTCTTTTTTCATTTATAGCCGTCTAACTTGTACACCTGGTCTCTCTTGATAGTGCAATTTTGAGCGTCTTTTGAGGTTTCTAGTGCTTCTAAAGATAATGTATCATCAAAAAGGAAAATATAGGGCCACAGTACATATCTTTATTTTTCAGTTCATGGCAAATCTTTTGGATTGGTCCAATATTGGAGGAGGAAATAAGCGAGAGCCAAACCTCGAATTCTGACTTTTTACTGAGGATATTCAGTCGGATGTTTGCGGCCACATTTCCACTTAAGACATGGTGTAAGTCAATAATTCGTCACCAAAGTCATTTAAAGATCTTTGACTGTCTTTACGGTTAGTCAGAAACCAGAAGACCTGACACCAGTCTTGCCAAAGGTTATCGTGGAACCCAGTTACTGGCTTGAGGAGGTCAGAAAGGCAGCTCTATTTAAAATCCCGGAATACAGCTGCATCCGGATAAACTGGCTGCCCACCTCAATGTATTTCGGAAAATGCTAGGCAGATTGATTTGGTGTAAGTAAATAATTTACAAATTCTGTGAAACAATAAAAAATAGCGTACACCCAGACGTACGATGATAAAATTGTTTATATTATCTCATCTTTCATATAAGAGAAATTCCGTAAACATTAAACTAAGTCCGCAAATTCATCAATCAATCAATCAATTTCGAATCTAGAATACAAAAAAATAAAACTGATTGATATCAGTGGGAGTGAATTTTATTCAAATGAACCAGTGTCTGTCTCGTTCGACTGTCGGGTTCGAAATCAAACAATCATTGTACGGTTGGTACTACCGCTTTTCGAATCGTTTCGCTTTCAAGGTCGGATCATTCAAAAGTGACCACGTTTAACTAGTGGCCACTTTTGTGGTCGTAAGTGGGCAATTGGTGCAGAATTTTAGATGAGTTTGTGTTTTGAACATGCTCATTCTTTTTTTGATATCTAGCGCCTTATTTATAGCAAACTAAACGGTGTTCAGCAATTGCTTAGTGCAATTATTGATATATTATTTGATTCAAATGTTCTTTGCAAAATTTGAATTCAGAGTCGTTTAATATATAAGGTGCTAGTTATTTCCTTGGAATTATGAAATTTAGAGTATTTGAGGCAGTGATATTATATAGTTTATACTTGTTTTCTGTAATAATTAGGCAGATAATTATGCGATATAATGTTACGTTAGGTTAGGTTACTTGATAACGGTATCTACTGTATTGATAACATTAATTTTATGAGTTCTAAAGATTCAACCATGGACATCATTTACTTTGTTGTCCATTTATTTGTTATCTTTGAATACCTAATTTGAGAGACAACTACTGAAAACCATGTAATCAGTTGCTAAATTGTTATTATTTATTTTTTTAATAGCATCTATAACAAATATACTGAGCTGCTTTAGCTATAACAAAATTCTAGCCTTTGGTGTCAATAAAGAGAAGTAGTTAGTAGTTGATTTGGTTTCATTAGTAAGATTAATTATATGACTTTACCAAATAATAAAACAAAATAGGAAATACAATAAATTCTGTAACGGACGCAAGGAATTTCATTCAAACAAAATCCGTTCAAATCTACCAACAGATCAACATTTAAAACAATACAAACAATTGTCACCTACACGCATAAACAATTATACGTTGAAATATATATTTTAATACAATTGTTTTTCATAGACGCGATAGTTTTAAACAAAGTGCTCAGTGGGAATGTTTAACAATACCTATCTACCTGTATGTTTGTATGTATGCATAATACTATTCGAATAGTAATAAATCAGCCCAGTTTTAGCAACTGAATACGAGGGTTTTATCTATGTGATAATTAGGTAAAACTAATTGTCGAGTTCAATGTTTTTGTGTATCCAAGTTAGTAACATCATGGCCGTGCGAATTTAGAATTAGCAGTCTTTGTTGAAGGAAAGAATCAACTTATTCTAGTAGAATGTACTAGAGATACATACATTATACAAAATTCACTTGGCATATTGTAGGTAGGTACTAAAAAGTTACTTCATCATCTTGATCAGCTGGCTAGACTCCTATCAACAATTCAGTGAAGTCAACTTCCATTTAAACCGAATGTAATCTATGGCGTGAGGTCTCATCCCTCCCATACAAAGAAACTGTCCCGACGTACTGTACTGCTTATACTGATTATCTGATTTATATATCGACTAGAGGACGCCTCGCGTAGTTCCCGTTCCCGTGGGAATACAGGGATAAAAAGTAGCCTATGTCACCCGGGGATAGAGTAGCTTCCCAACGGTGAAAGAATTTTTGAAATCGGTCCAGTAGTTTTGGAGCCTATTCGGTACAAACAAACAAACAAACAAAAAAATATTTCCTCTTTATAATATTGGTATAGATAACGATTGGTTATTAGATGGTGATCTATCTATCGCCGTGGAACGGAACCGAACGCGATCGATTTTCAAAACATAATCGGTATAATCAGATGAAAAACGCTAGTTACGTCGGCACGGTTTCTTTGTATGGGATGAGGCATCTGTATGCTAGTATTATATTATCTGTGTCTATACTAACATTATAAAGAGGTAGTGCCTTATTACAAAAAGTGGTTTAACTAAAACCCAGGTTTAAACCTTGTTTATATCGTACCTGTTTAAACCTGGGATTTTAGTAAAACCGCTTTTTGTAATAAGACTGGTAAAGTTTGTGAGGTTGTAAGGTTGTAGGGGGCTCTTTGGATCTACTGAATCGATTTAAATGAAATTTGGCATGGTCATGGATTAAGTTAGAGATCCTGGGAAGGATATAGGATAGTTTGTATTCCCTTGGGATGATAAAACACTTTTTAAGCGGGCAAAGCCTCGGGCAGAAGCTAGTATTGAATATAAGTATTTTATATGGAGCGACTACCTATCAGATCTTCAAGCCCAGAAAACACAGCATGGCAAACACTTCTTCTAGTACAGAGAAGGCATAAGGTTGTGCTTAGCTAGGTGACAAGGCATCAATGTTGGTCCTATTTGTTGGTCCTATAATTATAGGACCAACACTGCTGTCTTCTAGTAGCAAATTCCAAACATTTTTTTGATGTCTTTATTTCCTCTATACCCAAAATACCCAACATTGCCATAGCAACAACAATACATATATATACTTACATAGTACAAGTATATAAACAAACAGGTCTGCAATAGTGTCCGGTCACCCTCAAAACGGTCTTGTCTAACCCAACTCAAACGTTTGAGACGCAGACGCTGTATCTAATTAGGCAATGCTTACATAAGTATAATTAGTTTTGTTAGACATCTCTGTAGCCTTGTAGTCCTGCAGTTTGATACATTTAGAAGTTATCCAAATATTTCAAATATCTATGAGATGAATTCTTCTATTCTTTATTGCGTACCCAAATGCAATTATATCTACCTGGAACAAACGTTCCAGTTGGGTAGGTCCAACTTCGAGAAAGAGGTCAAACGTCGAATCAGACTCGGCCAGGCAGCGTTCGGGAAGTTGCGTGCTTCTTGTCCAACTTTTCACAGTATCTCAAGACGAAAGTCTACGGACCAGAGCGTGGTCGCTCACAATGGGCCTCATCAGAAGGCTTAAAGGGCAATGGAGAGGGCTTTGCTCGGCGTTACCTTGCGTGATCGAATCAGAAATGAAGACAACCGCAGATAACCAAGATTACCGACATAGCCCGAATAATTGCCAAACTTAAGTGGCAATGGGCAGGACACATTGCTCGCAGAACAGATGGTGATGATGATGACGTATCCAAGTAGGCTGCAGCAAATATAATTTGGCAAAATGGGGTATTATTAATCCATCGAACATCCGGTGGAAGCGTGGTGCTCCAGTAAAGACTATGCTCCACTTGCTGGAGTCCATTCTCTTGCACCCTAGATGCAGGTCATCTACAGCGCTTCTGATGGTGCCATAAACGTGGCCATCTATAACAGGGCCTAAACTATTTGATTAAATGTAACATCGTGATCGAAACGAAAAGATGAATTAGAAAAATCCAACAACCCTCACTCGGCTCACAGATAAGTCTGTGTCCTACCACTGGGCATTTTATGATATGAGAAAAACGCTAAGTCGGTTTTCAAATAATTGACCTTTATTAGGAAAGATTTATGTTGCCCTAATTTGTGAATGACATTGAATCTTGAGTAATTAATTAATATAAATAATTAGTTTTGTTGCCTTTGTTGCATTCTTCATTATAGAGACTTACTGACGCTTGCGAATGTACAACTAGATTCAACTTTTTTTTGACAATTCAAATGTACCTTTTAATGGTTTAGTTTAGATAAAATATTTTGATTTTATTTGCTTCCTTCTATAAGTTTATCCTCAAAGGAAAGCTTTGTTTGATGCCAGTTAGCTTATTTCCTCCAATTGATCCAGATTTTAAATAAAAAATGATATGTAAAGTAAATATCAAAATAAACTTTTACATCACATAGAAAAGACAGGCCTGCAACGAACAATTTCAGTTTTACGACAACTTATATAAAGAAAATGTGAAAAGAAACTTTATGCTGGGTACAGTTTGCATATAAGAACTGTAACTGAAAAGTCTTATGGTTCTGATTTTAGAACATTTCAAAAGAAACAGTATTTTAACGAAAAAAAATTCATAGCTTTTTCAGTTATTATAAAAATTGCTGTTTCAGCACGCGCAGATTCCTGCTGCCTACTCATCTACCTACCTGCCGATTGTCTGCTCGTTTGCCTACCTCGGGCAGACGTCATCCTGCCCGTCCCATCACACCTTACCACGTCTGCCTGCCCGACCTGCTGCCTGTTTAGCTGCCCACGTCGTTCGAAGCCGGACCATATTTTTATACTCTATATCCTTTTCCTTAATTTTAGTTTATAATTAATTATTTTTACTAACGTGGCTCGACTGAGCCTAACGTTACGCTACAGTTTAATATATACTTATGAATGAGGTGACCACTGTGACTATTAGTTTGGTAGAAGTTAGTTGATGAATAACTGTTAATATTTTAAGCATTATTATTTCCAATACTTGTCCCGAATGTAAAGCCCAACCTGCCTTACATTAAAATAATTCGTAATCAATTAGATTCCCTCCTATGTTAGGGTCTGTGTTTCTTTCACAAAGAATGCTCTTAAACTAGTATAATTTTTTATTTCAAATACAAAAGTGTATTCTCTTTCAAAGTTTGGTCAAAACATAGCCATTTTAAATTAATTATTTTTAATAATAAACCTCTCAGTAAAACAATAAAGCTTACATTATATTATTTTTATAACTATTTCTGTAAATATGAGAAGCCAAGCGTTCTAAAATTTTAAAAACTCTAGTCACAGAATAATTTCGACAGCAAAAAAGATTGTATCTTTAAACAAAAATATAATTTAGTTTAGTTGTCTTGCTGAATATTTTATGTATCTTAGTAAGTATTAAATACAGTTCATTTTCATTTAAGTTAATTTTAAACCAACGCTGATAAATCACATTATCACATAATTAACGCACATAACAAGCATGTTTTTGATTATTAATCGATTTGACTTTTAAATATAATATATGGTAATCATACGATATCAAATTGCCCAAAACATTTAACACATTACTACCGGAGTTTTGTTATTAAAACAATTACTTATCAGGATAAACATAACCAGCGATAAGTGTCTGGTTCTTGTTTTAAAAAAGATAAAAATACATATTTTAAAATAAGAATATAACTTTGACATGTAGAGTTCAAGTAATAATTTAACTTGCTACAAAATTGCATGTATACTAGGAATATTGTATAATTAATCATCGATCTCGTAAGCTATCAAAAACGTTCGGCGGACAAAAAGTTCGTAATCTAACGAGCTCGATCGGGCGGCGCGGGCGCATCCGAAGATTAATATTCAAATCGTTCGGCCGATAATTTTACAAATTCGCCTCAACGATCGAGTGTGGGCCTATAATACACATTAATATCGCCGACTTCACATGTCAAACCGCCAATTCACTTGTTATTATCTTTATTTTGTACTAATTTGTAAGCAGAAAGTCGATTTTGAGGGAATTTTTCAACGTCGGTTATATGTGGTCTCGTTTGTTTGCGTCGGGTTTAATTAGATGTGTCTTCTTGTAATTATGGGAGCGTTAGGAAATAATGTATGATTATCGATTAATTTTATTAGTATTAGTGAATGAACTTAAAGTTAATTTGCTCATTGATAGGGTCACACCTTTTTGTAAATACAGCTCTTGGATTTCCATAAGCAATCATTCAGTTAGCACACTTAATGGGTAACACATTTGTCTTTGCTACAACTTTCATAGAATATGCTGTGTACAGTGTGAACTAGTTCCAATCGACAGAACCTGTTCCACAATGATAATGTTAATCGCTATTTCTAATTTAATTTACTAGGGACCGTAAGTAATTGTCTAAACTAAAGGTCGTCTGTAAAACCTATGTCAAAATATTACTTATATGACCACATATCCGACAGGACATTTATATATTTTTGACATTAACATGGCCGTCGAAAGTTAATTAAAATATTTAATGAGAAGCACGCTCTGTTAGTGGGAGCCGATGACATAAACGAATGATATTAATTTAACGACACACAAAGGTGGGCGTAATCATTTTTGTTCAAATGTTTTGGTGATGGCGATTTTTTTTTATAAACTGACGTCTACTTAAGGAGATTTACAAGATGATTTAATAGATAGGTGTATAATATTAGCGTTGACTACTGTGACAGTATCAATCAATATTGAATAGGTAGGTAACATAAAAATGTATAATGTTTCCATGTTCGTACACGATAAAATCATGTAAGCCACTTTCAAATCGTTACCGCGAAAGGGCATAACAATTTTGAACCAAAAAAAAATACAGCTTGATCTCTAAAAGTCCACTCATAGAAAGTCGTGAGCGCACAGTCACGCCGTATTATCACCGACCAAATCTACGGGTCTACTGAACATTACAATCTTACATGCTGCTCGCTTTATTAAGGCACTTGAAAAAAGCAGTTCATCAGATGGTCAGAAGATAGCGGTGAAAGGGACCGTTAGAATAATAGCCGCTAGGAAATCTCCACCTAGTTTCATTGCTGTGACCATGTATCTGGATCAATTTATGGTACCAGTTTTGACCGCTCAAATTTTTTGCCATTGACCTTTCACTTGATTTATAACATTGCAGCGTTTAATTGGCTAAATGATTAAGTATTTAAATACATTTGTACCTAAATGAAGCAATTGATTTGCGTAACGAATGTTTGAAGCTAAATATTGATATAGTGAAGCCTGTTATAGCAATGTTTCAAAATGGAGATACATAACACGCGTTCATTAGATAGATTAAAACATGTTGAAAACATTTATTCCTATTCGTTTAATGAGACAATTAAAACATACAATAGAGCAGAATTTGGACATGATGTCACGATACTAGATTAAAGATGTTAGAACTATTGTATTTGTTTATAACGCCACGGAAAATATATACCGCTTTGCAATTTTATTTGCAAATCACCTTAAATAAAACTGTTTAAATCCTTAATTAACAATTCATTAATAACTAATAACATGAACTAATCAATCCAATACAATTAGTTTTTATAAGGTGCAATATGGTGAGGACATAAATTACATAAACGACCAAACATTTGACACCAAAATTGACGTTTATAGCTGTGGACCATCACTAAATTATAAAATGTCAATTAATACTAATCATTTAGTTATAAACGAAAATAATTTATTAGGAAAATATAAAAAATATGATTGACATGATAATAAAAAAGTAGGTGGACTGTATTATGTAGAAATGCAAAAGATACATAGATAAGGAAGTAACACTGATTAATGGCCGTTCTTAGGGCGGTGCCAAACTTCATCCCCATTTATGTCTACATCTCTATTCCGCCGTTCGTCGACTCATTTTAAAGGATAACACAACGATTTTGATTAATGATCACCAAACCTTTTTGGTACCTGCTTGTCGGCGACTCCTACAAAAAGGTGACCACGGTTTAACCATTATCATATAAAAGAAAACAATAAAATTTATGCTTATTTGCGTTAATGTCTCTATTAATCTTAGTGGCATGTGCACCTTATTCTTTTTTTTAATAATATTCATTTTGGATTTACCGCCACAGCTGTTTTGTTTCATTTACATTTTTATATTTCTGTTTGATACATATTTTTTATTTATTAGATATCACCATCTTTCTTGACTATCTATTATAGTTTATTTAATTAAATTGTGTTATATGGCATATTGTGCTAAAATTTTGCAAATAATTTAAGTTTATGATTGCAAAATACTTTAAATAAAATTTAGCTCCGGTTTAAAAAATGTCTGATGTCAGTGATATCTTTATAATAAAGCATTATATTTAGATTTTTTCACCCACGACTTTTTTATTTTTATTGTTTTCAATATGATTCTTTTAAAACAAAGGCAGAATGAACAAAAACTATTCCATTTTAAAATGTAAAACGTTTTGTTTTGCTGTATTCTTATTAGTGAATTATAAATAGGTTTGGTAGCTATGGTAGAAAACACCGGTTTCTAAGATAAACATTTGAATCTGGTTGAATTAAATTATTTACAAATATAATTTATTGAGATACTAAATAGGTAAACTCACCGATAATGTTTGCGCGGCAAAACGTTCCAGAGGGAGTTCACAACAATCCATAAATTAATCACACAATCCGGTTGCTAACTCCTATTCATAATCACTGAGTATAAAAATATATTTAATTTATTACACACTACGGACGAACAAAATTAAATGCGAAAAGAATGGAAAATAAAAATATCACCTCTTTTTTATCATATTTGATTTGTATTATTGTCTTCAAGGCACTTTAGGTAAAGTTTATTTTATTTACATCTTCCAGTCATGGAATGTGTTTTCGTTCCGTCTAGTTTATATTGCAAAACGTCCAATGATTTTTTATTCATTCCGTTACCCCTCGAGCAGATTTCCAACAAGCCGTATCTAATTGTGACCATCATAAACGCTCCTTGAGACCGGGCATGTCACAAATCAATCGTCAATTTGGGCTGACTCCAATACCGGGGAGAAACACTGAAGTTCAAGTTCGCGCAAAATTTAAGTTCAATCTTAAACACTGTCACATGTATCAGCGGCGTCACAACACTAATGTATTTATCGTACATAAATAAAACTGTCAAGTATTTCACGAAAATTACATCGGTCGGCGTATAATGAACGTCTGAACCCGCATTGAGCTAGCTGTCAAATCTACGAGCCGTCATAGTCCGCTGCCATGAGTGGGCCCGCACACATGGGCGCGTGCACGTGTGTCGATGGGCACCAACACACTGACAGCCTCCAGCGGAGCGCGAACGTACGGGCACGCGCACATACGCAGCTCGTGATTCATACATGAGCCGCGTCTGTGTTGTGGCGGGTGGGAGTGCGAACATGCATCGTGCTTTTAACGCGGCCAGACGAAATGATGCCTAACTGCAGAACGGCGTTGGGACTGTATCGGTTTTATAAAATGGCTGGTTATGCGCGTCTATGTGGCCGATCACATGTGAGATTAGCCGAATGCGTGCGAATGCATGTAGCGCAGCGGTTCGTATGGGCGGGAAACGCTATGAAGAGATGCGCCGCTGTCGCTATGATTGGAATCGAGCAAATCATTTCTGTTTGCCTCTTTAAATGTTGTTCAATGTTGCATACAGTTGGTTTTGCCACAGAACATTTTATATGTTGGACGTTTTGCACACTTGACAAAAAAATATAGGCATAAAAATAGTGTCCAAACATTTAGTATCGTACGGTCACCCTAATTTGCAAATCAGCAAACAGTTGCAATTTTTATTATGCAACAGTTCTTTACTAGTTTCGTATGCACACCTTACTGTTGAATTTGATGTTTAATACCAATTTCCTTGTTCGTTTTATAAAAGTAATAACGGCTACTGTCTGTTAGTATCTACCTACTTGAACTGCTATTAAAATTTTTGTTCCACCAAAACTTATTCACAAAGTTTCTTATTCAATAATAACAGGCACTAAAACGTGTTTCAATCATAAGATATACATACCAACATCTTTTGAATCAATTCAATTTCATTTATTGTAAAGTCACCTCAGACCAAGCGAGACAGAAAACTTCCCTTGATTTTCAGCTGTCGTACCAACACACGCTCAACTACACAGTTCACGTCTTCGCGCAAAATTGAATTACGACTTTATGTAAATTAACATTGAACTGATAATCGCATGGCGAATACGTGACAAAACAAACGATCACTTCACACACACGCGCACATAATTCGCAATTTGAATTTCGTACATATTTCCTTAGGTTCCATGCGGCCAGGAATTCTTTCTTACCTGCAACAAAAAGAAAACGGTCAGTTAAAAATGGAACTTTATTCGTTTATCTTGTTCTGTTTTTGAATAATTTGACTTAATGAACGTGATTTAAACTGATATTGAGCTTCGTAGAAAGTTTTACTCTTTTTCAAGAACTCTAAAATTAAGCATTTCAAAAGCATTTTATTCGACATTGTTTCCAAAACTGTACTCTATTAAATTAGGAATTTCGTCCACAATGCATTAATTATATAAAAGCAGTGTGTATAAAAAACCTCTCTGATGCTCAATATAAATGGTTATCCAATTTGGTTACGATCAATAAATTTTTAAATCATTGCAAACATATACATTCTTAAAATTATGTGTGCAAAACATGATTAGTGAGATCTATGCAAATAACTATAGTTTAATAACCAATTTATTATGTTGACCAAAACCACCAATTATGTTTACATTTGCATCTCAAAAATCTCATAATTTAATATTACACATTAAAAAATGCAAATATTTTTCACATTAAAACCAACATCGTTCTCCACACTATAATTTAATGGGTTAAACTGTAATCGTACTTAACGATAATAACAATTATTAATAAATTAATTAATTGTAATTTATTATTAATCCATTAAACTTACAATATATAGGTACTGTTTATTCAAATATTGAACAATAACACTATTCACAGTGCATTCTTATCAGGAATCAAGGAAAAAATATTTTCAAAAAGTCGTTGGCTTTTGTTATCTATTGACCTATGCCAATATATTATCATTGAGGCGGAGATATGACCACAGGGTCAGCAGTTGAGTTGGCTGATAAGTAGGTCAGTGCAACCGCGCTGAGTTGGTACTAAGATTTGGTATTGTGGTCAAGTTCAGTTTTATCTGACTTATATTTTTGCGTAGACCAAAATGTAGTGGATATGGCTGTTTTTTATTTTGTAACGAAGATCTTTAAATTACTTTGTTTTATTATTTTTGTAACGACTATTTTAACTGTATAGCATTATGTGTTATGTTATCTGGATGACCTATTTTGATTTGTTGATACACGATATCAAATTACAAGCAAATTACAATGGATTAATTTTATATAAAATAAATTATTTAAATAATATTTATTTATGTTATTCATGAAACCAGTTTTTTTCTTTGGATTTATCTATGTTTTAATAGAGTATAATTAATTCCTGATAAAAAAATCTTGTAAGCCTGGTCTGACGATTAGCGCTCAAAAAGTCAACTATTATTGCTACAAGCAAACACAACACGCTATTTATTTCACTTACTTTATATCAAATAGCAAAAAAATAATTAATTACTTTGAATCTAAACTACGAACCTTTAACACTAATCGAGATATTATTTACAATAAATTATTTAAAAAAATACATTCACTCATATTATTTATCGGACTAAAGTTAATTAAAACGATAAATGTATAGAATAAATTAGTTGTGCGGAATTCGTAAACAAAACTTGAAGCGAATAAATTAATAAAAAAATATTTTATTGCATTTTCTCTGCGTATGAGTGAGTTTAAAAATAAACACTTAGATAAAGTCTGTAAACATTGAGGTGAACGGTTTCTCCGGAATTTATGTGAGACGAAATTGTTTACCTGATGAAATTACGTAGAACGTTATTTTACGCAGCTTTTTTTTCAATAGCCAACTGACGTTTAAGATAACGCTGCCTGCCCGTGGAAACTTAGCATTTTTCCGAGTAGGAACAACACTTGCATCGGGAAACGGCAATCTCTAATATTTTTTTCTCAAACATGCATGGAAATATTGTCAAAATTTTCGAAAAAAGAACATGCGAAGTATGGAATTTACGGACAAAGAAAATCAAATCCATTGCAGGAGCGTTTTTGAATTTGGAACATTACAACACTCCAGCAATGTTGATAAAATCCATTGCAGGAGCGTTTTTTTGAATTTGGATCATTACAACGCTCCAGCAATGTTGTTGTAACTTTTAATAAATTAAATGTATAATATAAAAATTAAGTTTTATTTCCCTGCATTTTTTTGAGAAAAGCACTATATATGCCTCGGCGGAAATAGTAATTGCCTGTCTCGTATTAATAATAGCCAGTGTCAGTCTCTGTGTCGTTCGTAATCTCATACTCGACCTGCAATTGCCCATTTCCCGGCCTTTGCAATAATGTACTATTTATGGTATTGCATTAAACATGAAATTTATTCTTGTTATAATAACCGTGTCTTTAATAATTATGATTATTATAACTTACTACTGAACAGTCCTGAATAAAGAACTAGAACTGGTCCTCGTAAACGACTTCATTTGCTTTCACC
Organism: Orthosia cruda; assembly: GCA_964057195.1. Taxonomy (NCBI): domain Eukaryota; kingdom Metazoa; phylum Arthropoda; class Insecta; order Lepidoptera; family Noctuidae; genus Orthosia; species Orthosia cruda. Next base: position 33,594,093 of record OZ059829.1, on the reverse strand, counting down.
ACACCTCTATTGTCACACAAATCGTGGAAATTGTTATGAAGTACTAACAAAACACAAGCACTTCACTCTAATGAAGACGTTAAAATTTTCACGAGCCCAACATGATGTATCTACCGTGAAATTTTAGAAAAATAACACCCGACAACTTTAGGAACGCCCTCAGAGAATTATTACATTAATATATTTACCAAACACGCTCCTATTATTACGTTTTCATGTACTCGTTTGCGCATAAATTAAAAAAAGTTGTCACTTTTTCTTTTGTCCCAACCCTTATTTGGTATTCATATTTGATACTTTGAAAATACAAAGGGACCACGCATTTTGAAACGAAAACACACGAGAAAAACCTGTTTTACCAACAGACTATGCTAAAGATACAAATTGTGAAAGAGGCAATCGTTCATACGATGTTTCTTTATCTACAGAATCGTCACCGGCCACTGTGGACTCTCCTACTGAAGCAATAAGCGTCCTATTCTAATGAAGTAACAGCGATCACTTCAATTATGGTCATATTGAATGAAATATGAGTTAAGTGAGGGATATCAAAGGGCGACGCGAGGCTGTTTGTGAAATGTGAACTTTGAAATATGTACTGCAATAATGCACCCTTTTTAATTTGTACTAAACTATGAACCGTAGCGAAATGGGGTCTCAAAAATAAGTTGGGCCGGTTTTTTGTCCGGCGATCGATATTTTGCTCACAACTATGTATTATTGGATAATTTGTGACTATTTCGTTCGGAATTTTCGTGTTTCTTATTGCTTCCGCAACGAATTTCGTGCGACCCAAAAGTCGAAATGATTGAACCTATCGGGCATTCGCCGGCAGCGGCCGACTCCAATTTAGTTTTTCGGATTAGATACGGCGAACATAATAACATAATTGCTCTAATAACAGACCGTACGGCGGTGCTCGCCGTGCCTTACAATTCACTTTCCAAATTGGTTTATTTTTTTACCTCTGCTCTGTCTAAAACTATTATGATTTATTATCAAATTTTCGTGCAGGCAAATTACGGGCTCGTTTTTCGTGAATGTCTCTGTCTCTTTCTACTGCTGCGGTGCTTGGAGTACCAGACAGGGACACCATCACAGCTATTGTGTTTCCTTGAAAGCCTTGCGGCGTTACATGGCTGAGACCTGTGGATGGAATGATTTACGATGTCTTTTCTAATTTACCCTGTACAATAATTAGTTGGATTAACATGTTCAGCACGGATATTTTTCAACGTCACCGAGCTGATTAAAACTTCGAAATATTAATTAAAAATTCTTACTATTCCGGAAGCTTCTTACAAATAAAAAAAGGCTTCGTCTTCATTAAACGCTGGTGGGTATTTTGTTCCTAAACTATTATTAGGATCAGACAATTTATTTGTATGGAACATGTGCAACTAAACACGGAATATGAACGATGAATTATTTCGGAATGAAATTCAACATTTTGTGCAAATGTTTAGTAGAAACTAAGCTAACAGGAGTACCTACAGCCGTCTGAAATGGCGCAACCGACAAATGTTCATGACATAGCGGTTGCATTAAACATGAGACCTGCCACCGAGCTATATTTACATATAAAAAAACTTACTTTCCACATTTCTACAGTGAATGCTATAAATATAAAACATTCAATAACCGGTTCCAGGACCGTTAACTCATTAGAAACAATTATAAGTACCAGTGTCACATGAAATTGATCACTACTTTTATTGTAAACGAAAAAGTTTTTGGAATGGACTTACAACAAATAAATTGCTTCAAATTTTTTAGGGTTGCTCCCAGGACTAAAAAAAACTTATTTATAAATAGCTCAAAATTTAAAGCCAAACACACTTAGATGATTTTCATGTTAAATAAAAAATGAGTTATAATAAAATATGAATTGCTAATGTCTCAAGAGGATAATATCAAATTACGTAAAGAAGAAAAGCTTAGTGTTCATTTAATAAGAATAAAATATTGGTTTAACCAACTACATTTATTTTTGTATTTACACGACGAGTATTTCCGCCTTTCAGGGCTGGCACAACAACGTGTTAAGTAAAAAAAATCCAATGTACAATTTAATGTTTTTTTTTTCAATTTATGATTCATGTAGTCTAATCTAATCTTATTGACGTGGATTCGCATTCGTGCCACTTAAGTTCAGGTTATTAAGTTATGTAAGGTATTTTTTTTCATTTCCATATTTATGTTCTTTGAAATTCAAAGAATAGCAAAGAGAAAACTACAAGAAAATACAACACATAATAATCAACATTTTCTTTAGTCATCATTTAGGGCATCGACCCAACTATGAATTCCATGTACTGTTTATGTATTAGAAAGTTGTGTAGATACTTATATGTATATAAATAAAACTTATCCCACAACTCGGTGTGTTCATGAATATTCGGTAGAGGGCGCCACCTCTGCGAGATATCGCGCGTGGTGAAGCGGAAGAGACCTCCAACAAAGGACTGCGACAATGAGCCCGACCTTAGGGCTGATAGCACATCATAATGCCAATATTTGCATTAACTCTTTGTTCTATTCAATACGCGGAAAAAATATGTGACACGGGCTTAGTCGTGTCTTTTATTAATATGACAAACGTGAATAGAAATTATTATGTTGTGTATTTATGGTGATATTAATAATGCATGATTAAAAAAACGTGTAGCCAAAATTACGATGCATAATTCTGTGATATTTAATTTAGAATCAAAACGTTATGCAGATGGGTGTAGGTAAATAAAAGGAGTGTTGTGACAACCCTGCTCTGGTTGGCGCGGGCGTCCGACACCGGCGGCCCGGACACGTTTCAGGATCATGAATTATGGCGCGAGCCGATGTGACTTTTCAATTTGAAATCATCAACCTGGAATTAATTTCGTTTTTGAACCCCATTATTTCTGTTATCTACGCGCGAATCGCACAATATGCGCGTTTCGCATTATTGCCGTTTCGACAAAAATATTTTGTGGCAACGCGCTCCACTGATATTGGTAATTTAATTTTGTATAAACCCTTTTGTTTTAATGTGTACGGATTATTGCGAAACTGCAGTGTGCAAACCGCAGACGATCGGTTTGCAAAGTTTGTGCTCGATAAATAAAGAGTCAATTCATTTTGTATATTTCAACGATAGAACCCCATATTTTTGGATGCACATGGGATAAAGTGACGTCGTACCGGAATTTCAGGAATAGTCGTACAGCAGCGACATTCACAGACATAAATAAACCTGTATTTGTAATAGGTAGACATACAAATGGTGATTTGAATAAATTACGTAGAAAACAAAACTAAATCTATCATTAAACCAAAAAATAGTGTTCCGGACCCTCTCAGAATTCATTTGTAAAACACAAATCTGTCACTGGAGTCAGCGGTAGTCGGTTTCTGTGGGCGCGACTATTCATAGGCGGTACCAGTCACTTCCCAGCGGCCGTTGACGAAAACCGAACCGAAATAGATATAACACCAATAAATTACAAAATAAAGCTTCAGCTTTATTTCTGTGAAGGCGCGACGACTTTTTATTGTGATTATCAGGGGTGTTCAAAATTTTTCTTCTCACTCCTCAGCCGTGAAGGTCATCGACCCGAAAATTTTTCCTACGGTTCATTGGATGTTTAATTTAAATTATTGAAGTGAGTCAACGTTTACGAATTAGATTTTTTGTCCGACACTCTAATATTACCGGCTTTTTGTCGCGTATTTTTACCAACGCACGTAGATAACTTCCCACACTATAAATTCGTTTTAATGAGAACGTCTAGCTGTAGTGTAGAGTAATTTAGTGCTCATTGTCAGCTAAATTATTACAAACATTTACAGTTGGTTAATTCTGTTTGAAACACGTAATCATAATATTAATCCGATCTACAAAATTGTACATACACAAGCCCAAGTATTGGTAAACAAGTGCTCAATGTCAGGTCGTTCTACGTTTGCCAGATTCAAAATGTAAACAGGAATCGCTGCAAAACGTACAATTTCAAAACAAATGGCTAAGACAACAAGCATTACGAAGATACATCCGAAGCGTTACTCCAAAAACTTGCTCAAATCCCAAAAGAGGGACCTTATAACAAAGCTAATATTAGACAATCATTTCCTGTCAAAAGGGAGGCATGAGCCCCCTCTCCCCGGACAGATCGGGGGACCCAGGGGGAGGGAAAATACCTCCTCGTCTCACCAGATTTCGCAGTTGCCGTGTTCCAGTGTGAATCTGAATTCTTATTTTTTGCTGTTACAGTGATGAATGGATTTTTAATATCCACTCGCAGCTGTCCCAGACTCAGTGGTTTCTTTGATGAAAAATGTTAGCAAATGAAACTTTTTGTTATCTAGCACTGTTTTGTTCACTGCTGTGCTTAAATGTTGTATCGGATGTTTAAAAAAACATTGGAAAAATAAATGTCGCCGTCATGTCGAAAGTATAGTATGGACAGGCAACAAGACATCAGCATCCAGACGTCTCAATACTCGAGGCTTACGGTCGGCAAAAAACTTGGCGGTGGCTCTCACGGCACGGCACGACTCTATTACGAGTCGACCGCGAATAAATAAAACATGACGGGCCCTTCTCACGTACACATATGTACATATTGTTTATGTATGTGTTGCGGATGTTAACTGATCTTGATTCGGCGTATGTGATTTGAGACGCTTTCACCACAAGCTTTGGAAATCTTCGGATAACTGGCGCAATTATTTTCTATATAGAGACCGTAACAACTGCTGCACTTGTTAAGTCGCACGATCCAATCATCTTAACTACTGGCAGTGAGGTGTGACCTTAAATGTGTTGCTTTGATTACTAAAGCAATTTTTGGCTAGGTGTGCACCATGAAAATCTAGACGCCCGAATGTAATCAGGATGCGTCTTCGAATCTAAATTCTAATCACGTTTAATTTGAACAATTGAAGTCATCGTTTTGTAAGACGAATATAAAAGATTGTCTCACAAAAAGTCGTAAAGACAGTCTAGCTAAAACGAATAAAACTAAATAACAATCGCTTCAATGCAGACAGAGTTTTCACTTTACGACTGTTTATTAGTGTGACATTTATTGTGAGCCAGAGCAGTCAAGCTCCCACGAATTGACAATAAGGCTTAGCAAAAGATCGGAAAAAATAAAATAATCTCTTGTAAAATATTGAAATAGTCAGAGCTAGTACTGGATCGATAACTCTAAACCATCAGTTGATTGATGGTGGTTTTAACACCTACATCAAAGTCCTGTGTATAACACCGTGTGTGGCATTAACGCATAGGTCGGCTAATAGCTAGGCGAATCTTGCGCAGACGACAATAAAAACATGCGCACGCATTGACGCTACATTAACGCGCTCGCCATAGTTGGCACCATGCAAACTCCGCCCGCTGGCAACCAGAGCACACAACAAAATATACATTGTGATGGATAGCACACGTCATTTCTGTCGATAAAACACAGCAACTTAATCAATAGCCTTTCAACAGCTTTGAAAACGGCAATGTTGTCAATAAAATCGACATTGTTGCAATTAGTATACAACTTTTTTCATGCCGCAAACTAATTGTAAAATGAAAAATCAATCATCGTCACGACAAGTGCTGAAATGATTAATAACTCAATTCGTTAAATGTACTGTGACACGCTACAAGCCGACACAAATCAAAAACTTCCACGCTAGCAAACCAAGGTGTTTCTCGCGCAATGACAGTGGGGAGTGATTCGAAAAGAAAACCAAGAACATTACTGTTGGTTGAAGAATCAGATTAATTGCCCTCACAGCTTAAGAATGTAAGCGACGATTAATGGTAGCTGATGAAGTGAAAGAACGCCATTAAACAGAAGCATGCATTGATAATTCGCTGCAGGTGCAAATCAACTATAAATTAAGTTAGTAACATAGTAATGTATTCAAGTTACGGTTACGTATGACAGATATATGACGGCTTTCTATCGACTGTGGGTGTTGTTGACACGAATGGATCGACAAAAGTATGACACGGCACTACGCACCTCGGATACGATACGCTACATTTTAATCATCGTAGCGGAGTTCTCCTTCTATTATTGTTTTACGAATTTCGGCTTCAAGACAGATGGTAACAGCGGCGGGGAATTTGTATTACAATGGCCGCCACAATCCCACCAATGATCGCTGGCACGGAGCTCACGCGGCTGTTCCTTTGCTTCAGTCTACTTGGCACTCAATAACTTTCGTTGGGTACCAGCGTCGCGAGTGGCAGAATAATTTGTGAGTTCGCCACTACTATGTTGATAATTGATTAGATCTTGTTGTTGAAAGATATTATGTTAAATGTTGAAAGTGATTATGTTTCCTTCAAAGCTGCTGAATAACCAATTGCTGATTGCTACTAAACGACAAATGACAAAATTGCTAGACTTGTTAACAACATAATTGTTGAAGCAAAAAATAACAGAAGTTTTAGTCATTTCAGTGAACGAAAACTTTAACGTTCTTTGTGAAAACGAAACAACAGAAAACCCTACAGAAGAACTGCAGGCAAATACGAGGAGTTTCATAACAGTAGCCGAAGCGATCCATTAAGCGTGCAACGAAGGATCTGTTATGACAGCAGTATCCAAGTGGTGGCACAATGTGTCAGGAGTGGATGTGGCGCTCTACGACGAATATTTATTTATTTATAACATTGAGGGGCTGTAAATTAGCAGTGAATTTACGGCCAGGCGGAGGAGTGATCGCGCGCAGTTTATTTTCGGCGCATGCGCGTGATTTAAACAGTTCCCGGTGTTCTGCCGTTAGAAATTGAAACCCAACGAAGAAGCATTATGAAGGAAGTGAAACTCTACGCTTTAGTGTCATTCGTTAAGCCAATTAGAATATGATAATCATATCGGCTCAACATTGGTGGTCGCCGGATTTGCATTTGAAAACATTTATCACAGTTTTGTAGACCCCATTTTTCATCTGCTACGGTAATTGATTTCAAGACGTACAATGCTCTAGTTTTAATTTATGTTGTTGATTCCGAGCCTTCTAGAATTTATTCAAATAATGGTCCATATATCATTATATCATTAGCCTAGTAGTCCATTAACTTAACCGCAGGAAGTTACATATCAGTTGGATTTAAAGTAATTATTTATTCTGCGACTACCTGTCGAGCTGGCTTTACCCAAAATAGTAGATCGGCAGACACTTAGTCATCGTTTGGATTCCGTTGTTTATATTCTTCCACAAACTTGTTACACCATATATGGATACTTGTTTCCCTTGAATGTTTTGATATTATTTATGAAGTCTCACATTCTCTGTTTCTGTTATGAAAATCTATTGCAGACTTATCACTTACAACATACTTGTTGTCGACACCCTTCGTTTTTATCTTTGCAGACACAGTACCATCTATAACAACTATACTAAAAATACAAAATAACCAATCAACAAATAATGTAATTACACTGAAACTACACTAATTGGTTCAACGTTTATCCCAAACTGTAAACGAGATAACAGATCACAAAATAACTCCATTGTATCTAAGTCACGAAAACAACATATCTGAGTCCACTTAATATCATCCGACAAACGTGACCCCAATCCTTCCGAATTTGGACCTTTCGCAACGTTACTCACTGCCATGCCACCACAAAATAATCTAAATGATCCGTTAAGTACATATAAAACGTTTAGCATCGTAATATAGAACTGAGAAGCTTTATATATCATCGTGAATATGGTCGATAGTCATATTTTCGATATCATCGATGGCATGGACTTACTTTTTATGATCAGCTTTGTCGAGTATAATCTCCTCTCCCTCATTATTATATTGCTTTTTATTATTTTTAGCATCATCTTCATGATTGCTATTGATTACAAAAAAATTGTATTCATTTCAAGTTTATCCTGTCTAATAATTTCTAGCGTCAGTGTACACCTGCACAGGTGTCTTTTTGATTAAATAAGTACATCAATGTAAATAATGCGTCGTAATTTTCCTGTAACTGACTTTCTCGCATGTTCTTACAGAATATTAAAGTAAGGAAAGCTGCTTTTTAACAGCAAATTGTTTCTTAGACTTTGAAACCCATAATTTTGATGCTTTAGCAACTTAATAATGACAGTAATTCAAGATGTATCTGTAATAAACTGTGACAATTAGCTAAATAAGGCTGAACCATAAAGTAGGTCTTAAATATTGATACACAACTCACTAACACTTCTACTTATATGTGAAATTAACTACAAGAAGTTGTTAAACGTTTCTCTAACCTTTGCAAACAGTCCCATTACTCCTTCTTTACGATAACGATCGAATAGAATGGTATAATCGTAAATGTACATCATTGGGCGGGCAAAAACACGATATATGAGGGACGGGCAATGTAAATAGAACTATTAAAGAATATCGCTGGACGGTGGCAACCATGTTGCCAATGACAGTTTAATGTTTCCTAAAACCATTTCAAACAATAAGCACTTAATTTAAACTTATGCGGCACTTATAACGAGTGCCGCATAAGTTTAAATGAATGACATGAAAAAAAAAAAAATGACAAATGATTTAAAAACTCTTAGTAATTGATGGGTAAACGTGCGAATTAATAGTAATAGCGATCGATAATGATATATAGCCCGCGAACAAATGTTTGACGGGTAGATTAGCGTCTGTAGTCGGTTGGTACTGCCATATGATAATGTAGCACCTGCTTATTGGGAACTGGCTTTTGTTTGCGGTTTTTCTCGCGTTTGTATATTGGATCAATAAAAAAGGATTATTCATCGTTTTGTTCTTGCAAAAACATGCAAGCATTCTGCATTTTTCCAGGAATGTTTATGAGTCCAAATATTTTGATCATGGAGAAGCAACAGAAATTAATCTTTAAGATATGTCCTATTGAATCATTTTTTAATAATATAATCCAAAGAACCACCTTAGCCATTTATTAGTGCATCTAGTGAACCCGGCTTTGGTAATAGCATTACATTCTTTTTCATATCCTACATTGATACATGCACAATGTTACCGTCGAAACGACAAATAAATTGCAAAAGGTTGTTTGTTTTCTATATTTTTACATTTGCTTAGATTCTAATCGGGACACCTTGCTTAAAGGTCACCACGTTTCTTTGTTTCACTGAACCTCCAACTTTTTAAATGTCGAGGAGATTCTATATGCATGAAAATAGATGCCTCGCTGACATTTATATTTTAATTCGAATAATTTCTTAGGATATACAAATTGTTTGATTAAATATCAATGAGGGGGAAAACCTAAACGGCGAATAATAGGTTAGTTAATTTAGGTGTTGATTAATATGTCAACTTCAATGGTAAGATTAGAACTCGAATCAATGGACAATTAAATTAAATGTTATACGTGGCTTAAATAAAAAGATTTACATAAGATAAGAAAATGCTTCTGTAAAGTCAGTCTTTCTGAATTTCAATAGGTATTTAAAAGGTACGTTTTACAGAAATTCGATTCACCAAAAAGTCATTGTACTTGTAAACACAAAAGAATATTCTAGCAAATTCTAGAGCGAGGCGCGAACACGCCGGGCCGGTGACATGCTATCGGCCACGTTTGTACGACATAAATCACCAACGCCGCTTGTTTTACCAATAAAATTGATTCTTTCGCGAATCGCGAGTATTCGCGAGCCGAACGTGAACTTTCGAATTTTATATATACATTTTTGAATTTAGAATTTTTTGCTTTTTCTTTTCTTTATTTATTTTTCGGCGACGACATTGATAGATAGTAGGAGTAATTTGCTTTTCGTTTTTTCGAGATATAAGGTTACGTTGATTTGATTGGGAAATTATTTTATTTTCGTTAGAGAAAACTATGATCAGTCTGAACGTTCCTAATTCAATTAAAGTTTAACGCTAGCTTTGCTCAAGTTTCTGTAGACACGAAGAATGATTAGCACAATTCTGGCAACCGTTACTATCGATATTAAAAGTTAATTAATCAAGTGGTCGAAATTAAATTCGATTCTGTTATACGGTTTAACGACATTGTGACACAAAATAGCGATATATCATCAACGGATCATCAAATATATCTCGTATAAAAAACGATGACTTTAAAAAACTTGTTTTTGAAATTGCGAATTATTGGGCGAAACGATAAATCAATGGTACACATTCGATATCAATGGTGTCGCCCCATAAAACGGGCGCTATTTATCAGTTCTATATAAAAGTGCACGCGTGCCTCCATTGATCAATGAAAAATCGTATCATTGACAATATATATCCCTTATTTTCAATAATGATATATTACTGTGAGATATAAATAATGCATTGATGCTAATAAAGGACTGAATATCGGTTAATAGAATATTAAATCACCATAGATCAAATCACGACTTTGTCTGCATTATATCTGCATACATAATCACTGTGGTTATCGGTTTCACGCTCGTTTTAAGATTCGATGAAATAATTTATCTTTTTTTGTATGTTCTTTGTATGGTTTAAATCGGTTGTATGTAGAAATATCTAGCTACCTTCTACCACGATACAACAAAAAAGTATCAAACTCTCGACCAAACCTATTTATAGATATACTAGATTGATTTTTATTGTAGAAAAAAAAATAGTTTATCGTCAAGATTTTTTGATAAAAAGACGAAAAGGTAGTTCACCTCCTAAGTTCGTCTCATTCATCAGCATCAAGGTGAAATGCAGCCGCCACCAAACTTTTAGATTCCTAACCCTCTAAGTGCGACGTGCCTCGTTTGTACCCCACGATACAAGAGTCAAGACACAGTTAGCGCAGAATGTTTTCTACATAGTCCAGTGGTATGGGCTTTATTATTTATTGTACGGAAAACAGAACAAACTAACCAAAAGTGTCCACGGTACGGAAGCAGCGGGACGCAACAAAACAGAGTGGAATAAAGAAAATAGAATGACGCGTGTTCGAACAGAGGTGCCGTGGAGTAGCTCTCGCGTGAATACGTTTTGCTTTTTTTTTGCATTGTTTTTTCGGCTAAAGTGTTTTTAATTTAGTGGGAATATTTTTAAGTTTTGGTTTATGAAATTAATTGATTTGGCAAAATAAAAAGATTTTGAATAATTAACGAAGTGTTGTAGCGAAGAGGCGCAAAACTAATTTCTAATTTAACGTGTGTACAGGTCCATAGTTCCTGTACAAAGTGTGAGCGAGACAGTTATATCTGAAAAGGAAAGCGTGACAGGAAAACGAGGCAAAAAGAGTGGCATGTACTCGCCTCGGCAGCGCTGTGTGAAACCTCTGGGGACTTGGCAGAACTCACACTGTACGTATCAAATACCTAGACAATTATCAAGGTAAGAGTGCTTCGATAAAGCCATCTTTGTCTCAAAACATTCGACAAATATTTGTAAACAGTTATTAAAGTTTATTGGGTGTAGGCAGACAAATAACAAGCATTTGAAACAAAATAGATTATTATGCAAAGGTTATAAATATTGATTTATCACCTATTTTATATATTCAATGTTATTAAACTGTTACATGATACACCGTTGGTGTAAATTGATACATTTTATTGTAGGTAAATATTTTAATTAATGATTCCATTTTTATTGAAACGCTGGTGTATAAACATATTTCATTGCTGCAAATGCTGAACTTATTGTGGTTTTAAAAATTAAAAGAAAATTTTAACCCTCAAATGCTACAAGTCCACTCAACCGGCGATCATAACGCCAAAGTTTCTCGCTCGCAGCACATATGTGGCCTTTTCTTTTATTTTCCCTCCATTTTCCATTTCCACTAAAACGAAAGCGACTTTCCACGGTGACTTTTTTCCACTGAAAAGCTGCGAGGAATTGTGGCAAAATAATAATAAAAAAAAACAATGAACGAAGAGAAATGGAAATAAAAATTTGCTTTGTCATAAATCATGAAATGCTTCCGGCTGGTTGCTTTATTACAAAGAAAGTTTGTATCAATGTTACGAGGCTTTTATTGTCCACGGGGAAATGAAAAGGCCGCTAATTATATAGGTGCTTATTACGTTTTTTGTTAACAACATTTTGATGTCAAAATTTTCACTCTGAACATGGCAAAGCTTGTTTCGGTAACGGTGTCAATTACACGAGTGAATGCCAAGATCCGGAGAAAATATTCACGAAAAAGAAAATAGGCTTGTACAATTGAACAAATCTGCCACTATAGGGTATTGTACGCAAACGGAAGAGCTTAAAGCATCGCTCAACACAAATCCCAAGCGGAAAGATTCCATTAAGAAAATCAAAAAAGGTCTGTTCAGTTCACAGCCTGCGACTATTTTCATTTAGCAAAAACAACCCATAAATTGTCATCTTAACGAGATTTCTGTTTTTGCAGTATTCGCACCCTCGAGTGTTCGGCTAGCAGCAGTTTGGTGATGTCCTTGTTTCATATTGCATGGATTGTTACGTCAGCGGCTTTTGTTAAACGACGTCGGCGATGGCGGCTGGCTGGAGGAAAACGATCGCTAAATCATAATTCTCGAATACCCGAGCAATTAATCATCGTTCATTAGTTGATTTCATACAATATTAAAACGGTATTTATCATCAATGTGTGAAAATGTATACAAAAGTTTCAACTGAGATTTATTAAAACTTCTGCACTCAATTATTTTCTTCGTCTATCCGAGTTGTAGATACAGTACGAGTATGTGCTTTGGCACGCCAAACGGCGCATGCGTGTCAAGACATCAGACGCTGCGCGCGAGTGCGTGCAACCGCTTCGGGTTATTTATTACCTTACTGATGAATTAGTTTTGTTTATATAGCACCTTTTCATTTGAGGGTTGACTTTTAAAACGCCAATGAATATCTTATTGACTTTTTATTGTTTTAATTTACATTTTATTACACCGCAATATTAGTATCCTGATATAATTTACTTAATTATTTGTTCTAACATAAGTCATAAAACTTGTTTGATTTATAAACATATAAAATAAACTAAAGATGTCTACTAATACTAATTTGTATTTAATGTGACCAATGTCAAAATGTGTATAAGTATAATAAGCAATCACGTATCTACTAACCTACCTAATAGTATTGACTACAAAACAAAACTCAACTACATCTGTACTAAACATTCATAAACTCAAAGTGGAATAAACTGGAGAATATCATAATTAAAGTGCCGTTTCAGAGTTCGGGTCCTGTCACGTGATACCGTTGCCCAAATTATCCGGGCCTCGTGTCATCTTGTCCCAATCCAATATGGCGCCGTAAATCCTCGCAGGGGGAGACGGGGCGCTGGAGGGGGTACGTCACTCAAACTTTCTCTGTACTCCGTCTTACGCTCTCTCGTCTCGGTCTAGGGGTGGGTACGGACAGACCCTCACACGTACATTTTTTATTTCACGCGGTCACGTCGCGATGACGGGTTGAATTGTATTTTTTTACCTTACGAACGTTGTTGAGTTTTCGAATTTCGAATCAAATCTTTATGGTATAGAGGTAATGATAGAAAAATACTCGATCATGATTTAATATGTAGCCGTTCAATGGGAGCTTTTATGTAGTTTACGTATAAGCATTTTTATTGAGTGTGTTTAGTTTATATGTGGGTATTTTATCGTAGAATGCCGGTGCTGACGCTACAGGCCCAGTGCGATGGTGCGCTTCGAAGAATTCTCAGATAGAGTTCGAGCATCGGGATGAGTAATCTCTTTTGTTTTTCTAAGAACATCGCAGCCGCGCGATTATCGGCATATTTTCCACACTCGAGCTTTTAAATAAAATAGGTTTTATTAAACATCTGCTCGCGTACTCGGTATATTTTGTAATTGAGAACGTATTGTATCGATAAAAAGTTCTTTGTTATTTCCTAGTGTTTTATAAACTTCGAAGTAATTTTTCAAATGTTTAAAGTATTTGTAGTCGTTAGACAAAAATATTCATAGAAGTACTGAATATTAATAAATTATACATTTAGTTTACTGGTAACATTATGCATCTATCAGTATTCGTTTTGCAAACACCTACATATTTGAATACAGAATGAAATATATGAGTTACATGAAATTTATGATGGCGGCATTCTGCCTCAGTTGTCACTACAACTAGTATAAATTAACAGGCTGAATAAATATCTACCTTGGCCATTTACTTCAATACCTGTATTTGAGGTAGAAACTGTTTTATTCAAATTATTCCTGTAGGTAATAAAATTACAAACTATCTATACAAATAAATAAAATTGAATTGTCTGTTTGTAATTCGAAAATAAAGGATTTTTACTAAAAGTATATGAAAGTATAATCGGTACTTTTAACAAAAGGTTTTGTATATTTTTTTTTATTTTCAGATATCTGTCAGTTTGTTCCGGCGAACCTACGAAACGGCTAGACCGATTTTGACACATATCTGATTTTCTAAGGAGTATCTAAGGGTAATATTATTTTGGGGAAAGAATTTGGGTTCCGTGTACTAAAACCCATATTAGTTTGACGCGGACGAAGTCACGGGCAAATCCTAGTTTTACTATAAATGTCTGTTCCATTTACAAGGCTAGTTTATAGTTAGTTTTTCTGATACAGGAAACATTTCTTAGTGTATTGTTACATGGTGATTCAGTATAGGAAAAACGTTGCATGTTTGCTAAAGTCATCAGAGAGAAAAGGTTATGTTTTACTCGTTATTCAGTAACTGTATCATATTAAATGGTTTGATTAGATTGAGTATTATTTTTTAGAAGTTGGGTTAGATAGAATATAAATTATAAATCTATGAAAAATGTAACCCACGAAATGTAAATAGCCAAGCCAATGATTTGATTTATTCCGTTCTAATACCTACAACTAATACCACTGGTATTTGTTTCAACTCATATTTATTTTCTATTCCAAACGGATACCATTGTTTAAACTAATACCAAAACAGTTTCAAAGATGTATGGTACAGTCAGTAAAAATGATTTGTATGAAATTATAAAACCTTTAATTGAAAAGAAAAAATGAGATAAATCCGTAAAATATTTTTCTGTTGCCCAACGTCTATTTAAATAATTATATATTTGATAATCAACTTTATTTTAATTTTAATGCCTCCTTGATACTACATTTTTTTTTTGATTGAACAGCAAAACAAGAACAATTTACTTAAAATGTAACCTTTTTGAGAGAAATAAACTTATAATCTAAAAATTACAAAATATCCTAGAAAATAGGCTCTTAATTTATATTAGAATTTACATGACGTAGTTATTATTATATAGGTTCGTGATTATTTATGCCTATCTAATAATATCTAATAATTGCAACGATCTGAATTAAGGTTTATTGAAACTGTTTTCATATACTCTGTTGTCGTGACGATCTTTGAGTCTTTTTTTATTATATCAATTGAATGTGCTAATATTCACAAATATAATACACCAACCAAAAAAAATATCGATAGTTAAAGTCCATATATTATTCAAATTTGGTTAGGTTTGAGATGACTGAGCTGAATGTACCAAATTCAAGTTATTAGTATTCGTTCGCACATTAAATTTAATTATTTAAAGAGTGGTATTCGTTCGGAATAGAAAATAAATATGATGTAAAACAAATACCAGTGGTATTAGTTGTTGGTATTAGAACGGAATAAATAAATAATTTGAATATCTAGATTTTAAAGATAAATAAATTCTTACTTAATTTTTCTAATACAAATCCAATGAACATCTCTAGAGACTGCGATGGCCGAAATGCCAAAATATAAGGGATTGATCACGTGACATTTCAACGCTTGTCAATCTATCACACTTAAAAATATAATATTATAAAGGCGAAAGTTAGTGAGTGTGTGTGTGTATTGTTGTTAATTCTTCACGCACAAACGACTGAACGGATCTGGATGAAATTTGGCACAGTGATAGATTACAGTCAGGAATAGCACATAGGATACTTTTTATACCGAGAATTTGTTGCCTCGGGATAATTTACGACTTTCACGCGGGCGAAGCCGCTGGCAGAAGCTAGTAATATCATAAAGGGCATTTTTGATATATTTCCAAACGCTCTCATGACGCTTTCTCTGGTAGAATTTCAATTATATGGAGTATCTGAAAGTACCTAATGTAGAGCTGTACTTTACTGACCACCAGAGAACTATTTTTGGACACCACAAAAGCTTTTCAATAACCCACCTAATCCAATAAAATTGATCAAATGTATCTCCCATGGTAATCCCACTAAGACTCGCGTGACCATCCCCTATGTGTAAGACACAAATGAAGCTGCTAGGCATTGCTTTTCAATATACTGACCGTCCATCAAGCCGTCTTAACGCCACGGGGGGCGACTATATTAGAAAACCTTCGTCAGCTGATGTCTACACCTTTCTGATACAAAATATACGTGAACAGATGCCACGGAAGCATTAGACGAACGGTCATTGTCGTTACTGACCGGTCAACGACCGAAAAACATGGCGGAACTTGGAATTAACCATTTTCTTTTTCTGTAATGAATGACGAGAAAAAAAAAGACGCCTGTAATAAATTAGTTTTTCTTTTTTTTCAGCGATTAAGCACTAATTAAGTTATTAAAATGCAAATTTAGATTCTTACATGTAAATAAAAAATATTATAAATTGCGGAACGAGGTAAATATTTCTGCGTGCGAAATGAATAATAGCTTCGTTGCGCCCGTTACAGTCAAAGACGGTCGACTTTGCCCGGTCAGTTTGAATATCGATACTTCCATATCCATACTAATATTATAAATACGAAGGTATCTATGCTGTCTGTCCGCCTGTTACCTTTTCACGCTTAAACCACTGAACTGATTTAGATGCAATTTAGTATGGAGATAGTTAGTTTTTATCCCGGAAATCAGCCTTAAAGGCATGGGAGTTTGTGTGGTGAAACAATGATTTCTCAAATAAGGCGGACCTTCAATATTATTGCGCAACATTAAGGGTTGCTATTGAAGTACTAATGCTACGCAGGCGAAGTCGCAGGCAAAAGTTAGTTCTAGTTCTCGGCAAACTTCTTGGGCGCCCTGAAGTTCGCTTACCGATGCGCAAGGTATGGCGCGGTGCTGTTTTTGTATGAGATTTACTACTGCGCAGCATTACGGATGTTTTCTGGGTAGAAAAATGATAATTCTAATTAGTCCGTCAGTGAGATTATCAAATAATATTGGACACGTATTTTTTGCTTTACCAAATCAATAAAAATTGATAAAGATAAAGCGCATCAAAGTGCAGGAGTGGGGGCTTGTGACGTCACTATGTCAGTAATAAGTGTACTAACGGCGTGACGTCACACGATATTTCAACGCATTAAATCGTCGTCACTTTATGTTTACGTGTCAAAAGAAAAAAATCGTATCCAATGTTTTTTATTAATCTACCTGAGGGACAAAAACTAATTTTCATTAAATATCCCTATGGCGCAGGCCACATAGAAATGGCGTCGGGCGCGGACATGGCACGGGCGGCTTCCTATTCCATTCAAATTTCATACAAAATGCATAGATATAAAGCGCTATTTAGGACACACGGTATTTCGTTGCTCGGACGTGTTTATGACGCGCCATTTCGGCGCCCGCGCCTGATTAAATTGCGCTTTATTGCCATGCATTTTGTATGAAATTTGAATGGAATAGGAAGCCGCCCGAGCCATGTCCGCGTCCGACGCTATTTCTATGTGGCCTGCGCCTATTGTAGCCAACTTCAGGGCGGCCAAGAAGTTTGGCGAGAAATATACCTAATATATTCAGTTACACTGCTAAAACATGTAACTGATTATACTTCACATCAGATAAAAACAATAGTAATTGTTTAATTAACCAACTGAGAAAGTAAAAATATTTTTATGAGTCCCATAAAAGTTGAGTGTTGGCTATTCCCGATAGCTAACTAGCGCATTGCCCGCAACGCAAAGGTTTTGCCTTATTTACTGCTTACTCAGGTACTACGTTTTATAGCGTGATGATATTTTATGATCCTTGTTGGTTATAAAAATGGGTCTAATTGGTTAATATTATCGAATTAATGATGTATTGTATGTTGTTTTGTGTTTTACGTTCCTCTAAATGGTAGGTTATTGAATAATATTAAAGCTTTTTATTTTTATAGGGAAAAAAATCTTGTGAGCTTAAAGTTTACTTATTTTAAAGGTATTTTGTAGTCTATACCTATAGACCAAGAAAACTTGAGAGTTGACTCTGTCTATCAATAGAAACGGTATTGGAAATGCTCATTTCTCGTTCAAGACATCACATTCATATTTACGCTATGTTAAAAAATAAAGGTAAGTTTTCGTTATCAAAGATAATCTTTACAACGCCATTAATAATTTTAAAGTAACGTCGTTATTTTATCTTCCTCTACAAAACGCAAACCGAATAAAGGCGGACTAGCAATTATACTAAATAATTTTATTCATTAGAAGCATTGTTTTGTATGTACGGAAAAAAAATGTGTAAGAATTAGAATGCGTGAAACAAAGATTCTGTATTTCTACAAAGTTGTTAATGTATTTTCGGTAAACTAAAATGGCCGTTACTGCGTTATTTTAAGGGCTATATGAACTGTTTTGGTAAGGTTGTGGATCCGTATTCCGAAGCCTGCTGCGTTTACGAGTATAACGGTTTGAGATCGCGGTCGAACCGAGTTTTGGACGAAGAATTAATTATGCAAACAAAAGCTCGAGTTATTGTTTCTTCTCACAAAGCTGGACATGTTTGGACGTTTTGCGTAATTTGCGGACAAAACAGCTATGTCATATGCTTGAATTTTTTTCCCAAGCAATAATGGGTCTTCATTTCGGGTACTGTTTTGAACAAAAGATCAAAATTAGGACCTTGCATGTGTCTACGTTCTTGGAACAAAACTGTTCAGAGCTATGGTATTTAGGGAAAGAAAATTAATATCGTCAAGTGCTTCGCTAAAGTTCGAGGTAAAGCCGTATTGGAGCCGTTCCAGCTTCGTAATAGGAAAAGTCGCGGGTAACGCCGATTGACAGGATCCGAATGAAAATTCGATTAGTTTTACACTGTTTTATTCTGTTCTTGCGAGTAGTAATTAGACGCTTGGAGGAAACAAAAACGAACGATGAATTTTTTTTTTTAAAACGCACCTGATTTTGTTTTATGGTTGTCTTAAATATTTTCTTAATTTGTGTAGGCATACGAATTTCTACAAGTTGTGTGGCGGTCATCTGTGCGTGCAGTCCAATTTACTGTTGCCTTTTGTTGCTTAAATAATTTATGTGGACAGTAAAAATATGATTAGCGCGACTGAACACGTCTTGTATTGAGACGTCGCTCAGCGGGACTTTTATGGCCTCATTTGGACTATTTGAGGGCGCTTCCTTGAACCATGACCGACCAAATTACACAAGATCTCCTAAAAACTTCCAACTCAGTACAATCACCAAACAATTAAGAGCTCTTAGTAAATTGGTTGTAAACTTTTTTAACTTGGTACCACTAAAAGACCGTGCCTACTTTGTTCCGAGCCGTTGCGTTCAAAATTTAAAGCCGGGAATGACTTTGACGTCGTAAACTTTATAGCTGTACTGATGAGTCGTGTGAATGTTTAATGGTCACTTACGAGAATTTTACAAGTTTCTTCTAAACTAATTATTTATTCAGATAAACAAGTCGCAGATTCTGAGTTAATTGTGCATATTGTCAATGTATGCTTAGAAGCTCAGAGAGAAATAAGAGATGGCGGTGTTATAGAAAAAAAAGGACCTAATATCTCAAATGTCAAAATGTGACATTGAGTGATTTGTAGCTAAGCTCCGCCTGTCCCGTGTTTCAAACATCACCGCTCGGGGCAGACAGCTGAGCGCTAAGCTTTGCAGGGACGCAACAAACTTGCATACAACCGTCCCCCTCGCTCTCATTGTATTCTCGTATTTCTATTTCACACCGTGGATAAGACTCTATCCTATTCTATAAACGGCACTACCTATCGCTATACTTACCTGAGTGCTTTTGTAAAAGTTCAACGCTTCTATGCAGTTTATATGTAAAAAGATTTTGTGAGAAGCGTTTGTACGGGGATTTCGCGATCACGTATTATGAAATTTTTCTATTATTTTCTGCACTGACACCTCAAGGTGAGTTCTGATTGTCGTGTTTATAGAATAAGTTTTTGATATTTCCGTTCCTTATTGTCAGTTTATTGTAAAAGTCGAGTCTACCGTCATGCTTGGTATTGTTATCGATATTGTTGAGAATTGCTAGAAATTTTCAAAGGTATTCTGTATATATTTTACACAATATGATTTACTTGATTTTTTATTCTTGTTTTTGTTTATACTGACCAATGTATTCCTTTCATATATGCCTTTATATATGATGAAGATGATATGAATAATGCTCTATACATACCTGAAAAAGAAAAAAAGTTATTAGCCAAAATTAATTAAGACCCAGCTCCTATTTATTAAAGCATTTTAAAATGAAACGTTAGCTGCCGCCCATCAATAATAAAATTATCTAGAATAATGTTTTTAGGTATAAATTGGTACTAATATTTCGTGTTTACGTCTTCTAGTTCCATTATTTTCGTAAACATTAGGAAGGTTATTTGTGAGAAAAAGGTCACACGATCTTTGTCATTCACTAAAGCTACAATATAATATAATGTCAAACGTACAGGCATGTTAACCACTGTACGCGACCTAATACCAGAGATAAGATATCAAAGTAACGCATTTAACGCACTGCATTTAATTGCTTAGTAGGCATCTGTTTCTAATGAATGCTTGTCTATGATCCGAGTCAATTTTGGTCCGTAATATATAGGACGGTGTCAGTGTCAAATGTTTCTCACAGAAATTTAATTAATGACAGAGTAAAAAGGGACTATGTGCTGTATTAAAATATGTATCTTATCGTGTTACTTAAAGTTTAAGATGTATGTGTAATAGGCTATTCAAAAGAAATATACCACTAAAGATATTATAAAGAGCCATTTGTGACATCTTTGTGTAAGTCAACCATAGTTTTGTAATCAACAACTAAACTAATATAGTAACATAAGGTCAAATTGCCTCTTAGAGAAGCTTTTAACATTTTTACAAGACTTTTTTTTTGACAAGGGATCTAATTTACAAAAGAATAAAGTAATTTAAAAGAAAGAATTCTAGTACATAAATGATTTTCGTCCAAAACTTTTCAAACTCATATCCACCATCGCCAGACAGATGGCTCGGTCACCCAATCTGTCTGAGGGTCCAAGATATAAATAGCATAGCTTTAAGTGGCAAAGCGCGCCGACTTGGGCCCTTCCGCCGATAAGATCGCATTAGGGCGTAAAGTAACCGACTGCTACTGGTTTTTGTCATATCAATATAGATATAGTATTGGATTTAGAAAGCTTTGTTTTAAGTGACATGAAAAAATTGAGCCATTAAATAGTACACTAAACTGAAAAGAAATAAGTTCAAATCGATTTCGTGATTGCCTGAAAAAGATCCATCAGTCAACGTAAATATTTAAATCATGATAAGAATGTCCATGTCTCAAAAAATTCCAAAAAGTTTTGGCTATAGATTCAAACGGTAAGCCATTCAGATCGATCCAGTATCGTTATTTCAATTAATGACTTCTTCTTCGTTCCTTAACATGAGGAATGAGCACCAATTTAAAAGAATCGCCTTTTAAAGTTGTCCGGTCAGAAGCCATTCAGATTTAAAGTAACTAATGACTGAATTAATAGTAATCGCCGAGAAGAAATAATAGTATGCGAATACCAAGTCCTTTATTTATCACTTCCTGACGTGATTGATGAAGAAAGAATTATCAACTATACAAAAGAACAAGTTTAAGAAACTTATTCGGTAAGTAACGATTCCTAAGTTAATGCCCACAATTTTGTTTCAAACCAATAAATTAGAGTGGAATTCAAAAGGGGCAATCACGAGCAAAAAGGTCAGGAAGTGTCTACACCTCTTTTTTGGGAACGGTTCTTGCGTGCACGATTGAGTGAAGGACGAAACCTGGTCGGTTTACGGCGAAATAAAGAATGATTACATCGCGGAGGCGATAACTCCACTATCACATCCTGGAATCAAACACGCTTCGGACGAAACAAACGCGAACGCTTCAACGATTTACTCAGGCGATTTTTTACGTCAATTAGCTTTTGAATCCGGAATAAGTAGTGGAATCCCTGGACGTGTTTCAAAGCATTCTATTTTTATGTTCCTCGACTCACAAGTCACAAAGGAATACTTGTTCACACTTTGATGGATAACTTTATGTGTTCGCAGAATCTTAGTTAGAGCCTCCTCGAAGGACAAGATCGGAATTGTATATCACCTTTGATACATTGTTGCCAGACCTGTTTATTGGTACTATTGGTAGTAATTAATGACTATTAGTATTTAATAAACGCCTCGGTTTTATGGCCTCTGGTGTCACATTGATATGCCTGAACTCATGTGTGTCATAAATTAATATTAGTAGATTAATATCAATACTGATATCCGTTTCTATAGGCTACTGATCGTCGCTATTTTAACACTCTTTTTCATAATTAGTATATAATATATCTTCGGAGTAAAGAGAACTCATGATTAAACCAGACTCATTGACCATAATAGTGTTTGCGAATTTGATTGACTTTTGGAAGAATGCTTCTTCCCATCCTGTTGACATTATGTCACAAAATGAAGCTATACAAAATTGTAATAACCTTTTTGGTAGCTCAATAGCTCTATTCTAGCATATAGCATTGTACGCCGAGCCCCTAGCGGGCACCTATCGAGTGACGTCACCGGAAGTGGCGTGGGCGGGAAATGAGATGCGAGTATACACGACGCTTTATGTACGCACGTTTGCATTAACCTTTATATGTGTTTAGCTATATACCACTGCGTTCCAATTTTAAAAGGGAAACAGAAGCTGTGAAAAATAAAAAATAAACATCTTTAAAAACAATAATATACCCTTGTTT
This sequence comes from Orthosia cruda, assembly GCA_964057195.1. NCBI lineage: Eukaryota > Metazoa > Arthropoda > Insecta > Lepidoptera > Noctuidae > Orthosia > Orthosia cruda. The sequence goes on along the minus strand of OZ059829.1, from coordinate 33,571,202 downwards.
AACTATTTATGGATTCAACTCAGTGAAATTATTACTCTTAATTGTAAAAAAAGTTTCTTCTAGTGTTTAAATAGTAATTTTCTACAACAGGCTACTGTCTTAAGAAACAGTGAAATACACAATTATGAATTCAGCTCATGAAGTTTAAAAGAAAGTTTATGGGCATTTTATAAGAACGCTTGAAGGCTGTAACCTTTAAAAGACAAGTCTTCCATCGCTTTAAGCGCCGTCTAAATTAATGGAAAAGTGACTTCAAGCGCTTACTAGATAACAAAGTACACGGTAACGACAAAGCTGTTAATAATAACGCCATTGTTGGAGTAATAGGTGATAACAATATTTGAAACATAGTCAACTTCGCACCTGTATCTAAGTCAGAAGCTCTTACTAACCAACTATTAATTGCGAATGAACATGAAAGAGTTCACGAAAGTAATGTAGGTAGCAAAGCAACTTTTTCTTCATGCAATATAATTGCTAATTTCGTGTGAATTTAATAGCTGTTCCGAACATAGATCGTTTTGACCGTTAAGCTTGGGACCGCCCACATCCTACTCATATTTTTCATTGGAATACAATATGGCAAAGCAGGTGGTCATTGGTCCGTGTTTTTCGATGCAGTTTTCTTTTGTATTTTTTTTTGAAAGTTCGTGAGAATAATTGTGTTTATAAGTACTATAGTATTGCTACGTCCTTAAGAGAGTATACATATTTTGATTACACGTCGATCAATCTACTATTAAGAAAGATACGATATACATATTATATATTCCATCATCAATATTGAATATTCATTATTGGTAGTTACTGGAAAACCCTTGGCATTATATTGGTAGGATTAAACAGAACTATAACAACAACGAGATTTTTTTATGAGATTTCAGACAGACATGCTTTTGAGCTAAAGCTCTTTGAAGATATTGTGAAAGTTACAGTAGCATGTAGATCATCAACATAACAAAACACGAGCTATTTTTTCCCCAATTTCCACTTAAAGCTAATCATATCATTTACCCACATAGTCGGTCCGTGTGTCCCACCCCACCTGTCTTATTGGATGAAAACAATAAAGGAAATTGCATTAGGTCCCCTACTGATTAGAGACCCAATTTATTTTAATGTAGTTTTGTCCGTCGATCAAACACGCAATCATGTGTAGAAATTGAGTATATAAACAAATTAGTTTTTGTGTCTTCCAAGAAATTTAATATAAAATAGGAAGGGATGTATAACCAGAAAGGAATGATTCAGTCCGCCAAATTTAGGATCATGTAACTGTTAAAATTGCTGAATTTATTTTATTTCCAACATTTTTTTTTGCATTCTCTCCAATTAACAATATAAATCAGCTAAAACAAAATCGAATCGAACTTCGTTAACCCAAGCATTAGTACCTCCGTATTCTAATATCGTATTCTCGTCACATTTCTGGATCGGTGCCTCTTATTCCGTAGGCGTTAAATCCACTAATACATTTTGGGCTCACTGTCGGCATCGGCCAAAAATCAGGGCGAACCACGCTGCCCTGCATAGCAAACAGGCCGAAGTAACCCACCATGTTCCTTACTCAGACTATCTACACATTCATATATTTCCATTGACTGTGCTGTTGAGAGAAATCGATCGCAATCTCTTTCCGACTATTCAATGGAGTATGAATGATCAGTTTGTGCGATGGAATCGTTTTGAATATCGTAAAGCTTTGCGTTGTGTTCTTTACTAAGACTATCCACACGCTGTAACATTTTCATTGACTGCGGTTGAGAGAAATCGATTCCAATCTTCTTTTGAGTATTCAATGTTATCTGTATTATCTGTTTCCTCGGTAAAATCGTTGTGATTGTCAGATTTTAGGTCTGTTTTACTTACTTCCGAAGGAGCTCCTAAATTAAGTACAATTTGGGGTCGCAGTAAGTGTCTATGTAAATGTAGGTTTTCGGACGGCTCTAGTTGGCTTGATGTCCCTTGGGATCGTGTTATTCCAGAATAAAGGTCTGTTTTACTCTTTGTTTTTAAGCCGATTTTATGTGTTCTTAATCAGCATAGTATTTCACATTATTATGGTAATCATGTATTTCTTTGTGCTTATGACCACCTACCTAGTCGGTTTCGATTACAATAATTATTAATATTCTATTCCAAGTGTCAATAGTAAACCGGTACGTTTGCTCTATTAAAATAACTGTTTATTGAGAAACGTTTGCGTATACTTGGTAACTTTGTTACCATTTATAAAACTTAATTCTCCTTTACTATGACTATCCACACGCTGTAACATTTTCATTGACTGCGGTTGAGAGAAATCGATTCCAATCTTCTTTTGAGTATTCAATGTTATCTGTATTATCTGTTTCCTCGGTAAAATCGTTGTGATTGGCAGATTTTAGATCTGTTTTACTTACTTCCGAAGGAGCTCCTAAATTAAGTACAATTTGGGGTCGCAGTAAGTGTCTATGTAAATGTAGGTTTTCGGACGGCTCTAGTTGGCTTGATGTCCCTTGGGATCGTGTTATTCCAGAATAAAGGTCTGTTTTACTCTTTGTTTTTAAGCTGATTTTATGTGTTCTTAATCAGCATAGTATTTCACATTATTATGGTAATCATGTATTTCTTTGTGCTTATGACCACCTACCTAGTCGGTTTCGATTACAATAATTATTAATATTCTATTCCAAGTGTCAATAGTAAACCGGTACGTTTGCTCTATTGAAATAACTGTTTATTGAGAAACGTTTGCGTATACTTGGTAACTTTGTTACCATTTATAAAACTTAATTCTCCTTTACAGTTAACATGAAAACATTTGTTATATGCTGTGAAGAAAAGTAATGTTTCAATAAAATTAGTCAAAATACCACTTTCAGAAAATAAAGCATAATACTTGAATTTATTGCGACAATAAACGGTTAAGCATTTACGAATATGCTCATAAATGTCTTGATAGTTTTTAACATACATACATTTGAATCCTAAATGACATACATAAAATAGTTGGCGTGTCCCACTATAAGAATTTCTGTTTGCAGTCACGCGATGGATTCCAAGTTGTCTACATAGAAATAACATCATTACTAGACAAACTAACCGTTTACACAAACTTTATAAGCTCATTATTTTATGTCTTATGTACTTTGTAGGCGTTGTTAATAACTTTGAAGTTTGGTATTGCTTAAAATTTTGAAGAAGGAAATATTTTGCTGAATGTCTTACTATTAGTGAAAATCTATTTACAATAAAGAACCTCAAAAAAAATTCTGAAAGCTGCCGATTGATTTCCAGAAAAAAAGATCAAGCAGAGCATTAAGTAGAAAAACTTAAGAACTATCGACATCTTTAATCATCAACTGAAATCATGAAGATCTTTCACTAAACGTCCTCAACAGCACAAACCAACCCCTAACTGATTGACAATGTCCCACAAACTGTTCCAAGTCCTTGAAACAAGCTGAACCAGTGCCGGGATTCCCTCGGCAGTCAGCTGGGCTATTAAATCCTACTTTACGACGCACTTACCGCGCGCAACCGGCGACCGTTTATGCACTCGTAATACTAACCTTAATTGGCATATTGAGATTATAGCCTTGTAATTGGTTGTTTTATGCTTGTATTCTAGATAACAGCCGTTCTCAACGGCCTATTGATTTGTAAGTACGCTTTTGTTTTTGTTTACATACATAAATGGCTCATTACAGGAACAAATGAAGCCGTTAAAACAGTTGTAGGATCCATTTAAATTAAGAATGTGTGTTGTTTTTTTTAAGTATGTGATATGAAAAAGTTTTTATTAGGTATTAACATGGTGCTTAAAGCTGTAAGTACATTTCGTTCACACTTGAACTTACACTGGTGAACAAGAAGTAATGTAATTAAAGCTCCACCAAAGCTTACAAATTGGAACTGTTTTAAAAAAAACAGCCACGGATGAAAAAGCTAACCGTGACTACCTATTATTGGTTTTTTCAGAGCCGGATGAAAAAATGATAGCTATTTTCAATTGCAATTCAGTCGCCATTTTCACATATCCAGACACTCTCACAATATCTGTTTCGTGTTTTTACATCGTACACAGGCTGGCCGCGTAAATTCGAAATGCCTGATTCTGGCGTACACCAGTATTTTAATTACTTGGTTCGAGAATGATTTATATCACAACACAGACGCGAATGGCACTAGACTTTGTTGTGGTGATGATTTTATTTTCGCGAGAGCAAAATTGTGTTTGAGTTCTGGTCAAAGAAATAAATCCGAGTGTTATTAAGCCCTCAAAATTAACATAAACGATTCCGGATAAGCGGACATTTAAAGTATCCATTTCAATTACATGAATTATGAAGTATCTAAAACCGGTAACTAGAGCAATCAACTACCATGATACCATACGAAACGATAATTTCGTAAAAACGTACGAAATCCGTGTCCATTTCGAAAGTGTTTCGAAATATGGAAGTCGTTATATTTATGAAGTTTAGACACGGTCGGAAAGGAAATTGGACTAGAAAATAAAAATAAAACTGTTTGGAACGGGGTCACGGCCCGCGGGTTCTCATGGCATCAGCATCAGTTGCTTAACGTGTGTTTGATAAGCTACATATGTACGTACCTAAATACATATGCTTAATTCCGGAACATTCTACAATTTACATAAAATAACAGATGTATAAAAGCTTAGTCCAATTTCCATAGGGCCTAGAATAGTTCCTTGTGGCATTCTGGTTGTAAAACCTGGATTTGTCAATGAAATATAGTTATTTTGATAAAATTTACGATCCAAATGACGGTAGGTCCAACCAACAAGATGATGTACCGGATTTTGTACAATCAATATAGAAACAATGCCTTATGATGCGGCATTGGCTGTCGAAGGGCTACCTTAGGTTGGTCAGACTTGGTCTAATTTAAAGGTAAGTAGTATCTACAACAAAAGCATATTGTAAACTTATAAATAACAAAGCTTCAATGACGCTCGCTTTCACCGACCACCCCCATAACAATAGCTCTTAAATGCCAACACGTTACATTTTGCTCTATCCACGAAAAATCGTGTACAAAAACACGGCAATGTCTTGCGCAAACGCATTCACGTGAACCATTGTTATGAACATTTTTGGGCGCTTTCGTAATATCGCTGTGTACCGTTAGGGACACGCGTCCAAAAGATAAAAACTAGTCTAGTTTCTTTTCTTTTGTCATGTTCCGAACAAAAGGGCAAATATGATTTAGTGGTCGTCCCATTCTTTAAGAATTTGATAAAAAACTGTTTTTTATTAAAGAGGATTTGTTTTAAGCTGTTGCGTTTGCGCCTTTGTGTCAAAATGTAGTTTTAAAAAGATATTTTTCTTGTCGACAGCTTGCTGGACGTTTATTGAGATGTGAACGATAAAAAATAGAGTCACATTCATTACATTCCATGCCAATCATAAATTATCTTAGAACCAACTGCCATTCTTTCATTAACATGCAACGTGTTCCAAGCTAAATGTGAATATTTTATACTTTATCTCAAATTGTTTTGAGTTAAATTCATTGTTTATTTTGTAGTAGAGATAGAAGCGGTAATTTTTTACTCTTTTTCTCTGACGGACAAAATTCCCATGGGCTTTGAACACCGCTAATACAACATTAAGTTGCAAATTAGGTAATCTGTATGTGTGAATATAAATTTATATGAGGTTTCCCGTGTCCAGAATCGTAGTCATTTGACATCCAAGCTTTATTGTTGAAATGTGTTACTAGAGTCAGTTATTGCTACTAAATAGCTACAACACACATTCCCTAAAGTTGTTATGGAAATGCCTTGTGGTAAATTCAACCTTAATATTATACGTATTATGGAGCCTAAAACAATTTATGAACTCACAACACATTAGATGAAACTCAGAGCGCTCGCCGGTGGCTGTAAGCGAACGATTTATCAAACTTTCGACGCCACTCCGGTGCATCTCAATTGTTCACTGCTAAGTTTCGTGGCTATATTCAAAACAATTGCGAGCCGTTCGATTTACGATCGGAATTTGTTCGTGCTAAATTTAAATTGTTAGGCTTGGGACAAACAATTTGCGGATTGCGAGCAACGGAGTGGTGTCGGTCGGCACTCGCCTCTGCCACCTAGCGTGATTTAGGTGTTTGCCGCGCGCTTAAATCATAGCGGTGTCGTCTTCGAGACCGGAATACGTATGCTTTTTGCATTTACAAAGCTTGAATGTAGCCACCGTTGCACCGGCCATCACTTGCCACATCGCTCGAGAAATATGGTTTGTTTTGGTTCTGTTCAGACGTTCCGTATCCGAAGATATTAGCCGGTGTAATTCATTCTTACGTGTTTGTAAATTGTTGGTCAATAATTTTAAATGTGTGTTTTAAGCTGTAATTATGCTCATACGTGTGTATTATTCGAATTTATGTACCACAACTTGATTTATAAGGCTTAAGCCGTGTAATAAAGCTGAATTGAATATTTATGATCCGACTTGAAAGTGTAACAGTGATCGTATCGCGATAGTGGCGATGAGACTTAATGAGATGTAGACGGGCAGCAGACGTATCATTACCGTCAGTTACTTACCTAGAATTACTCACGGTAGGTAATCTAGAGAGGTATGAACAGTAGCGTACTCGATTCGGCGACTTAAACTACAATCACATTGAATTCATACAAAAACTGACCCTGTATTTTATTCGTATGTAAACTATAGACGCTACGGTGCCGCTATATTACATTATTTTGTACTTTAACAATAAAAAATACTAATATTTCTCTCTACAGAAGATATACAATTTTGTACTAAGAAAAAGAAAGAAACTATCACTGTGACACTCGTTTGTCTATGTAGTGGTCCAGGTAGGAGGAGGATTTGTCGAACTTATTCAGTTTCGTGCGTGAGGTCGCGCGAGTTTAGAGCGCGAGCGTGGTCGCGTGGCGGCGGCGCGGCGTCGCGCGGGGCGGCATGGCGGCGGGCGACGGGCGACTGTGGGCGGGCGGCGCGTCGGCCGCGCGCCAGGCACTGCCGCCGCCGCCGCGACGCCGCCCCGCGACACCGCACCCCCCCCCGGCCCGCCACTGATTAAAAATTCTTACCAAACTTTCTTCTCGGGATAGCCCCCAACTTCCCATAAATGCTTTCTTTGTAAGCCACTCTCTTCCTTCTTCCACCTTGACGGAACCCCCATTTAAAGTTCGGTTAAGAATGCCGTTTCAAACGGTAGCTCGAAAGCATTAGCTAAAATTAATACTTAATTTCCGACTACCGTACGATACATACGGTAGCTAAACACTATGTCTATGAATTTCGGTAATTACCGCAGTTAAATTAAATTACAGTGGTGTAAGAACACGAATACTTTCTATAGAAAGTTTCATTAGTACAAAACTAGCAACCTGTAATATGCATATGTTAGTGGTCTACGTGTTTTATGTATTTGCGTACATAAATGCTGGGTATGAGGTATTTGTCGAGCACCATTAAGTTTATTACAATTTTGTAAAACATTTACGAGGCTTGCGAGGAAGGTGACCGCAGGCTTTGTTGGCACGTAACGTTTACGTTTAGTTTACAGCAGAAAACTATAGAAACGCTGTAAACGCGCATTACACCCGATTGCCCCCGCAACTTAAGTGCCGGCCGGATTAGAAATGTGCCGTATCTGTAGTCCGGTGCACAGTCGTAACTCATAAGAAAGATGTAGGTACCCAGCTTTGTTCGCCGCCAATGCATTGCTGCCCCGTCGTGTAGTCAATAACTACTCGAGGATAGCTCATACAAGACAATAAGACAGTATTGAAAGCCTATCCGAAAAGACTTAAACTATGAAGTGGCGTCTACGGCGTAGCATGCTACGCCTACGCCGTAGACCACTATACAACGTATTACTTATTTTTTGTAATCTGAAATCTGGTCTGCCTGAAGGATCGTTCAATCAATGGTATGTTCTATTTTGGGTAGAGGGCTTTATTTTCTTCCAGCTCTTCCCTCGGCAATGTGGACCGACAAAACCCATCGCGCGACTAATTCGCAGACACAAAAGTGCAAAAGACGAGTCATCAGCAGATGGAATCAAATGGTGAGAAAACACCGACGACCATACGGCATTGTATGTAAAGAAAGTCTTGGTGAGCTTATTTTTATTTTTTTCAATTCCAAGCCTATGTTTTCAGTTATCTCAAAATTCAGTGACCTGAAACAGAAACCAAAACTTTACACAATATTAATCCCCTAAAACCCGCAAATTAATAAATCGAACATCAATCAATGCTCTCCTATAGATACGGCCATGGCCCGCCACCTACGGCGAGCTCACAAAAGACCCCTCTAATCGCCCCCCATCCACCCCCCTCACTTCACCCCCCGGAAAAGCGTGACGACCCACAAATATAATTTTAGGTAAAACTTTCCCCCGAGCTTGGGTGCATTAAATAGGTGACGTACTTTGGTAGGGATGTGATGAATTAAAATTTTAAAATATTTAGGGTTGCTAATGCATCGGAAAATGTATTTGATTAATGAGTTGAGTGAGTGGTTGGAATTTTGGTGGAGGTGAAATATTTTTAAAATTATTGTGTTGCCATTCAAGATTAATTTGGTTGATAGCAATGCGAATATCACTTATATATATAAACACATTAACATTATTTTGAAAGTATTATTTAATGTTATATGTTTAATGAACATTTATAATAATTTATAGTGTCGAAAAGTCGAAACCAACCTATTCATGTCAGACAATCCATGACCACGACTACTCCGCCAGCAGAATAAGACTAAGAAGAAAATGAATGACAATTTACAATAAAATTGAGACTTTGAAAGTAACTTTGTGCGACTGAAGATGACTGAAGAGGGAAAGAGAAAACGACATTCATGAAAAATTGACAAGCAATTGCAATTATCACAATTCAAAACTTGCATTACAAAAACCAAGACAGCATAGAGCAATGTTTGATGATCCCTGTCCACGCCTAACGAACATGGCACGACGATTGTTTCACCAATCAATCACACCCATAAATAAACAATATCTTGGCTGTATTTACTGGCCTGTGACGTCATCCGCATCTAGTCTGACAAGCGTCCGTCATCGAACCACGGCTCGCGATGTTAGCCGCGGCTGAATAGTGACGTCGCTTCGAATGTGAAAACTGATGTCGACGTAGTCGTAAAATTTTGGGTGGTAATTGTTACCTGTAATGATTTTATTGGTGCCAGCGTAAAATATTGGTTTACCCCAAAAATCTTATACAAGACTAACTACTTGACTTGGAATTATTTGATTTTTCATTTTGTTTTTAGGTGCTGGCAGTCCTTATTTATGCCTAAAGTTGTAAACCATAATTCGAAAGACCAATCCTAGCCTATAGTATTAGCTAACAAAAGGTATCAGAAGTTTCCACCTTTGACAAGCGTCTATTTTTTACCCGACTGCCGAAGGAGGGTAATGTGTTTATCAGTCTATGTTTGTATATATGTATGTTTGTTCCTACGTGGCGTTCCAGAGACCAAACGTGTAAGCCGATTTTGATGATTCATGCGTCAAACGATTCGTCTTAACCTTGCAAATGTCACTGCCTACATTAAAATGGGAAAATAGAAAAATGGCGGCTTTTGGGCGCCATATTGTGGGGCGGGGGGCATTTTTTCTTTTTCCTTCCAACCCCGTCGTGTTGGGTAAAAAAATAAAGGTTTTCAAGAAATGATTTCAAAAATATGTAAAAAAGAAACTAAAAAGTTATAATTTTAACAAAGTTAATTCGAAAAGTAACAAAAAACCTGACTGCTTAAAAAGCGAACTAAAAAGACGTAAACATGAAGAAAATCATGCTGTGCAGTCGGAGGATAAATCTAGTTTTGGTCAGCCAGCTCGCGAATATGTAGAATAGTCGGGTATTTTGATTTTTTAATTAACTTTTTTTGAGATTATTCGTTGAGAATGATCTATGATAGACTTAGATATCTATTCACCGTTAGACGAGTTTGACATTCCAGTCCATTTTGTTAAAATGTCACAGTGACAGCTTAGATGAAGTGAGCGTAAAGTGACAGTCATTCCACCTGGGGCTTCAATTGAAAGCTCACTTTGTGCTAACTTCACCTAAGTTTTCATAGTGATATATTTACAGAATAGCACTGTTAATTCACTTCATCATCTTCCTGCCCTTATCCCATGTTACTTGGGGTCGGCGCAACACATTGTCTTCTTCCGTACCGTCCTGTCCCCTTTTCTTTCGTATCACTTCTCAAACAATCCATCCATCTTTTCTTTGGCCTTCCTCTCCCTCTCCATCCATCCATATTTATATTCATCTACTCTTATATATACTATACTCTTATATTATAACTCTTTTAGTAACATGCGTTTCATCCCTCTTCATCACATGACCATACCAGGACAAACGGTTTCCTTCAACTTTTCTGTCACTGGCGCCACTTTTTAACTGCCTCTAATATACTCATTTCTCACTTTATCCTAGTCACGCCGCACATCCGTCTCAACATTCTCATCTCTGCTACATGCAATCTCCTTTCATCCATATTTTTCACAGCCCAACATTCTGATCCATACAGTACGACAGGTCTAATCACGGACTTGTAGATTTTACCCTTTAACTTGAGGGGCATCCGTGGGTCGCAAGTTGTTCCAGTGACCTGTCGCCATTTCATCCATCCTGAGTTGAACCAGTGCGTTACGTCTCGGTCTACCTCGCCATCTCCTTGGACAAGCGACCCTAGGTACTGGCAGTCGGAACGAGATTGGTATGGGCGTTCCAGCTAGAGCTATGGGCTTGGAACTGGAGAGACCATACCTGGACAAACGGTTTCCCTTCAACTTTTCTGTCACTGCCGCAACTTTCAAACTGCCTCTAATATACAGTTAATTCACTTACAAAGCAAAAATACTTTTGAGTTGTATATCAAAAGGTAAAAAAGTTAATTCAAAAATCAAAAACCCGACTGCTTAAAAAGCGAACTAAAAAGACGTAAATAAGGAGAAAATCATGCTGTGCAGGCGGAGGATACATCTGGTTTTGGTCAGCCAGCTCGCGAATATGTATCCTCCGACTGCACAGCATGATTTTCTCCTTGTTTACGTCTTTTTAGTTCGTTAAGCAGTCGGGTTTTTTGATTTTTGAATTAACTTTTTTTATTTACAACTTTTTAGTTTTTTTTTTAAATAAGGTACATTTAAACATAGAAGTGTTATATATTTTTGAAGTCACCTCTTAAAACCCTTTATATTGATACCCCACACTAAGAGTTTGGAAGAAAAAAAAAATTCCCCCCCTACAAAATGGCGCCCAAAATCCGCCATTTTTTTCTTTTCCAATTTTTATGTAGCCTATGACACTCGCAGGGTTAAGGTGAATCGATTGACGTAAGAATCATCAAAATCGGCCAACGCGTTTGCTCTCTAGAACGCCACATAGGAACAAACATACATACATACATAGACTGATAAACACATTACCCTCCTTCGGCAGTCGGGTAAAAAGCACATTTATAAAAGCTGAAAAACCTCAAAACGGAATCGAAAACACATTAACCACTCGCAGTACTCGTATGATAGTCATAGACAGTCAGACCGAACATGGCGGACGGGGCTCTCACAAAATCGCGACACACTTTTTAATTTATTTCGTCCACAAAAAGCTTTTTGCTGTTTTATTTTCATTTCAACGGAGACTTGCGCTGTAGCGGGATCTCTATTTTTATTTATTCCACTCTCGGCTTTTTTTCTCTTTTTCAATTTCGCCCCGATCGACGCGGGACCAAGCGGAACGCAGACGGATCTCATTTTAAATTGAATTCGTCTGCTCTTTGCATTTTTCTTTGGCGTTCCTATGTAACAATTCTAATTGGTGTTGTTGCCATGATAGCATTGTTCGTTTTGATTAGAAAATGCTCGTTAAACCGGGAAAAATACGGACGGTGTAGCTGATCGATATCATCGCGTGATAACGTCGTCTTTGAGTAGCTGAAAAGCTTTTTGCAAATTAGAATTTTTTCCTTCCGCTGAGGGGCTGAGGAGGTACGGTTGGTTACCCGTAATGCGATACTATGGATTGGGATTTTATTGCTCTGATTTTGTGCAGTTGAAAATTTAATGCAATCTTCACCACTTACTGAACAGTTCCAGTAAATTTGCAAGGAGCGTAGAACAACAGAAAATAAACTTTCCATTTGAAAATCGAACCACTGCTTTTCGACTTATCCGAGATGTTAAACGTGATTTAAAATAACAGATCGACTACATCTACCAATCTGGATGGGATCTGCAAGCTCATTACCTAAACCAATGATATTCAAATAAACAGATATGTTATGAGCGCGCGCATTTTGAAGACTCGAATAGGTCACAATTGTGACCTTTAATCTTTAGTTTATGTCACGCATGGCGAAGAGCGATAGGCTTTGTTGAAACAAAAACAAAATAAAATAAATGCCATCGTGTGTATTTGTAATTTATTTATTTATTGATTAAAATAAATATTTTTTAATGTTAGATGAATGAAAAGTGTTTATGTGTGCTGCCGCTAATGTGCAGCACACTTTTTTTAATTGTTTTGTGAGTGTATAACGTATCTGTTTATTTGAATATCATTGACCTAAACGAAAAGTCCGATTAGCTACTATTATTTTAAATATCAATAGCAAGATACATAATTCATAGAACCTGCAAAAACTTGAGAAAATCCCCCATCCAACAAGTCGACAAGCGAAAGTTGATATCGCACTTACATGAATATTAATGTAACTCCTGATATCTCCAATTCCGAGCCATTACACAGAGATCTAGGTGTATGTAATTCAACACCAAACCGTAATTTATGAACAAATAATAATTAAATTAAATCGACTTAATAACCGCTCTATGCGCTGTTAATAGTGCAGAAATAACTAATTATTTGCAGACGTCTATATTTACAGTACTGTTACACGACCAAATTGTGCTACGGGTGTTCTTCCGCATACATTTACTGTTTTAGATATGCAGTTCAAAAAACATTGATATGTGGCCCATATTCTGATTGAATTAATTAAAATGTTAGTCTAACATTAAATCAAGAGCCGGAAACCACATTGCTTGTAGCTATAATTAATATACCTCATGTAGGTATAAAAGCTTTATAACTAAGTCTTGGGCAAAAACACATATGTGAACAACACAAAATGAGGTCCCAATACTAAATTTCTGTCACCAACCCTGTACCAGTCCACACGTAGCTTTACTCCTCGTGTATTCAGCCAGACGATTCAAATACAGAACACGACATTCGAACACGTGTTTTTAAATTAAACAATCGAATTCGATTTCCAAAACGTATTTTTTATCACAGCGTAGTGTTGCGAAAACCGTCATTGATAGTGACTGCGTACCGATATCGAGCTAATGAATATGTATGCAAGCAGGTGCACACCCAGCCAGCCGACATGATTAAATAGGTGCCGCCAACGATTTTTATACCGAACATCGATACTTTATCGGAGTACGTGCTCGATTCTTTATCGATAATGAATACTTAAATCGATACAAGGTGGTCTTACACTTTTATAATGAAATGAAAGTGCGTGTTATTAGTGTTTACCTCATTCGTTTAAAGTTCCATAATCATTTATGTAGGCGTTTGCTCCTGGAATTTAATTTATATGCGCAAATATTGTGTCCAAAACAGCTTATTTAGTGATCGTGATAAATTACTTAATGGCGGTCTTACTGTGAATTTAACCTTGCGGGGTTCTTATAAATGGTCGTATTAAGCTTAATAAATTCATCGTACTGCTAATCCAGGTTTTTAAATTTATTCGTGCTAATTACCTACATCATTATTTACATTTAATAACTTCAATCGTTTTTAAATGAATTATTACGGACCTGTTGGTAGTAGCTTAAGTAATTTTAAAACTTGCTGGAAAACAAAAATATTATTATGAAGACGCTTATAATTTTATTAAATTAAGAAAGCTGATAAAAAATCGTAATAAAGATAAAAAAAGTATTTTTAATATTTACTAATTGTAGTACAACTCTATAGCATCGAGCAAGTGACGTCATTTGACCACAGTGTAACAATATCGATACCAGAGCTGCAGCATTACCGCCAGTACATCAATGCAGTAGCTACATGTTCTAGACTGTATGTATTACAACCGGAATGACGGCTAAAATTAATATGTATCAAAGTTTTATGGATACTAATTACTGGTGAATCAACAACACTCCAGTTTAAGATAAGTGAAGACGAATTGATGTCTGCTGCAAGTGTTAATGTCGGTTTAGTTACAACTTTAAAAGTACAGAATTCGTTTTATTTTTTCTAGAATGATATTGGGACAGATATTATTCTATAGACGAATTCTAGACTCTTTCAGTAGGCTATGTTATAAATAAAAAGACTGTAAGTATTTTTTACAGTGGTGGCCCAGTGGTGTCGGCCGCGACATACAAGTTACCACGACCTACTGTGGGTTCGAACCCAGGCATATGTGATAACCACCAACCCGCACTGGGCCCGCGTGGTGGATTACGGCACATCCCTTTGCTGGGTCCGTGCCCACTCGACTTGATTAGACTTAACCTGAAGAATAATACCTGCATATTTGTATTTTGATAGGCGTAAAAACGTCGATGTATGGTCAGGCAGAATAGTGTTGATTTAACGCTTGTACCACAGAGAGAGTACAATTTAAATAATGTTTGGATAAATAAATCAATAATTAAACAAGTAATTACTTATAATATATCCTTTTTAATATAGTATACGCTTTGTAGTAAAAATCACAGATTATTGTTAATAATCATTACAATCTTATAGCTATTGGCATGGTGGTATTTATATTTATAAACTTGATTATAATTATTAGGTTAACAAGTAGGTACTAACTTCCAAAGTTAAGTTATTTAAAATTAAATATCACTTTGCCTGACTGTACAAATGGCACTGAATTGGTAGAAAAGCTTCTGGTATTATTCTTCGGGTCGAGTGGGCACGGATCTCTCACAGAGAGGAGACCTGTGTCACACCAGTGGGCACATTAAAAGGCTGATAATGCAGTATGTTTTACTAACTCCAACCAAGGCATAATTTATTCAACTTTTTTTAAATTCGTTAGACTCTTAAAAGTGGCTCTAACTGTAGGTAGTATAAAAATTCCAGTTGCCAATTACCAAACGTACAGACAGTTATGTAATCAATCCGTGCTCATTTAGAATCATAATTAATAAATCGTTAACCAATTTGTTGCGATAGAAACTATACAAACAACTTCAGGACGTATAAATAACATAATGAGAAAGCCTTGAATATACATATATATGTGGGATAATAAAATAAAACTAAACTAGTTTGTTTCATTATAATTTTAGTATTGCAATTAATTAAGTAGTTCCCACGCTTGATACTACGCTATTAATGTTATTTACGTAAAATATTTTTACATACATTTGTGTATGGTGACACGAACTGTTGTTGGCTGGTTACCTTGGCATTGCACGTGTAAATAAAAAAATATTCTTAATGTGATTTTATTTGCATTGTAGTATTTATTCTTAGCGCATCCTTGAGTTTATTTTATCTGTTTTTAACCAGGAAGAATGAAAACACATGTATCTTGTTGATTGTGGATAAGGATGTCATCGGAGTTTGGTTTCTTAGATTTGATAACATCTTTCGAATAATAAATAACATCCGATTTTTATTTAATTAGTTTGTAGTTTTATTGACATCGTAAACGCTTGTTCCAGATAACTCATTTAACTCTAAATCGCCATCAGGGCCAAAATATCTAAGCCACTTAAAAATAACATCAGGATCGATAACAGTCTTCTCTGCCTTATTGCCAAAAACTCGAAACCAGCTTCTTAAAATAACTAGAACATAGCAACAAGTCTAGCCGTTGGCGCCGGTGCGTTCCGAATCCCGCGCGTTTCATAAATTTGCATTAATTATTTTAACTCGATGCGTATCGCGCGCGAACGTTCGCATTGATTGTGTGCACGATAATCACGAAAAATTAATTATTGTTGGTGTAAAACGTCTATTTTGTTACCTGTTATTACGTTAATGTAGCTAATTTGAATTGGCAGTAACGATTAACGGAACGCTAAGTTGACGTTTCACTGACAGTTGATAATTTTTTGAGTCAATCTGACATTTACCTACTGGTTGTTCTTCGTCAATTAAAAGTAGGCTGTGACATCAATCGGTGCAATATTTCTTAGATTAATTTGTTAAAAGGCATAGATCTCTTTTGAAGATTTATCTATAGCTAGTTTTTTTTTAATTCGAACAACCGCTATATTTCTAAAATAAATTTCTAAAATCACAGTCTTTTGTTTAATCTTTTTAGAATTGAAAAGTTATGTGCTAGGTGACATGTTATGCGGCTTATTTCAGATTTTTCGTTTGAGATTGCTTAAATAGACTTGGATTTATGGACGGACGGAGTGCTATTTCCGTCGGACGAGTTCAAGTTGGTGATTTATTTGAATTTGAAACATGGCCCAGGACACAGAAGTCGAAGGAAATTTAATTGGATTATTAACTCATTGTTGGGTGTGATTCAGCTTTGTAGAAATGGAAATAGATTTAATAAATCATAATTAACTCTGTTTTCAGTTGGAAGAAAATTTTCTTAAGATGAATTACTTTCGTTAGGTATTTGAGTTATGGCTTTCAGGAAGCTTTATCAGGTGATACCATTGCTGTTCGTCTTTCGTTGGTAACCGATTTTTAAGTGCTAACTTCCTTAACACAGTTGAAGTCTTGTGGTAAATGATAATGAGAGAACACAAAGCCAAAGAAGGCTGGCTCTCTGTATTGAAATACGGCTATTGAGAAATGTTAATAAGTGAAAAAAAAACAGCCAAGTGCGAGTCGGGCTCGCGCACGAAGGTTTCCGTAAGATAATCGCAAAAAAACGCCAAAAAAATCACGTTTGTTGTATGGGAGCCCCATTTAAATATTTATTTTATTCTGTTTTTAGTATTTGTTGTTATAGTGGCAACAGAAATACATCATCTGTGAAATTTCAAGTGTCTAGCTATCACGGTTCATGAGATACAGCCTGGTGACAGACGGACAAACAGACAGACAGACAGACGGAACGTTTTTATCCTTTGGGTCCGGAACCCTAAAAATGTATTAAATGCAGAAAAATCCCAAAATGATCATCACCCAATAATTTTAACTGTTCTAAAATATACAATTTGTCTAACGAGCAAGATATATTATCACAAAATACGATATCTTAAGCATCTCACCTTGCACACTAAAGTACTTAAAGTAGATACCTACGTACAAACAAACCTAGCCTTAAAGAAAGGCCCAGACGTGGCCAACGTAAATCTTTGTTCCTTTTGGTCCGGAAAAGTGCAAGGGAGCGAAAACTAACAGGAAAAAGGAGTGGGCCATGCTTTTATTGTAACACTTTGTGGTAACTAATTGTTTTTACTTTGTATAGCTGCTTTAAGTATTTTGATTATTAATTTAGCGAATATTTTGTAGGGTATTACCTATTATAACATTATTGTTTAGTTAGAATATTTAATGTGTAACTGTTTGCTATTCCTCAATAAATATTTTTTTATTTAATGGGTTTGGTTTGAGCGTTTGATCCCACTTCTGATGTCATAGGTCCAAATAAAATGTGGAAATGTGAATGTGTGTAAATGTGTAGATCTGGCATGTGTTAAAAGTGATCATTAATTTCTGCGTGAACTTGTCATAAAATAAACGTTTTGGTAATTTATATAGTGAGGAACTTGCGAAATAATTTTCCAGATGATACAATTATTAAACGTTTAAGTATTTTGATTATTAATTTAGCGAAGATTTTGTAGGGTTTTATTATAAAATGATTACTTATAACTTTGTTTAGTTAAAATATCTAGTGTGTAACTGTTTGCTATTCGTAAATATATATTTTTATTGGTAGGTTGGATTTGAGCGTTTGATCCCACTTCTGATGTCATAGGTCCAAATTTAATTTGGTGGGAGAATGGTCACGTGTTTAAAGTGGTCATTAATTTATGCGTCAACTTGTCATATAATATAAGTTTTGGTAATTTATATAGTGAGGAACTTGCGAAATAATTATTAAAAGCTGTGTTGAAATCCAGAGTTAATATATATTGGATATATTTTCTATATAACCTATTTCCCTAGCGAAACTTCATTAACAAATTCATCACATAATTTTTCACCGCAACTTAAATTATAGAGACAATGCTTAGGGATCGTTTAAAATAAAATAAATTCTGGTCTCGCATAAAGCTTTCGACACTCGACATTCACAGAATCCGACTCCAACTGACGTAAATCACGGAGTTTAGAAAAAAAAGCGCCGAAATAAAGCGCTCACGTGAAAGTTCAAAATATCAGACGTGAATATAATTATGAGAGCGAACACCCGCTGGTTTCCGGGCCACAAGACCCCCTACTATTTATGTGTAACTGTATTTATACTTTGTTAAGGCAAAGGCGTTGATAGTTTTTCCTTAAAGATTTTTCTAATTAAAACCTTCTTAGATTCTTATAACTGGCTTGTTCTGTTGGAAAGGCAGCGCTGTGTCTCTCATCACTGTCATCATTTATTCTCTTGTTCTTTTGTCAATTTATTTGGTTTCGGTCAATGATATTCTAGTAAACAGATATGTTATGAGCGCGCGTATTGTGAAGACTCGAATACGTCCTAATTGGGATGTATATTCTTTAGTCTATGTCACGCATGGCGAAGAGCGATACGCTTGGTAGAAAAATAAATAAAAAAATGCCATCGTGTGTATTTAGAAAGTGTACCAAAGTAGATAAAACAGAAGGGATCTCATACCATATGTAAGTACGCAATACACCTCAATTTACCAATAATATTTCAATGTTTTCCTAATATTCTGATATTAGGAGGTTATAAAAAGAAAAAAACATTGGTGGTCAGAATAATGTTTGTTTACATTCACACGCAAGTGACAAACACTAGCTGTATCTTTTTTCTTGTTGGTTTTATCAAGCCATTCCTTTCGACTTGTAGTGAAATGTCAGATGAATGAAAAGTGTGTATGCGTGCTGCCGCTGCAGTGCGAAAGACTTTTTTCGGTTGTGTTGTGAGTGTATAATGTATCTGTTTACTAGAATATCATTGGTTTCGGTGCAACATATCTTCTTAATTATGTACTTCTCTATCAGTCGTCATATCAGTACCACTGTGTCCAATATTGCTCAAAATATTTTCGTACTAGCAATTTTGACATTGAAATTAAAACCCACTACATAAATACAGATTTTACTTCTATTGTGTGAGTTGTATCTGTATTTTTATTAAACTCATATATTTAAGATTATGGTTCATAACTTTGTTAACATTTCTGTTCTGTTTCTTTTTAACCCTCGACGGGGTAAGAGGGGTGATATAAGTTTGACGTGTGTAGTACCTGTATATTTGTATATTAGTGTATCTGTCTGTGACATCACAGCTCATAAACGGATGCACCGATTGATAGCTGACTTTATCGACAGTGTTTCTATCTATGTTTGATGGAAATTGGTTCAGCTGTTCAAAAGTTATGGGCCTTTTATTAATATCGGAGTGTTTTCGCAAGTTTTATCATAATTACGTGTTCAATAGATTGTTGATCGAAGCGTGTCTACTCCTAGATAAATTTAAAATTGTGTAGCATGAAATAAAAATGTTCGGGGGTCTTTTAAATTTCAAAAAAATTAAAAACTCTATATTTATTGTGTGAGGCGATGTCCTTTATCATTCAGAGGCCTTAGTGCGAGTTTTTACTCACGATCACTCGTGGTAACGTAAAAGATCTCTTATGTCAAAATGAATAGAAAAAAAAGTGGTTTCTCCTTACCGTCACCAGACGGCGCTTATCCAGTTTCAATACAAAATGATGTTTATGTTAACGCGACTCATGCCTCAGAACGACTCATCAGTTACTCGCTCCGATTCCAATGGGGAGAGCGACCCGACATCCTATGGTTAGATATTAGAGAGGGATTCTTTGCGTAGTTATAAATAAAAGATAACTCTAAAGTCCTACCTGCGGAGCGACTTCTGTCTGTGAATTTCAAATACCAACTGTCTAAAGTAAGCGTATAAACTTCTTACTTCTGAATAACATCACGTTTAGGCGTCAAAACTTTGTTACTATTCGCTTTATGTTTTTTTTTACTTATTTTTAGGAGCATATATTTTTTTGTTCTGCGAACGAATTCAAACAATAGTGCTTGTACGAAACGATCGTTATCGGCGGTTGTATTGTAATTAAAATGGTAATTAAAATAAGTAGGAAGCCCAAAACCGGGTGTAAAGTGTAGGCGCGGGCATCGCCGCAACAACCATAAAATTCTTTATGTCGGCACAGATTAGCTTGGCGAACAGAGGGAGCAAAGCGAGTTGGAGCTTCTGATATTCTTTCAGTGCTGGAGAGAAGAAAAGTGTTATTGAATTATCGAAATTAAATAGGTTTAACCCCCATAGTTACCTATTCGCATTTATAATAACAAAAATATTTGTTTGTTGTATTCAATCACATAGACATCGATACTAGCAATATGGGCCGGTTGATTGAAGTATTACAGGTTAAAAACGTGTCAAACTCTACTTTAGTGCCAAATTTTGACAGGTTTTCAGCCTACCGTATAGTTTGACAAATATTCAACTCGTTCTTAACCTCAAATACTTAAATCAGAAACCGGCCATTACTCTGAAGTCCCATGGCAAAATATTAAGTAGTAGAGTACTTACTGTCCTTTCGAGCAAAGTGTGGTGCATTTTTATGTGGAGTCGCTTCTGTATTTTTATTACTCTGTTTCCAGATTCGTAAAACTATTTTTATGTTAGCCAGCGGTATCAACAATCCATTTATATGATCTAGTTTTAAAATTGAATTGCTAAAAGACGAAGTGGCGGTGATAGCCCCAATTGTATTAGAATTTCATTCATTTTTATATTAGTCAAATCTTAAAAGCTTACTCAGTCCTCAGTTTTCAAATAAAAATATTAAATGGATTTTAGTCTGTTCAGAATAAAATACTCATTAATCATGAAGTTGGATACTACTGTTACTTCTGTGTTTAAAAACGATTGCTGAATAAAAATGTTTACGGTTTTTGAACATACCTAGTAGTTGCAATTTATTTTATATATTTATTTTCAGCCTGAGTTGTCTCACGTGGTTGTGCTTTTGGTTGTAAACATTATGTCATACCTATATCGTTCAAATTAGGTGACCTGAATATTGCTAGAATTAGTATTTCATTACCTTCAAATTAAACATCTTGCTATATGCAGTATTTACTAGCCCTGTATTAATTCAGTATGTACTAGCTTTTCCCCGTGGCTTCGGTCCACCCCACAGGACACGTTTTCGGGATAAAAAATAACCTATGTTACTGAGGAAGAATGTAGCTTTCTACTGGTGAAAGAATTTTCAAAATCGGTTAAGTAGTTTTTGAGTTTATCTATTACAAACAAATCTTTCCTCTTTATAATATTATTAGTGTAGATGTACATATTTAGTTCTAAGAGAAACCTAATTATAATTATTATAGTGATGTGAAACATTTTTCCACAACAGGGCTCTTCAGTAAAAATGCCAGCTGAAAACTCCCAAATATTCCGTTCAACGTGGCACATTTGTTATCACAACCATTCGGCGATGACGCTATCGGATTCAGTCATCGGAACCGAACCTATCGCATTGTATGTGACACAATACCAATCAAAAACGAGGTTCAGGATACGTCAAAATCTATTAGATATGTACTTTAGTATTTTTGCTGAACCAATGTGGGAATGATGAATGGAAATAGAAGACTGATGATATTCCAAGTCATGTCCTCCAACTCCAACTCGACTTCACCTTAAATCATCAAATTGTCATTTTAAACTGGTTATTTATGAAAATTAGTAATCAAGGGTTTTTTTTACAAGCTTTTATTTAACTTGTAATTTATGTATGTATGTAAGTGTGTTCGGCTCAAATCCTCCGCCAATTAAGATGAAATTTTGCATACACGTTTAGTTTGGATGACAATGCATGGTTAGCTAAGTGACGTCATTCTAAATCCAATATGGCGGACGACACAAGATGGCGGACTAGTTATTTTTTGTGCACTTTCATGATATGGGTATCAAACGAAAGGGTTTGCTGAGAAGAATATTAAAAAAGCACGTTTAGAAAAAAAAAAAAAAATTATTTTTTTCCGTTCATGGTGACTAGGCTATTAAACGGACTTGGAAATTTGGAATATGAGCCGTTACAAAAACAGCAGATTTTTTCAAGGTTATTTTTTCAAGGTTATTTTTTCTAAGTTAACGGTAAGATTTCAATAATTTTCAGCCCAGTTTTGCTTAAGAAAAACACCTAACAATAAACCACCCCCGTCTTCTCCAAGAGAAAGACAAAACGTACAAACTTAAATAAACAGACCATTACAAAAGTTTTAAAACGCTGTATCTGGACTATTTAAAACCATTTGCTGGGAGCTTCGCAAGTTTTTCTCCTGAGCAAAAAAACCTGGGACTTGGAGGACGAAGGCAATAGACTTTAGGTTTCCTGAGACCAAAGTTAAATATCCATTTAAATCTTCGACGCTGGAGGTCTCAGGGGTATACAGCGCTGCAGCAGCGAAAAGCGCTTTTACATTGACTGCACCGGAAAATTGCTAGATTGTGTTATACTAGGATTTTTGTGTGGGTTTTCCTTTATTTGTTGGGAAATATTTTTGGGTTATGTGGTATAAGGAAAGTTAATGCAGTAGGGACTAGATATCTATATAGGATGGTGATAAATTATAAGATATAAACCCCAAGTGGAAAATTCTACGCCAAAATTATGATCTAGTTGAATTAGCTTAATAAATCTGTTGCTATTTACATCTTATGACTCTAAGATATCTACTAAAACTCCAACTATACTTAAAATAAATGGTTTATTCAATTAAATCGAACTCATGACCAAAAGAAGTTGAAAGTTTTCAACTTAGTACTTCACAAAATGAATCAAGTTAGCATGATTGATGTCCCAACAGTACAAGCGAAAAAAAGTACCAAAGTATCTCCACTTTATTCACCACACAACTCAGAATAGCAACTTCAGGCTATCATTTATGTTCGCGCCCGCTACTCATCCATTCATAGCTCAAAGAAAGCGCATCAAGCGACATCGAGCGATACTTACCTACCTAGCAGTACATAGCTCCGTCGACGACGGCACTAAATCAATACGAGCCATCACGCCCCCCCCCTGCCACCCCTACCCACCCCCGGCGCGCTTCAAGCCGCTGCTTTCCCGCCGAAAGCAGCCACCACCCTTGAAAACCTCGTGAGCTGAGCTCCTACTTCTGTTCGGCTTTTGTGGAGGTGTACTTCGAACGAGACCTCTTGGGATTTGTCGTGAACGCTCCAATTGACAGTTCGCAATTTGAAATTGCCTTTTTAAAGGTCGACGTGGCTTCTAATTAGTACGATGAACTTAATTTAGAGTAGTGGTAAGACCTTGGCCTTACTCAATATGCCGAATACTCCATGTTCCAACGGATAAAATGAATTAAGCAAAAGTTTTTTTAGCACACGGATTTTCGTTTTAATCTCGAGTGTAACAATACACTATTAGTTAACGGTTATTAACGGATGAATTTTATGTTTCAATCACTTCACAGTTTCAAAATAAATTCATTGTTTTCAAGCGTTAAAATCAGTTAGTCGCAGTATAATTATCCGTAATGCTCCTACTAAGCGACTGTATAAATCAAACATGCGACGCTATTGTTCGATTCGTGTTAGATTGATAAGGTTATTCCCAAGTGTGAACGAGACAGATATTCATTGAACGCTTTCTATTCATAAGTGATTGTATAAGCGAAATTCTACGAATCTTTAATTGACATTTGTATTATGAATTCTGCAATTTTAAAGAGGTGAAGCCAGACCTTGTCTTGAAAATAAAAATAAAGGCAATTTAAAGCAAAATTTTCAATGTTTAATACAATATTAAATTAATTTTGTTGCGAAATTTTGAATATACTATAAGCTCAGAGCCCATCAAAAAGTTTTTGCGCGCTTTTACAGTTCAGTTAGAAAACGATTTTCAGTCTATTTACATAGCGTTTTAACCCTCTCAAGTTATTCTTGTTTTGAAATGTTCAATCCATTAACTCTTGGTGCCCTTACCACTTTTATAATTTAATGGTTTGACTTAATATTGAAAACTTGAAAAATATACTGCAGTAAAAATATACCTTCATAAAACTGCTGTGTGTATGAGTAATCGGTCTTGAGAACTTTTGTGCTTGTTAAATTTAGGTACCTGAAACAAAACGAAAAACTTTTATTAGCAAAAGAAATTTGTGGAAACATACCAATACTTATCATTAGTACAGAACCTCGCCAAATTACCGCATATTCGTGACTATCAGAGATCATTGACATTGTAAACTATTCCTAAAATTTCAACGGGCCTGTTCGGAATCGCGCGACTGGCAATAATGAAATAAGCGCAGGACAAATATAATAAATCTCGCAGAGACGCGGGCGCGGGGCGGCGCGGCGACTTCCTCTTTCGATATTTGAATTTAATTTAGCGTTTTGCATTGTTTCTTTTGTCAAATCGAATGGTTTTTTAAATGGAACACATTTTTTTTGTGCATCGAACTGAATTCGAATTTCATAAATCGAATTGGGAATTTGTTGAATAGTTCAACTAGCTTTTGTTTTGTTTTGGCAACTTACCCAAATTGTTCAAAGCTTGTATAGCCAATTAACTACCGATTTCTGAAGTCAGAATTTGAAGTCGAGTATTTGTGAAACTCTAGTCTCATAATCTGTTATTTGTCATTTAAGTAGATTGACATTTGACACATTCTTAATTCTACATTCTCTATTCATAACCTGACATACCAGAGTGGGTAGTTAAATGTGATACATTAAACTTAAAACCGCATACACTGTCATTACACCTTCATTTAAATATAAACCTTTTTGCTCTGAATCTGCATGCCATACCCAGATAAGATGATAAAGCACTTAAATATCCCATAGCATCAGCAAAATTGACCATAATTCTTATATAGTCGGCCAACACACATCACAGCTTGACGTTGATGAAATGCCAATAAAGTCCGATAAAGTTTTTGCATCTTAATTTCAGTAATCACTTTTTAATTTATTGCGCGTAAATATTGGCCGTTATAAATAGTTCTACATGTCCATTTAGGATCTTTATTTTGGTACAACTTAATAATAATTGTATGGTATTTAATATGAATGCTCTTTAATGTTTCTCTGATGGTAGCACATGTGTTGGATCATTCGGTTCCCTTCATGATGGTTGAGCTGAGTGGTGCCGATCCATGTGTCACATTCGTGAACGGGCGCCATCAGTTGGGATTGGTCATAACTTAGCTGCCTCGGCCTGTTTTTAACCCCCGACGGAAAAAGAGGGGTGTTATTAGTTTGACGTTTGTTGCTGTGTATCTGTGTGTCTGTCTGTGGCATCATAGCGCCTCAATGGATGAACCGAATTTTGATTTAGTTTTTTTATGTTTGAAAGGTGATTGTGTCGAGAGTGTTCTTAACTATGTTTGAATAGAATCGGTTCAGCCATTCAAAAGTTATGGGCGTTTTACTGTTTGAATCGGGATGTTTTCGCAAGATAAATGTGTCGGGGGGTTTTTATATTTTGAAATTTTACTTGTTAATTACCTATTTATTGTATTTTTAATTGTTTGTTTTACTTTAGACGCTTTTACGTGCACGTTTCTTTTTTTTTACATCTTTCTCACATATATGTATTTTCCAACAAGAACAATGTAACGAAATCTTTTTTTTTTAAAAGAGTGTGGAGTTCCTTGTCCATTCTTCTCCATAACAAGCTACATTTCCGAATGGACGGTAGAATCAATTATTATTACTTTTTATTTTTCGCCTTTCAAAAGTGCCGCATAATGGCCTAATTGAATAAAGATTTTTTTTTTGTTTGTTTTTTTTTGACACTTGGTATTTTAAACTTGATAAAATATTGGTAAATGCTAGACCGTGAGTCAATCTGAAACTGGATTAAGGAGACTAACACCCGTATCTGGAAAGAAGTCTTCGACACGTCACAGATTAGACGAAAGTCAATTGTTATAGTGCTCGCCAAACTTCGGGGCCGCCCTGAAGTTGGCTTTCCGATGCGTAAGGCACGAAACGGTGTTATTTTTGTATGCGATTTACTTCTGCGCAGCCGTTGTAGCCAAATTCAGGGCGGCCAAGAAGTTTGGCGAGAACTATACTTGGATTCATTCAACTAATCACAGCAATTAACGCGCATTTGACAATATGCCACATAAAATTTGCTAGGTGTACGTTTCGTTTTAGAAGTTGAGCCTTAATCATTCTAACATCCAGATGTAGGAGACTAAAGAGGCTATATCTTTTCATTTATTTTTTATTTTGTTTAAAGGCTTTGTCGCTTAGCGACCATCGACATCGACCAATACAAAAAAAAAACACAAAAACGTTACAAACTACCTTAAAATTAGATCAAACAATTGCTTGGCTTTACCGGACATTGGACAAGCGAAACTTGTATTACAAATGCCCATATCGTAAATTTTACAAAGTCCAAAGACATTGATTCTTGTATTTTAATTCCGGACACATTCAAACAGGATATGAAAAACATCGTCAACTACTCCACAGTAATCACAATTCGGGGACAGAACTTTCTTCTGTGAGGAATTTCTGATAATCATTTATACCCAGTCTAGTAGCATCTTCTCAAAGATGCTGCTACTAACTGGCCTTATGTATCCCTATTAGAGCAAAATTCCATGGAGATAAATAAATACAATATTAGTGTATTATTTGACGTAGCCAGCGACGGTGGCGGGCTTCGGGAGGCGATCGTGTTTCGCGTGTTTACATCCCGGATTATCAGCCGGTTAAGCTCACGGTCTTAATGTAAGGGTAAGGGCACAGTGGTGGTATGAGCAAGTAATGAGCAACAGAATTTTTTTTAGGTGTTTCGACGGTGAACACTGCCCTGAGAAGAGCTGAAGAGAGAGTGGCGTGGAAGCAACTCGTCAGTGACTCCTTCAAAGCGTTTGAAGATAGGCTTACAGAAATGAAGTCAACGAATAAGAAGAAGGTATTTTCTTTTCGGCAGTTACCTTTTAGTACAGTTGTATAGAACAACAGACAGCGGGTGACACACGACTAAGACCAACCCGCCTTCGTCGTGAGATAGGATAGAACAACTGTGGTAAGCCACAAACATAAGAAGAAAAAGTGGGAAATTACTGACTCAACCAACACTCTGTTGCATGTGAGGTGCTTCAGATCAAACCATGTCTCACTTGCTGGAATATCCTAAGTGCCTGTTAACTTGCAACTTTGACGAACTAAGGAATGCTATTAGCACAGCAATAAATGTGCTATCGACGTGAATGAAGAAGATTTTGGTAATTGGTCTTTGTGATTGTGGCTGATTGAAAACCAACTATTAAGTGAGGTTCTTCGTGAGATTTTTGATATAAAAAGACTTTTTGATATATGATTAGAATATAGAGAAATTCGAACGGACCTACTACTACTAGCTATGTATGTAGTTCCGCTACGCCGACGCGGCGATGACGCCGTGCGTCATAGCAATTAAGATCCAAAAGTGCCAAATAATGCCCTTGCTACGATCATACATTTACGTGTGTTTTAATTGGGTTAGGTGGTAATTTAGTCATATATCGTGCTTCTGTACGTGAATAATGTACCAAATCGTCTAGTTTATAAACACACTACAATTACATTTTTTTAACAGTTAAGCAAATCGTGAAAGCTTATAAAAAAATATTCTGCTACGACCAATAGGAGTATTTGAAAATATAGCCAAAAACGATGCAATTCTGGACACAAGAATTGAGCATAACGCGCACCGACGCGACGTTCCAAAGTCTCTGTCAAAAACTTTATCACACGAGTCCACAATGTGACCGCAACTTTACTCCGTCCGCGATGATAATCAGATTCCGGCCACGGTATCTATATACACACATATACATAGGAGCAAAGTTTTAAAAGTCTCGCCTCATCCCTAGATAGCAGGATTCGTGACTTACACTAGCCCCACCATGTTATAATTACGCTAGATTACACGGTGGATTAGTTTCGCCCTCGTAATGATAGGTGAACGGAGATTTAAATCCGCTGAGAAAAATGTACGGCGTATGTGTGAGAGCAATCGTGGACCGTTTGTTTGGCAATCTACGGCGGTGGTCTTGAGATGTGGAACTGTTACTTTATTACTGTGATTGAAATTCCATCTGTCTTTACGAAAACGTGCTGGGATTTAAAATTCGTTGGTCTTAAATACCTATCGCGATTTACACTGTTTCTAAAAATATCTAAGCGTTTTTTTAAGTGTTACGACATTGTGATCGGATTTAAATTAAACAAAAACATTTTAAGTCTATGGAAAGTCAAAGTGCGAACACAACTTATCCAATTAAACAGCTTCCCAGAGACAAAATAAACACAAATATCTCTTGCAAAACTAAAATATTTAATTAGCAGACGTTCGAGAGACAGACGCTCGACCATACCTAAACACGATCTAAATATATACAAATTTAATACTATTTCGCTATTATTACACTCGCTCCAAAATGGCATACAAAGTTCACACGAGTGACGTTGGGTGACGCGGGAATGGGACACCACACTCCACAGTGATGGGGTGACACACACTGTTATTATTAGTTTTTTGTGCCCGCTCCGCCCCGCTCTCCCCTCCCGGTGCGTTTCAGCCGCCATTCCCCACGTTAGAATCACTTTTTTGTCTGTTTTTTTTACTTATACTTCGCGCTTAGTACGCGATTGGATGCTGCCGAGCTTGTGAGAGAACCGTTTGCGTTTGAGATTTGTAGAATATGGCTAAAATCAAGATTAATTGCCGGTGAATTAATTAGTTGGAATTGGCACTGAGTTTCAATTAATACTGCCTGGTGTGAGCTGCAATTTGTCTAAAGGATAATAATAATAAATTAGATTAGCGATACGAAAAATTTTAATTGTTACCTTTGTATAAATCATCACGACAACATTATTCCACAATATACCCGTCGACACCACTCATAAAACTCACACAATTAATTAATAATACGTCAAATTAATTCATCTACGTTTATCACTTGGCGGATCGTAAACATAATAAGGCTTGTAAACTCCAGATAGATGTGAAAAGGAATCGCAGGTTATCGGCCCTAAGCGATCCGTTACATAATTTATTGTTTATTTACAACCCGTTCGCGTTTATGACCACTCCACTACCACAATTTAAATACCGCAATATATCGATCAGTTGGTAATGACGCGCGTGTCCACAGAATTTTAATCGTCGACTTTATCATTTTATTAAAACGAAACTGCATTTGGTCTCGGCGAGGACGAGCAAGTTCACCGGACGCCCGAAAAACGGTCACTAAATTCAATTGCGACTTTAAAATCGCAAGGTAGCGCGGACCTTGAAATCTTTTTGTTTATAAACAAAAGGGTGTTATGCAAGAAGTCGTAAATGGATCGGTGTGGAGCGTTTTATGGTCGCATTATATGGACGGGGCGAGATAAAGCGTTTGTTTTGGGTCGTAAATAAGACTGCAACAGGTACGGTGCCAACGGGACTCCACAATCACGTGTACGCTTTCACTTTTGCTTATTATCTTTGTGAATTGATCTTTTTATTGGTAGCACATTTTTTGTAACCTACATCCTCTTTTGAAAATGGAACTTTATTCAGAAAAGTCCGTATACTAGGCCGCGGCATGCCACACGCAAATTCCTGACGGCCATTTAATTAATAAAGGTTGTAATTAATTGCAGCCACTTATTTGGATTACTTTTTTAAGGCTTTTATTTGAATATGAAAAGGCTATCTCCATGTATCACTCTTGTTGTATGTCAAAACAATGGCCTATAGCAATTTATATCGTTGTATAATGAATCAGGTTGTATAAAAACTTATGACATCAGCGGAAAGTCTCGAAATAGATGCAGACTAGACCGAGGTTAGTTTTCAAGGGTTAAATGAATAACAAATCAGTATTATGTTGAATTCTTATTTATTTTAAAACAGATTTTCATTCTGAATTTCAGTGTTGGCATATTGAAATCGACCATGAAGCGTTAACATGTATTTATTTTCAAAAATATGTCTCTAAGAAATCGACGTCACAATTACTCGTACTCAACCCGTGAAAACAGCCAGAAACAATAAAAATTATACAAAAAAAAAATCTAAACAAAAATAACCGTTTGGCCGTCCACCTACGTAATAGTAATTGAAGAGGTCGCATGAATAATATTAGGGCGTCACTCGACGGACGAATCGATACGTAATTATAGAGTGAAAATGTACCCCTCATAAATATAATATCCGAGGTAGTGGGGCGAGGCCGGAATCGCCCGTGGCCTCTTTTGTGTGGACTACAGTGTACCGTGCCATGTTAGATGACGTCATAGTAGACGAAAAATGCGCAGTGGAAGCTTTGAAAGTGGTCAGTGGTAGGTATTGTGTTAAGTTGATATGTTCGGAGAAGCTTCGGTGGGATATTTTTAAAATAAAGAATCGGAGAGAACAAAAATCTAAATGTAAAAAACTAGCCAAGTGCGAGTCGAACTCGCGCACGAAGGGTTCCGCACCATTAACGCAAAAACGGCAAAAAAATCACGTTTGTTGTATGGGAGCCCCACTAAACTATTTATTTTAAACTGTTTTTAGTATTGGTTGTTATAGCGGCAACAGAAATACATCATCTGTGAAAATTTCAACTGTCTAGCTATCACGGTTCATGAGATACAGCCTGGTGACAGACGGACAGACCGACCGATTGACGGATCATGGAGTCTTAGTAATAGGGTCCCATTTTTACCTTTTGGTTATGGAGCCCTAAAAATGGTGCTGGCAGAAGTTTTGGTAGGATTTTTAACTAAAGAACCCAGAGAAAATAAAAATATTCAAATGTCAAATAATCTAAGCTACTTTTGAATTCACTGAGCAAAACTAAATGGCCGTACAAGCAAACAGATACAATGACAAGTCTCAAACTATTGAGGAGTCCATCTAGATACAGAAAATAGACAGAGAGAAAATTGAATGAAACTAGAAAAAGCTTTCTAAAAAGCTCTCTGGTATCACAATATTAATCATTTTCTATAGAAAAGCATAATGCCACTTCTATTTTTTTTTGATTTTTTAAAAAACTAAATAGCTGTACAAGCAAACAGATACAATGACAAATCTCAAACTATGGAAAAATCCTTCTAGATTCAGAATATAGACAGAGAGGAAATGAAATGAAAATAGAGAAAAGATTCGATCTACTAAAAAGCTCTCTGGTATCACAATATTACTCATTTTCTATAGAAATGCATAATGCCACTTCTAATTTTTTTTAGAATTTTTTAAAACTAAATGGCTGTACAAGCAAACAGATACAATGACAAATCTCAAACTATGGAAAAGTCTTTCTAGATTCAGAACATAGACAGAGAGAAAATTGAATGAAAATAGAGAAAAGATTCGGTCTACTAA
Source organism: Orthosia cruda (assembly GCA_964057195.1). Lineage (NCBI taxonomy): Eukaryota > Metazoa > Arthropoda > Insecta > Lepidoptera > Noctuidae > Orthosia > Orthosia cruda. The sequence goes on along the minus strand of OZ059829.1, from coordinate 33,539,639 downwards.
AAAGCTCTCTGGTATCGTATCACAATATTACTCATTTTCTATAGAAAAGCGTAATGCCTCATCTAAACCTAAAGTTGCTTTCACAACATTACAAAAGCGTCCGGAATTAATTACCCACCACGCATTATAATTTACGCAAAATATTTTAATCCCTCCATTTCCCTGCCTTCCCCATTCCGTAAATGTTTCTATGAAATAGTTTCGAAACTTTTATCTAATTCCCTTCCACGAGGTTGCATGTCAACCAGCAGTTAAGCCGAGGTTTAGATTAAACCAGTGCCAACTCCACGAATCATATAAAAATTGGCCGTGAAATTTCACCTTCGTTACGGGAATAACGTTCTAAAAAGATCGGTTGTTTTTTTGTGTGGTAATTTCAACCAACATTTTTGATTAAAAACGTCGTGATTGTGTGTAAGAATTAATGGTATGTTGGACACAGTTAAGTTTTCATTGATAGAATATTAAGTGTTTTGTTGTGTTGTGTTGAATGTATATTTGTTACTGTAGTTATATATTTGGAATCGGTACATTTACAGATTTTTTTTATTTTTCTATAATCATCAATGATTAATCTTTGTATGGTTTATTTCTACCAGTCTGTGATAACTGTATCCTGCAACGTGGCTTCCAAGTAGGAACCAACGGTTAGTCCTGAAAACATTAGTATTGTGTAGAAAAGATGAAAAGCGATGAATACAATATTGTATTAGATATTATGTCATCAGACGTATAAAAAACAACAGAAAACAGTACATTATTGCGAAGGCCGGGAAATAGGCAATTGCAGGTCGAGTATGAGAAGGCCGAGCCGTAGGCGAAGACTTCACTAATACGAGACAGGCAATTGCCATTTCCGCCGAGGCATATATAGTGCTTTTCTCAAAAGAATGTAGGGAAATAAAACATATTTTTTTATATTATACATTTAATTTATTAAAAGTTTCAACAACATTGCTGCAGCGTTGTAATGTTCCAAACTAAAAAAACGCTCCTTCAATGGATTTGATTTTCTTTGTCCGTAAATTCGATACTTCGCGTGTTCTGTTTTCGAAAATAATGACAATATTTCCATGCATGTTTGAGAAAAATTTCTTTTTTACATTATGCAGTTTTAAACAATATTATATCGAGTATTTATACTGCCAATCTGCTTTTTATCACAATTCTACAAATATCCTTTGTATCCAGTTACAACCAGTTTTTTGTTGTCTTCGGTCAAGATATTGGACACCTTATTTGTAATAATCGATTAGACAAAAAACTAATACATAATTCAACGCGCAGTACAAAGTAATAAGCACAATTATTAGCAATTTTCATATCGTACATCAAGTACAAAAGACGACGAAAGCAATTATCATGTTATCTTGCCCGCATATCAACGCAAAGGGTCAAACCAGTTAAGGCACAATATTGTCCAATGTAAGAAATGAAAAAACAAAAGCACTCCCTACTTTAATCTATGAGGGTATTTAATAAACATCTGCTTTTTGGAATCCATGTCGCATCTGTTGCACTGGCGTCGCATCGAGCCTTTTTCAAAATTTCAAATGCGCGCGAGCCGCTTCCAGACACCGGCAGATGTTCCAATTCCCATAGTCACAACACAAACAATTTTGAACTATAATCACCAATAAATAAAACATGCAATCAAACGGACACGCACTGTAAAAAAGTTTCCCGGCCTTTTTTTAATTCGTCCTCAAGAAGTTAGATTATGATGTTCGAATTTTAAATTTGGCGGCAATTTAGGGTTTGTGGTAGACGTGGTAGTGATCGCCATAGATAACAGTAAACGGGGTCATTACTACGACCCTACCCCAATTTCGGGGTTTTGGGTAAATGCTGTATATTTGTCAAATGTCTCATTTTAAACGTTGGTATCATGAATTTTATTGCTTCAATTACTTAATAACTTCATTTTAAAAACAAAACAGTTGGTTTATGATCTACTTAGTATAATGAGACAGGGAAAGAATAATTTTGACTTCGCCCTTACTACAACAATATAGTACAATTTAGAAATAGAGCAGGGTAACCCCAAGAGATTAGCAAGCTCGATTCCCATAAATTCAGAATTGACCACTTATGCGTGGAAAAACCCAAAAAAGGAAAGCAAAATATGAAAATGTATTTTAGTATTATTGCAATAAAGATAAGTTTTGTTTGCATTGTATATATAGTATTATGATTGCGTATGTATTATGGATTGACTACTCATCGAATATGTAAGGGGAAGTAAAGAAATTGCACAAACTTAGCAACAGAGCTTTTTTAAAGGCAGTTATTTTTAACTGTACACGACTGTCTTTAAATCCGGGAGCTTATATGAAGAGGGATCGTCTAAAAATACAACATCTAATGATTCTGCAATGTTAAAGTGCCACTGAAGTAGGTAGATCGGTACGGTTTTGGCAATAGGCACCTGAAGTTAATTTGCATCAAACCAAAACTATTGCCGTAAGTATTGTTTGCAATGTCTTCATATTATTTTATTAAGCGAAGAAAAAAAACAGGAGATTCTCAATTCGACATGTAAGTATAATTTTATGTAGGAAAGTTATACTTTCATAGAGTGGTCTGATTTCAAAAAATCTTTTTATGTATATGATAATTTTGCCACTGAATTTTCAATTATGAACTGATTCTGTTTTTGAATTAAGTAAACAAAAAGTAAAAAAGATTGCTTTGCATTCCCTATTTCGTCGGTAATTTTTTTTGTTAAAAAGATTTTTTTTTTCAAACAAAAAATAAGAAATATTTACAAGAATTTGTAGTTATGGCTTGTGCTTGAGCTGTGGCTTTGGGACATATAGCCAGCTGTGAACGTCTTTCAGCTGAAATGCTGATTATGATGACACGATTCCCACATACTGACCATTCCCTTTCAACATTATGTCCCCAATTTTCACTTTCAAGCTGCATATATAATGCAATATATACCTACACGTTGCTATAAACAAAACAAGACATTTTAAATCAATAGACAACTCAATAGGCGTGTCTGTCTACGGAAGACTTATTTCTTTGACCCTCAAATTCAGTAATTTAACTTTTCCCCTCCGGATAGCATTTCATTTACCTCTTCAACCGATACGCTGCGTGGGACGAACTAATCTGGCACAAGATTGACCATGGAGATGTCGTGATTAATATAAAATGGGAATTAATATGTATATCTGCTTGTCTGTTTGTTTATTTTGATGTTACTGGCTGGGTTTGGCAAAACCGTGTTAACTAATAACAATATTTGTAACTTAAACTTTACTTTGAGTTAAGTTCGCCTTTGCCGTACATCAACTTTATGAACACTCTATGTTGTATGTCTTATTGTGTACAATACAGAATTAATAATATTTGAAAATAATTCTTACATTTGATTTTATTTAAATTTTAGATTCAGCTTATTATAGCCTCGTCAAATTAAGACCACTTTGTTTTGCAAATCCCTAAACCAATTGATAAGACTGTAAGAATACAAAAAAAAACCATATATAGGCGCAAGATGGATGGCAGAAAGTCAGTTCGTAAGTATTGACGCTCATACATATAGCATTACTTCAGGATTACATTATTTGAGGAGAGTATTCCATCATTAAGCACTTTTTCTCCTTAAGAGAAAATATGGGCAGAGAGTGCTGACTGAATTTACTTAGTAAAAAGTCATAATTCGAGCTTTGGCTCTCGTCTATTTCCTCCTTCAATATTGGACCAATTTAAAAAGATATTCCATAAACTGGAAAAATATGATATATACTATGCCCCTATGATTTCTTTTTTATTTTTCATTTATTGTTGTCACTAAGCCTCTGTTGCCAGCGCAATTTTGAGCATTGTTTGAGGGTTCTAGTGCTTCTAAAGATAATGTATCATAAAAAATCAAATAGGGGCATAGTATATATCTTTCATTTTCATTTTATGGGATATCTTTTAAATTGGTCCAATATTGGAAGAGGAAATAGGCGAGAGCCAAACCTGGAATTATGACTTTTTACTTAGCAAATTCAGTCGGCGCTCTCTGCCCCTATTTTCTCTTAATCACTTTATTAACAGCTTAGTAGTTTGTTAAATTCCATTCAAATATCATATTGTATATAGAGATGAGATTTCAAATCCAAACACTATGTCGGAGGGGATGTAGTAAACAGGACCATCTCCAGTCCCGAAGAAAAGATTGCACCTATCCATAAACGGATTCAAATAACATAACACACTTCATCTACAACACACAGGATCACTCTAACCCGCTAACAAGATGATTGCTCCCATATTTTTTCCACGTACGTCATCTCCACTCCAGTCGCAGTGCCGATAATTCCCTCCATTGATTCGTAACGCCTCCGCGCCACGCTACAATGGTCGCGAGTGAGCACCGACATTTGCCATTGTATAGTCTATGCTTCCCGCTATGTCCCTGTTATTTATGTCGCTACTGTCTATGGTTGCAAAAAAAAAAGTTTAGTATTGCCGTTGATTGCGTTCGGTATGTAAACGCATTTTATTTGAGCGGGAAGATTGTTTTAAATCTGGAATGCTTGGTATTAAAGTAGGGTGTTGGATGCGATGCGAGAGGATTTGCGAAACGACCAATCCTAGGATAGCAAATATTTAAAAGCTTCTGTAGAACCCTACTTTTTATTAAATTGCTTTATGTAGAGTGAGTGAATCTAAATTATTTGTGGTAGAGCTAGAAACAAATGAAAAGAACCAGTGTAGTTCAAGAAGAGCTCTACCACGACTTAACCACGGTTTCAGAGTTAAGTGTGCTAAATTGAGAAAATGAAATATAATTTTAAAAATTGCCCTAAAATGTGAAAAGTCTCAACTATTAATTCCAAAAATATTATAAGTATTTTAAAATCCTTATTTGGCATCGATTGTAAAAACAGTTGTTGAAACCGGTTTTATGTATAGGTCTAAATCAATTCAATGCCAAACAATTTATTTTTGAAGTAATAAATAAAGATTGGCTTCATCTATATCTGAAAGCAAAACAGAATTGTTTTACCAGTGTAAATTCTAAACTCTACAAAATTCATGAAATTCCCTAATCAAGTTTATCACGATTTTAGGGGTGACCGCTGTACATGGTCGTTAGTTCACAGTGGACTTAAGTGCGTGGCTGACGAAAATAAACAATTATTTCCTTTATAGGGAGCGAGCCTGCAAACTAGGAGCCGTGGGGTGCAAACGCTCATGGCGAAAAAGGGAGCAGTCCAAAGTTTATAAACTTTTATTTTTATTTCAGTTCCAAATTCAAATTTTAATATAATAATTTATAACGTGTTCTTTCTTCTCCTTTTCAGAGTCAGTGGCCGCCAATAGATGATTGATTGGATTCCATTTTTAAAATATTGAAGCAATGCATAATCTTTGATTGTCAAAACTAATGTTACTGGTGTCACTTTGACTTTTATTTCGTAAGTATGGTTTCCTTTTTATTTTTATGTTGGCACCTTGTTTTTAAACACACATAAAAATTGTAATTTAATTAAGATTTTGTGTGTTGTGCTGTGTCTTTTGTGAGCACTAAATAAATGATTTATCTATCTATAGGCTATTATGATTGAATTCTACTTAGTTAGATTGTATCTCTTTTAACCAATTCAATCTCAAATGGAACGCAGTTTATACAACTATGTAATCAATCAACTAATCAATCATAGAACTGATAATAAGTACCTACATACATTCGATCGCCTGTGCAAATATAATTTGAATTACGCTCCAACTTAATGATACAGTAATTTCCAATAAGTGCCTCCTTGCAACAATTTAATAGATTAATTTCAGTTTTTAACTTTGATAATACCATACCGTTTATAATAACTGGTTGTAAAGGAGATTATGAGCAGGTAAGTAATTTGCCGGTGCTTTGTTCAAGCTGTGATAGGTCTTCAGATAAGAGGGAATGTGTTCATTTAATTGTTGCAGCAATTACGGGATATTTCACTTACAGCCTCATGCTTGTAAGCCGCAGCCGTCAGCAGCAGGCACCGCCGAACGAATCTGATCACTGACCCATGAAGCAAACAGAAAGGAAATTTTCTTCCACCAAGGAAAATACGACAATATAAATAACTCCATCGGACCCCTACCTACTCGTACTACTACATCACCCTATGACAAAAGAGTTATCGGTGCGTTGAAAACAAAAATGGCGAGTTGATTTATTGCGAACGGTCGCGTATTAGCCGTGTGTGATTCGGGGATTTGGCCGGTGGAAAAAAGGCAGAGCTAGGTGAGCTGGGTCACGTCTAGACGAGCGACAGTCGAAGGGCAGCTGTTGTTTACTCCGAGGATTCCCGCACGCGCCCTAATGAGTACGGACGTTGATTTAGGGCACCGCTCTAGAAGTCGATGCCAAAGCTTTTAGTAGTTACGTCATAATTTGGTAGGTTTTCTCAGCTGCGAAAGTTGTTTGGCGTTTTCTTTGTTACAAGCGAAATGTTACCAAAGTCACGAGAGGATAAGTACGAGAAATTAAAACTAACTTTTTCTTGTTTCGTAATGGAAATTAATGGATGGACACACTGAATTAGGGATGCTGTCACGTGGACATGATTCGGTCGTATTTCATGAGGTTTAACGGGAGTAACCGAAACCGAAATTTCGGTTGGGGTGAGCCTTAAAAATACAGAAAACGTTTATAGCGTCCGACATAAATCCAGTTCGACGAAAGCGAAGATTAGAAAGCTAGCTAGTGAAGCCAAAACTCGATATTGGGTGAATAATCGTCGCCACTACCGGCGCGGTGGCCGGCCGGATGTGCCAGATTTATACCCTGGCGTACCCGGGTGTACCGGCCTGTGACCGGCGCGTGTACCAATTTATACCCGGCTAGGTACGCTGGTCGTATCCGTGCTGTCGCCGAGTCTGTGCTCTTCATAAAGCACCCGATATGTCCGCTCGCCTTGAGGGCTGCGATTTATGGCGTGGAAACGTCATCGGACCCGTGTTTGAGTATAAATCATATGTGTTTGCTTAGTGCATGAGACATCTAAATATCTCGGCTGCGGTTGTGTTTCGGAGGGTGTAAGATTTTAGGATAATTTTCAGTTAATTAGTGGTAGTTAGTTGTGAGAAACTCGTGGCTAAATAATAACAGCCGCACAGGTCGATCTACAAGGTTAAGCAACGCTGGACGAGGTCGGTCCGTGGATGGGTGACCATTTCAACATACCGAGTTTCCTCCGTGCCTCGGCAAGCACGTTAAGCCGTTGGTCCCGGCTGTCATTTAAAGATCTTTGACAGTCGTTACGAGTAGTCAGAAGCTTGAGATCTGACACCAATCTAGCCAAAGGGTACCGTGTTACAAACCGTACCCAGTTACTAGGTTGTGGAGGTCAGATAGGCAGTCGCTCCATGTAAAACACTGATACTCAGCTGAATCCGGTTAGACTGGAAGCCGACACCAACATAATTGGGAAAAGGCTAGGCAGATTGAGTGGTAAGTTAGAAGTGCACATCACATCACTTCACATCATCGACCTATTAATGTTCCCACTGCTGGGAAACAGGCCTCCTCTCTGTTTTTTTTTTAGGTGATGGGCCGTAATCCACCACGCGGGCATAATATAAATACATATTATGTCGTTGTTTCCCAGTGGCATAGACCTCGCCTCTCGTGCTTGAGGTCGTGGGTGCAAATCCGGGCAAGTACCAATGTGACTCTTTCCATTCATATGTAGTACTTTCTAAGTTTATCTTGGTCATCGCTGACAGCGGTGAAGAAAAACATCGTCAGGAAACCTAGATTTATAGTTATCTACTATATAAAAATAAGTCGGGTTTTCCTTCCTGACGCTATGACTCCAGAACGCATGAACCGATTTCCACGGTTTTGCATTAGTTGGAAAGGTCTCGGGCTACGTGAGGTTTATAGGGTAGGTAGGGTAGGGTAGGTAGGGTAGGGTAGGTAGGGTAGGGTAGGTAGGGAAGGGTAGGTAGGGTAGGGTAGGTAGGGTAGGGAAGGTAGGGTAGGGCAGGTAGGGTAGGGTAGGTAGGGTAGGGTAGGTAGGGTAGGGTATGTAGGGTAGGGTAGGTAGAGTAGGGTAGGTAGGGTAGGGTAGGTAGGGTAGGGTAGGTAGGGTAGGGTAGGTAGGGTAGGGTAGGTAGGGTAGGGTAGGTAGGGTAGGGTAGGTATAGTTGAGTAGATAGTGTTAGGTAGGGTAGATGAATGTTTGGTGTTTTTATGGCAAAACAAAGTTTGCCGGGTCAGCTAGTTTTATTATAAGTATTTGCTCCATTGATGTAATTTATGCAAGGAGTTCCATTACGAGAATATATAAATAAAATAAATATAATTATTGCAACACTGAAAATTTATATCGAAGGGCACAGGAAAAAGGTGCAGGTGGAAGGAAAAGTTCTCAGTCAACACCTAGAAGTAGACTACCACTTCGTTATTGTTAGTCTGTGACTGTCCCCAAAAGAAGGAGCAAGTAAGCGTGTAGTATTTATGTAAGCATATTTTATTAATTTCGTCACAAGTTATTTTAAAATTGTACTCTGCATCCTGCCCTCTATAATGTCATCTTTCTCTGTCACCCTAGGGTTTGCTGTAAGAGAACTCAACATTGAGTTAAGCTCGCCTTTATACATGTACTTAGGATCACACTGTATGTAATGTTGTTTTGTTGTACAATAAAGAATTAAGAAGCATGGAATGATTGCAGGTCCCAATTTCTAAACACTGAAACTGTCTTCTTTCAGCCAGAGATTAAAATCATCATACCTAATGACTTGGACACTTAATAAATTGAGGTATTTGGCCTGCAGTGGGACAGTTACAAGTTGGTTTTATTATGTTCTTTATTCAATTTATGTATATTCTTTTTACATTTTCAATTTGTCCTTTATTTAACTGTTTTATAATTTTGTACATTATGAAATATTTTATACTGACTACAAAAAAAGGAGGTAATTATTTCGACACGTATGTATATTATATCGTTGGAATTGCTCAATATTCACATGTGTTACTATAATTAGGCTCCTAAACATGTGTGCCAAATTTCATTAGTGTATGTTTCTATGTATGTTTGTTCATATATTCTTATCGGATCATGACCATTGTTTTTTTTATTGGATCAGGTATTTCTCAACTTAGGGAATAGTGCAATTTCTGGTCCACCAGTTTTGATGATATGGAGCATATAACCGAACTCCTTAGCGACAAATACCACGAATGTGTAAATTTGGTTATTATGTGTATTTTGTCAATCCTTTAGTATCTTACTATAGAACTTGTTCATATTTAGTGACGGTGTACTAAAATTAAAAAGAGAGAAATATAAACCATATCTCAAAACAAAACGGCCTCAAAAGCAAAAAAACTAAAAAGTGCAAAATAACTTTCGTTTCGGAAGCCGGTGTTTTGCTTTTACAGTACTTTTTTTAAATCTATTTTGGACACCGATTTCCGAAACGCGAATGTTATTTGGGACTTTTTATTATTTTGTTTGAAGTTTATTTTTTGTGAAAAAGTTTTTATATAAAATAAAGCATATAAGCGTATTATATTATTATGATAGCAAAATGTTTTGCCAGAGCTTCCTTCACACATCCGGTCGATACGACAATGCTTGGAAGAAATATGCCTATATCTAGACTGAAATGAAGATAAGCTTCCAAACACCCAAAATATTCTGATAAAGTCGATTCGTACAAAAATCTACACTGGTAAGTAAACCAACCAGTAGCACACGGGAATCAATTGCACAAAAGACTCAAAGACCTCAAGCAATTCCCAACAACAGGTAAGTCAAAACAATTGAAGAAACAAAATACTAACAAAAGAAGTGAAGAATTGGGTCAAACATGAGATTTACGACTTCAATTGTCAACTTTACTTATGCAATTGAGAACAATATTCACAGAAGCAGGTACATTTGTGCGAATTATAATTTGCATAAAGATTCGCGCTTTCACTTTCATTGTTATGAAGTAAAGAGGCTTTTGAAAAAGTTTTTGCTTCCTCAACTTTTGTAGTGTCGTCATTCAAAGGTTTGACAATGGTTTGTGGGCAAACAAAATTCTTTGAAATAAATAGGATTACAGTATTCAAGAAGCTTTTACTTTTAAAGATTTCACTTACTGTTATAGACTTATATTTTCTACTATTTAGTTAGTCAAATCCAATCTGTTAAAACGTTTTTCTAATTCTGTTTAGTAGGATAAATTATTTATTACTAAATATACAAAGAGATATTTTATTTATTAAATAAATGTAACTACCAGTGGTGGCCCAGTGGTAACGGCCTCGACTTACGTGTCTCGTGTTCGAACCCAGGCAGGCGCATTACTTTGTGTATTTATTTCATCACCGGTGCTCACAAAACGGTGAAAGAAAACATCGTGAGGGAACCAGCATGTCCTAGAACCAAAAATTCGAAGACGTGTGACATCCACCAACCCGCACTGGGCCCGCGTGGAGCTTTTTAGCCCACTCCCTCTTTAAGACTCTCTATGAGAGGAGGATTATGTCCCAGCAGTGGGAACATTAAAAAGATGATGATGATGACAGCGTTGAAGTAGTTTTAAGTTTCAAAGATTTCACTTACTATTATAGGCTTATAATTTTTTTGTTTAGTCATTTAAATCTAATCTGAAAGATTTTCTAATTCTCTATAGCAGGGAATATTAAAGAATAAATTATTTATTACTATATTAAGAGACGCATTTTTATTAAATAAATGTAACTCGCTCTTCTACCTATGTGTTACAAACTACACTACAAACTAATGTAAATAAGCTAAAAACTCAAGCTCAAATTCTCATTAAAACATAGTTGGCTTGGTCAAGAAGTTATTGAATGGCCGTTGCAAACCAAATACATTTAGTACTGAAGTGTTAGTTTAACCAATATTAACCGCACACATTCATTCATCTTGCCAACTTGTTCGCACGTGGTAACAAAAGCTCCAAAAACTTCACAAAGTTTCCACGCCCTGGTGTAGCGCCATCTATTCCTTCAACCCCGTAACATTTCGAAGTGACAAAACCACCCTCTAGCTTCAAACGAACGAACAATTTCAACCCCCGGAGCAACCCAAAAGCGGCTGTAACTGGAACCATTTCACCCTACTACAGGAGCGCCATCTCTGGGATGGCGCATGAACTTTGGTAAAAGCTCGTAGTTCCGAGCTTTGCCGCTGTGGCAGCACCATCGCCGAAGCTTTTGAATGAAATCACCTGTGTAAAGGAAAATGTGACTTAGGTGTCTGAACTAAGGTTGTTTTTAGATTGTAGACACAATTATACCGTCGAGTAGAGTATGCAAATTAACGCGCCATTACATGGTAATTTATTTGAAACGAATGACCACTTTGCGGAGTAGTGCATCCAACGTCGAACACTGAACGTTTATATGGGGACCCTGACCTTATATTGCGTCAATTTATAGCTTTAGAGCCGTTATACGCTGTTTTACGTAACAGCTGTTGTGTCTCGCGTGATGCCTTAGCATAGTGACCCTGTTTTGCATAGGACTTTCACCTGTTTGTTCAGCTGTTGGAAAGTTAACTAACTATTAATGAGTTTCTTGACCGAATGCGAAGCGCCACTTACAAAAGGGCATTTCCTAATGTTATCCCATAAAAAATGGTAATTAATTATCTCTTGAATTTCATGAACTTTGGCGAAGGTAACACTATACTGCAGAAAATGACAGATAACGGTCACAATTATGTGCATAAATATTCATGAAAAAAAAACATAAAATTTCATGTTGTTTTATATTGAGCCTATCGTAAATTTTAAATTAATACTGAAGATTGTAGTGGTAAACAGGTCTCAAGTTTCAAGAAACTTTTGACCCAACGAAATTCAATTCTTAATAAAATAACTACTAATCTTCACGTGACCAAGAGGGCTGCCTTTTATTTGGCCAACAAATCAGTATTGCCAGTCAAACCCGAATGGAGCTCCAAGTTTTGATGCCCAATGACCACTCTGCCTTTGGCTTATAGGTACATACTATACCTACTTATTACCTATCTAAGATCTCCTCCATCATTATTATGCTATCATTATAAAACCAGGTAAAAAGAAACTCCAAACACAAAGAACCCAGAATCAAACCCCAGAACAAAAACCTTTCATCTCCATATCGCACAATACACCTCACTCAAGATTGCATCCAAGTGAATTGAGATCTTCCCCACTATCGGCCAGGCTGCAAATAAAGACAGCCCTGTATCGCATTTATGAGATGAAACAATGTTCGTAAGTGCTGTGATTTATGAGGACACCGCCACTATGGACACGCCCAAACTCCGTGTCTGGATAAAAAAAGGAGGATTTTATCTGTTTTTATTAATGCATGGTTGTTGCTGGCTGGATTGGAGTTTGAGCGACGGTTTGTTGTTGCAGTTTGTAGCGATATTAGAGGCCTTAAAGTTCTAATTTGTTTGTTTTATAAGGTGTACCTTGTTTTAAAAGTGTTTTGAAGCAGTTAAACTAACATTTGTCGGTCTAGGTTCACCCATTCGATGGTCAGACTAAATCAGAGTGATTACAGAACTCACGATGACCAATGCCCTAAGAAGAGCCGAAGATATAGTGGGTTGGAAGCAGCTCGTCAATGCGTGCGTCAAAACTTTCCAAGACGGGTAGACGGTAATGAAGAGAATGAATAAGGAGGATAGAGGTCTCTATCGTTCGAACCTCAAATCTCCTTTTCCTTCATTTGCTAAGGCAACTTTAGAAATAAAATGCCTAGCAGGAAAATGCAATGATTAATGGTATTGAAGAGTATGGTGAATTGGTGAATATGATTCCTAAGAGCTTCAGATAGCAATTAATACTGGCTTTGATGTTTGTTTCGTATTTCTTGGAATATGTTCTCCAGGTGTGGTAGAGCGATGCAATGAGACAAATCCATTAATTTGCAATCAATAAGAATATCTAAAACAAGCTTGAGATAACAAGTAACATCTATAAATTACTATATGCAAATAATAAAGTTGTACATCAGCTTGTTCACGATGCATACAATTTTGAAGCAAATAAATATTAAAAAAACTGATTAAAAATTAATGGCAACAATCTGTCAGATGAATATTAAAACTTCACATCATTGGACACGACACTAATTGAAAAGATAAAGATCGAATAAATTATCCAATTACACAATCGAAAAGTCGTAATGACTATAAGAGTTGGCAGCTCATTACTATTAAAAAAAATAATTATCGTAAGTGATAACTCGTGCGGAACGAGAAAATGTACCGATTAAACGAACATTCGGTACATTATTTGGTCGGAGTGTGAAACCAGAAAGGACAGTTGCCAACGAAATAAACACTGCTGAACAAAATGAACTTTTTACCATCGATGTCAGTTGTTGACTACGTGTCCCCTTGTCGGTACTTAAATTGGACGTCTCAGCCGATACGGCACGCGGTCTGTCAGAACTCCTTGTTAATGATCACACGAAATCATTAAACAAGATAATAAAGTTAAACACTACACGAAAAGACGACAAAACACTGCACTCTTTGCTTTTAATTGTCTTGTATATGAAAATTATGAATACCTCTTCATTCCTGACCCAGAATCAAAAGAAAACTTTAACATACCGACACACGCAAAAAAGATCAAACGAGAGACTGTTCCAAGAATCTTATTAATAATACATTTGAGAGGTGTAAATAAATCACGTCTTAATTAGCTACTATTACACAGTTGAAAGCTATAATTGAACAATGTATCTGTTACTCGACTTTTTAGATAGATCTGTAACAGCATCAGACGGCCGCGAACAAAGAGCTAAGACTACGCCAAAGAAAAGGAACAATAGTGGTGTGAATGTTACACTCGGATATTACAATAATGGTATCGATTATAATTTGCGTGCGATGCGGTCTGAGATACGGGCGGGAGGCGACATGTAAGCGACAGGCGTTCGCAATCGGCGTCGCGATCGACTCTTGCGCACCACACCGCACAATGCTATCGTGGCGCTACGATCGCGGACATGCCCTCTCGCGCCATTACGATTGGTGGTTTCAACGGATACGCACCTATTTTATGGTAGAATGATTAGCTTTATGAAAAGGTTGCGTTCAAAATCGATAGCTTTTAAACGATCCTTTTTTAGAATTTCAAGAACATGAAAATTAGGAGACGCAATTGGTAGAACAGTTTCACTTTCACCATAATAATTTATTGTTCCGAAGAGAAAAAGGAAACCCGAAGACAAACAGAGATGATCTGGCAGCATTTAGAGCATACATACTGGAGTATAGAGACTCAGCACTTACTACGAGTATAACAAACGCCATGGAATGTTGGTTAACGTTATTCAGAAGTTATCACCATGAGCATCAATAAAAAGCCTGAACCTACTGACAAAACTTTACGACCTTTCCATAAAAGGAGAAATCTAAGTAGCACACAGAGAAGTTCTAAATTTTAGTACCAAATGAAAGTAAAAATGGAGAAACAACTCGTAACCTTGATATGCTGATGTACCATTAAACGTCCATAAAGCCAAGTTTTGCTTACACACTGACTCTTAATTGAATAGTAATAAAATAGTTACGATTTCGGCATACAAAATAGAGAAAATAAATAAAATATTTTATTGATGTAGTAAACTAAGACCGCAGTGAAATTCATGCAAAACAAATTCAATTCAATTCCAATCAAATTCCTTTGCTTCGGCCCGCTAAGCGAATAAGTAGAATATTCCCATGCTTCATTTCTATTTAACATACGTAATTCAAAAGCCATAAAACGAAGTTTTGCAAAACGACCCAAGTTACAAGCGGAAGCGGAAATCTAAATTGATTCGTCAACGCTTTTTATTATATTCTTATTAAGTTATATTAAAGTTTTTGCTTGCATTTTCTTGTTTATTATGCGCATTATTATACAGTAAGAAGTTCATTTCAGTTGAGTGAACTCTTTACTTTTTAACATGATAATATTTATTTTTTTGATGGACTTTACAAGGAATAATAAATTAGTCTCTGCATTTATATGATACAATTGAACTGGGTTATGATCGAAATAATTCATATTTCTCATATAGCTACCTATAAATGAGACTGGCTTTTAAAATGATCCTGGATTACTAATTCAAGTACAATAGATATTCATAAATATGGGTAAAGTCTGTCAGTTTTCAATCAAAAGCTATGCATGACCATTGTTGCCAAATACGCGCCCTAATATCATAACTGGTAACATTCTAAAATATTATAATTCAAAAAAATCATTTGCGCCGTTGATATCCTTCAACCCCGGTACACCGAGAGGCAAAACTGTCGCCAGACTCGCCCCAAGAAGGCAGGAGCGAGTAATAAACACGGCCGCGTCAATAAAAGTCACCGTCCCACCATACACATGTCCACTGGCCGCTAGCAGATGTACTGCCTAGGATATGGCAGCAGGGTTGGCAGCTAATGGAGATGAGTTATAATATATTGCATTCTTAAATGACTGGAAAATTGAGTCCCTAATTTGTAAAGCTATAAAAATTGCTGCCATGTTTTTGTTGCAGGTTGCTTTGCAGGTGAGACTTCCTGGCTGCAGACAGTGTTCTAAGAAATTTTAAAGAGCAAGCGATCTCTCATACTTTGAAATATAAGTACAAAAAGTGTGTATGTAATTTGTTTAACTGTGCATCCTACTGAAAATTCTGAAAGCATATCTAATTACTAA
Source organism: Orthosia cruda (assembly GCA_964057195.1). Classification (NCBI taxonomy): domain Eukaryota; kingdom Metazoa; phylum Arthropoda; class Insecta; order Lepidoptera; family Noctuidae; genus Orthosia; species Orthosia cruda. The sequence continues at coordinate 33,523,964 of OZ059829.1, read as the reverse complement.
ACTACTCTAATCGCTGAAAAATTTTGAACTACTAAGTCACGTTTTTGCTTCGGTTTCTTTTCACACTCGTTAACATTTTTGATGTCAATGATGAGATAATAACTAAACATTATTTACTTCCGATACTTCATTTTTATATCCATGTTATTCTAGACACAAAACGTCCAGAAAACTCGAAAGCATAACTCGTAAAGTCGTGACTGAAACAGCCCCGTCATTTCGAGATTTTATTCGCGCTTCCACACTTATGCCTTCATCGAGATATACATTTTACGAGTTCAGTAGCAAAATGGTTTACAGTAAAAAAGTTCTTTAGTACGGTGATAACCCTAGTTGGTCGTAAACACGTACTATGCAAATACGCGGCTCGTAGACGGATGCTGTCAACATTTTCATACCAGAATATTGAAACACTGGCCATTTAGCGTTTTATTTCAACCGTTTTAATTTTAAGCAGCTCTTTAAAATAATTTAGGTGCAAATGAGTCAACGTGTTGTCGCAATAAAACTTACAATTTATAGTTCCTTAGTAACGGATGATTAAGACTTGATCAACAAGATGGGTGTGTCGCCTTCATCATCATAATATTACGGCGATTTGATTTGCATGCTCGCTCACACATGGCTTGCAAATATCTAAACATATATAACGCGTTATCTAGAACCGTCAATCGCAGCAAGAACAACGCGTTTTCTTTACAATAATTGAACAAACTAACGCCAGTCAAACGCATCCGGTCTTACAAATCGTGTTTAAACTTGAGACAACTGGCTGGTGTAGCAAACGTCAATCTAACACGAAAGCTCGCAACGAGGTGTTTAATGATGCAATAATTTGCATAGCGGCCCGTTGCTGAGAAACGCGACCTATTCTCACGTCTGTCTTCGGCTATAAAGTTTCCTTTTACAGTAGCAACTCTTGTTATGTGAACTTTTGTGCTAAATATTGCGAGTCGGCGCGATCTCGTTGTCACGTGGCACCTAAACATTCTCCGAGCCGTCCAGTGTCCGTCAACTTACCATTTAATGACGCCTTATTGTTTATGGACTGTTAAGCAGCAGAAATGGTTACCTGAAAAAGGAAAAGAAATTGCTTTATTATACAACGAATGACAGTCGTAAACGTCAAGCGAGTGTAAACGAAAACATTAAAAAAACACACACAAATTGAGAAATGAACAGAATCAATTAAGTATCGGTGGTCGGGTTCGTAAAATCGGATGCCTTATTCAGTAGGTCGGGACCGTCCCGCGCACGGGCCGGCCTGCTAAACCCCCGGCGCACAATCTGACATTTATGAGTGCCATAAAAACGCTCAAGTAGTGACTTTTACTACTTGTTTAGTGAACATAAATGTCTTTGCCTTACCCGCGCTCAACGTCGTCCGTATTTAAAAGCGCACAGTTTCGTGCACAGTTTTGCTCCTTTTTCCTCTTTTTATTTACTGTTACTGTACTGTTATGCAACTGTATAATGCTTTGGTTACTTTTCAGCGGCAATTTATTGGTGTCGTCTTTTGTCTTTATTTTAGTGCCGCGAGAACATGGTTTGTTTTAGTTTTCATTTGCGTATTTTGAATTGCTCGTCATGATAAAATGTGAAAAAATTTGGACGCTTTTCCTAAGTGAAAAAGTGCATTCTTAAAACACAAACTTAAAGAAAACTTATCTATCAAGTCAATCGGTGATCATTTTGAGTACGTGTGTTGATTGTTATCTTGAGTTGTTTACAGGTACTCGTAAAACTAATTAGAGACTTGCATTTGTTATGCAGGTGGCGTGGGGACCTCGCAGCGTACTGACAGTTGAAAAAATATGACATCGACACCAAACTGATTTATGCTTTCTTAGCTGTTAATATTTGTAAATATAGACGTGATGCACTAATCTGTCACTTGACACTAATAAATTATCCAAAATAGAAAGGCGGCGGCGCCAGTGCCTTAAGGAAAATCAAACAAACCGACATACCGCTATCCCGCCCCAATTCTTTCAAGCCAAAACAATACATCCGCATCAAAACTTTTCTTTCTGAGACCTCCAGTGGTCTATTGTGTACGCTGGGCTTAGGTATTCCGCAGACGTTCGCCGACGTTTGGCAGTATCGACGGTTTAGCATAGCCCACCCACATGCCTTACCTACATACCTTCAGGTTTATGGTCTAGCAGTCTACGAATAGTAATGCTGCACCTAGACACAAGGCCGGCTAAACAATAGTGTCTTGATTACTTTTTGCCCTTAAGTGTTGTGAATAATTTAAAAATGTTGACAATGTATGGTGCTATTTTTTGATATGACGCAATGTTTTAGAAACGTAGTAGATGTGGATGGAAATGTCATTGACTGTAAGTCCTGGACAGGAAGAAACAACAAGTCTATAACTACTTGCAGCAGGATTGCAGTTTACCTAATGTTTGTAATTGTTGTTTTTTGTGGTTGATTTTTTGTAGGATGGACTAACACATTTGGTGAGGAGCTCGTGGCTAAATAATAACAGCCGCACGGTTCGATCTTCAAGGTTAAGCAACGCTTGACGAGGTCGGTCCTTGGATGGGTGACCATTTCAACATACCGAGATTCTTCCGTGCCTCACGTTAAGCCGTTGGTCCCGGTATTCATTTGAAGATCTTTGATCTTTGAGTAGTCAGAAGCTTGAGATCAAACACCAGTCTAGCCAAGGGGTATCTTGTTCCCCAGTAACTGGGTTGTGGAGGTCAGATAGGCAGTCGCTCCATGTAAAACACTAGTACTCAGCTGAATCCCGTAAGACTGGAAGCCGACCCCAACATAATTGGGAAAAAGGCTAGGCAGATTGATAGATTGACTAACATACATTTGATGATATTATTGCAGACTAGCTTATATGAAGTAGTTGAATACCAGGATGCCTGAAAAACTGACTAGGCAGTACGATAACTTCAAGTCTTGGCCAAGTGTTACGCCTAAGTATCACAAGACCAAATTCATCAAATCTTGCCTAATCAATATCAATGTCAACAAGACCTAATACTTCTATTTATTATTCCCTCCACTGTTTATATCGCACCAAAAGAAAGTCCTTCTGCATACCACTGTAATATATTCGTCCGTCAACCTTACCATGTTTTCGCTTCAAATTAGACAATTAGGAGTCGGGCTGTGGCTCTAAATCTATTCAATTAAAGCTGGGTACGCACCGGTCACCTACCGCGTCGATTTTTAATCGTATGTATGCGACGTGCGATTCGCGACTACATTTCGCATATCAATGCGGTGGACAAATTGATGAAAAAACGTTCGCGTTGGGCCGCGCGTGTCAAACAAGACTGATGTGTGCCCGCTGCCCTCTGCGTTATTTTGAAATAATTGTTACGTTACGTAATATGTTTGGTAGACGTCATTTGTTTTGATGACCTGATTTGGAATGTTTTGATGTTAACTAGACTAAACATATAAGTTTTTAAACTGTCATCGTCACTAACACTAACATTACAAGCGGGATATTTACCATGTTTACTGTTTGTACCGAGTTTCCGATATTTCGGTGCTTTGTGAGTGTCAGTGGTATTCGGTACCACGAATGCAAAAAACGATCAAGAAAGAGGGTAAACCGATTTGTCTCCTCATAAACACCCACCCGCAATAACTTCAGTTTATCCGTGATCATGGTGCTTGCAACAGCACCGAAATATTGGAAACTCGCTACAAACAGTAAACATGGTAAATATCCCGCTTATAATGTTAGACTAAACATGTAAAAAAACTGCCTAAAGTTGAGGTAGTCGCTTCTTTTCAGGCCCTAACTGTACTTAGACAATGTCGATTGGCTTTTGCCTCATAGAATGTATAGCATTGAGCAATGATCCACAAAATTCATGCCAAAACATTTCCAGGCTCTTTTCCTGGTAAGCCCCCGCAATCAAAATTTTGATTGCCATTCATCATTATCCTCAACATACCAAATCAGCGATTCATTGCAAAGTTTAGTCGTACGAAATCGGAAAGCAAATTTACATTTCCTTCTAGGTAAGTATTCTATTAGGATGGCCCACAGGCGAGTAGTAGCTAAACTTGAAGTAATGGCCTACGTGCCTTGAGACACGTGCACCCATCGGGTGACAGGAATCGGTACGCGAAAACATTGCGAAATTGAACACGCGAAATTTTTGCGAGCGAAAATTTAAGTTGTATGAGGAAAGTGTGCATAAAGTTGCTGGGAATTATATATAGGGAAGTATGGCAGTGTTAAACTAATGTGAGGACACATTCCTGAAAGTTTCATGAACAATAATCTGTCTAAGTATATTACAATAGTTTTTCGCCTATTGACGCTTTCAGGATGGTAAAAGTAGGCACTGTCCAAAGAGAAGGAGCTAATTTTATGACTTTAGCTAAAAAATGTATAGAATTTTATGTCCGGTCTGATTTTAACAGCATAGATAGTTTTGGTGTCGGTATTCCTACATTTGGTTCACTACATAGGCAAAGATCTTGCCAAGGATAGCGAACCAAAGCCTGAAATGTCACCGGAAAGAGGAAGAGCTTTATGGTCGACTACGGATTCTGGACTGACTTACAAATGAATAGAGACGATTCGGTTGATCTATCTACGTATTCGGTCCTTGCCAAACATTCAAATGAACATCAGTAACAAAACAGGAAGTCAGTCTACGTTGCAGAAAATCAATCAATCCAAAGCATCCGAACTGAGTCCAATAATTTTCCCATTAGCACTAATACATTTCTGGTCTTAACACACGCGGTCATAGAAGGTGTCTCGTTTATGAGGCGTGCCACCCAATGATGGGCAGCGTCAGGTGAGCGTCGAGTCGCCAAGCGTGACCCACGATTGACGGCCAGCAAAACCACGGCCACAGTGACAATATTAACATAACTACCCACAGTCTGTAGGTAATTTATAGGACATGCTTCGATACCTTTATAGCGCAATTAAGGGTTGAACTCGTGGAAGGTCACATTAATAGATGAAAGAACTGCAATTATTTATGTCATTACTAAGTTGTTAAGTGGAAAATTATGGATTAGTACCCAAGTAATTGCCTGGATACCAGCTGTTTTTAACCTTAATAAGAATGGAATTTGGGCGAAGTGCTCCAGTTTTTATTATCGTTCGAAAAACTAAATGAAACTTCACACTTTCGACGAAATGATTAAGTGTAGCTATTATGAAATAGAACTTGTTTTTGATCAGAAATAAACTACGACTCATTCTTTAGGTAAATTACAAGTACGAAATATAGTGTGCAATGTATCTACAATGTAAACTGTAATTTGTCAGATAGTGTTATCAGTATCAGCCAGGCGCTTGGCCAGTTAGCTGTCAGCCACTATTTATCTTTCAACCAGTCGAAGGTACGTGTGCGTCTAGACGCAGGCTAATTGTATGGTGATAGATTAGCCACCACATTTACACGCTGTTAACCGCAATAAGATTTACATAGGCATTTTTTAAAGAAGCTTAGAATGCTGACTACAACCAGTACATTTACCCCACATGTAGGTAATTGACTGTTAACTGTCAATGCGTCAGCCATCAAGTTTAGTTAGTGAGAACGAGAATAATGTAGTTCTTGAAAACAAAAAATAGTCTGAAGTTTAGTAGATTTTAATATTTCTTTCTCAGTTTTTAGTTGGCGCAAAAAAAGGTCAGTTTGTTCATGGAAAAGTTAGCATCAAGAAATAGTAAAGTATGAATTATGCACAGTATTGTTACACCTCACGGTGAAAATAAACTATTTCGCAGTTTATCGCTGCTTTCGTAAAACAAGCGGTGAACTAGGAAACTTTTGTATAAAGTTGAAGATCTATTATTTATTATTGATCTTGGATTAGCAGCTAAAACTGGCTCAGCATTCAGCAGTGAACACTGACGATATCCGTACACGCGGCAAAGCCATTTGTTCGCCGAATAAACAAAATATAAATCAATCCGTCAGACTTCAGTGTTCACCCCCCAACCACGGTCGATCGAGCTCGTCGGCTGCCGACCGAAACCGACCAATCCCGACCGAATGCGACTCTGATTTAAATGTTAATCTGCGAGTGTCGAAATTATTAATTACTGTGTACACGTTACGCATGCAGATTGCTATGCTAACGAATGATTAACTATGCATGTGCACGCGCAGATTTAGATTTTATGCCGTGTTCGGATTGATGGGCCGTGTGCTGCTGAAATTGATTGCTTTTCATGTAATTTGGAAATGTTTATGCCTGACACGATCTTTTTTGCTTTCGGTATCTGCCTCTAGTTGATGAGGTTGTTTACAAATATTTGTGGAAACAATCATGGTTTTGAAATAGATTTGTGAATTTATAATCTAAGTATTAACTGGAACAACTTGCGACCCAAAGATGACCCTCAATTTAAAGGGGAAAATTTACAAGTGCGTGATTAGACCTGTCGTACTGTATGGATCAGAATGCTGGGCTGTGAAAAAGATGGATGAAAAGAGATTGCATGTAGCAGAGATGATAATGTAGAGATGGATATGTGTGATGAGATTGGATAAATGAGAAATGAGTATATTAGAGGAAGTTTGAAAGTGGCGCCAGTGACATAAAAGTTAAAAGCAAACCGTTTGTTCTGGTATGGTCATGTGATGCGGAGGGCTGTAAACGCATGTTACTAAAAGAGTTATGAATATAAATGTGGATGGATGGAAAGGAAGGGGATGACCAAAGAAAGGATGGATGGACTATTTGAGGAGTGATATGAAAGAAAAGGGAGTCAGCGATGGCGTGACGGGTGACAGCACGGTATGGTAGAAGACATGAAAACTGGTTTCTGGCAATAAAATATCGATAAGTCAAGTGATGTGACAGTCCGTTGAAAATTCAATTAACCAATCACAGCAGCTAATGCATGTTTGACAATTTTCACATTCATTTGCGATAATTTTCTTTTCAAAAACTGGGCCTGGCCAACGCTTTTAGCATCTGTCATTATCTTCTCTTTCAACGAAGTCAATAAATTTTCTTAAAAGTGCACTTAATTGGCAAATTGTCTCTGCCAAGTGCGAAAACTATTTACAATGTCTTTTGCAAGACACTTTGTATGCAATTTATTTGTAATTTATCCTATCCATAAAAGTCCTCCAATTAGAGCGATAAGGCGTCACAAAGGCCTCCAGCTATAACTAAATGTTAGACACAACATTTCACTCTCTTTTAAAAAAAATATGCTCGATCCGGAATAGTTATAGCTAATTAATTTCACGGTATTATTGAATAATAAGTTTACTCAGCCGCTTATTAATTTTAAATTCGATATGCTTCTGTATTATTATAGTACAAATTACTTACTTTCTGTTTATATTAAGTACCTAACTATGCAATGACTAGTATACTGGTGGTACTGCTGTAGTGTACTGGTATTTTATTTTAATCTTACTTTTGTTTACTAACATAATTTAAGTACTTACTAATACTATCGTTAAGGGTTTAATTTTAGAAAAAGTCAAAAATTTATATGTCGTTTTTATGGCGTGTAAACACTTTTCTTTCTTCTTTCTATGGAATTTATTGGTTATGCATGACTGTCTTGGCCTAGGAATTATGAGAAAGAATTTGATACAATCAATTATTGATTTATAGAATAATCGTGGATATTCTTACTGGTTCTCCTTAGGAAACGACCAATTCGAACCGTCCTCTAGCTTCTGAGGTAAAATTCACTTCATAAGGTAAAAAGCGGATAGCCGCTGGGACTAATCCCCATTGCTTCATCGTTATCCTCACCTAGATTTATATAAACACGAGTAATATGTGGAAACAACTAGGATAGGTTTCAGAAGCTCCCATTCCGCGGACGAAGTGAAATTGCGTACCTCTTATTTGTAAAATGAAATTTATTTAAGTTATATACTAAATACTGAAACTAGAGAAATAAATTAGTTCTGTTTCTGATTCTTATTCACTAGCTTCTGACGTTTCAAAAGTGCCCATTTGTATGCGAATTTAAATATTTAATTTAATATTTATGTTTTCGATAGTTCCAACCTTGGTGTCTTAAGTCAAGAGTGAATAGGTTACTTATAGGCAAGCTGCTATACCGTCGACCACCATCAGGCGAGACAGTGGTCAATCACGAACCTGTATAAAATAAATAAATAAAACAAAAAACACTAATTTGGTTCCTTGTAGGTCCGAGGGAACTGAAAACCAGAATTAAATAAAACTAATAAGAGAAATGAAGCTTCTGGAACTCAAATGTCTACAGAATCTGATGAAAGTTGAAAGGTGCGTACTCCATTTTAAAATTCAAGATTGATAGAATTCATCCCAGAGTTCCAATTGCACTGTGTACAGACTGGTGATATAAATGTATAACACAATACAAAACAATCAGGTTATTAGTTCATCTAATCAATCATAAATAGAGAAACTCGTAAATCTATCTACTCTAGTTTCATTAAATAATTCACAAATCTAATCAATTCTCTCATACAAAACTTGAATGTACCTATCCCTGACATATATGTCTTGTCACTGTCATTCATGTCTGCTACTGATACAACTGAGTGCATTACTTTAATTAAGATAAACGAATATAAACAATATTAATCATTGTAGCACATATTATTTGCCACATTGAATTAAGGACATTTCACGTCATTACTGGCTATTCGCACTGGTGGCCAGTACTTGACAGAGATATTATGTTAAGGAGCTCCGTAACCGTAACCGAAACCATATCCGAAATAAAAATTCAACCGTAACCGTATTCTAATCCGATATAAAAGTTTTGGATCATTTCGGATAAAGGACGGAATCTAAATGTGACAGGTTGTGCTGTCTAGCCGAGCCAAGTTGTTTTCAAGGGCAATCAACTTGCATGTTGATTGCCCTTGAAAACAACTTGTAGATATGGCTAAGAAGTGTGATGGGTCTATAGATCTTCAGCCGGACATTGTTTTTGAAGAAGAGTACCAACACACCCCTGCACCATGCCTGTGCCGTTTTGCCCTCCAGTATGACGGAATCAAATAGCTTCAAAGGGCCTTAAGGACCGGTTTCTTATACGAGTAATAATCTGATATCCGTAACTGAAACTATCCGAAACTAATGACTAATCTAAAACAATTTCATACAAAACCGGTATAATATTATTTCTATATCCGTATCCGTATCCAGATCCGAAATTTCATATCCATAACATCGCTGGTACTTGATTAATCTGGCCTCCGGTTTTGATTGTCTTGAGACAGACATTACGGTTAAATTTAATCTAATCTCTGGTTTAATTGGCATTTATCGTGGTCCATTGGAATAGGCTACTGGCATTTAATGAACATTATAATAATTATATGGCTTAGATGGTGGTTCGTTAAACAGGAACTGTTTTGGTCAATCAAAATTATGTTTTGATTGCATTGGTTGATAAAAGATCATCTAGCATGGACTGGTTTTTATTTTGTAAAACTTATTTTGCTCCTAGGTTCCGCTAAAAGCTAGTAACAAATGAAGAGAGTCAAAGCCATTGTTTAGTATTTATATCATCTACCTATCTTTGTTGAGTTATGTCATCTCAGTAAAAACTACTATACAAACTAGAATCACATTTAACGAGACTTTCAATTTTATAGGTTCGTAAAAGATGTGACAACTTGCTTGTATGTTGTAAGGTAGTAGCCGTAATTACATATATAAACCAATGTTCTATTATAAGCCAATATTGTAACAGCACTCGTTGTATCATTTTCTCCTAGAATCCGCACTTCGTACATGGCGACCGTGACAGTGAAATTTAATAAGCGCGAATAATATTTAAATTCCTTTGACCAAAAGGGGAAAAATTGTGTCATAATTTATTGCATCTATAACGATCTTCTGTGCACAGTTGTCGGCGTAACAATACCTAATTTTGTAAAAAATTTATAACTTTACCTCAAAATGAGTACTACTCCACAAAACGCAGCAGATATCGAGATATATACCATAGCACCATCAACATCACCTTGATCGTGGTACACTTAATTGTATCGTTGGCGACAAATACAAGCACTGAATTTGAATATTATCTGTCTGTTGTACATTACAATCCTTCTAAGACAACCATTAACACTGTCAAAGAGATACTTCGACAGACTTTCACCAGATTCACGAAGTTTTTAAAAAACTACAATAGTATGTAAAACGAACGTCACCACACATCAAAACTAGATGCACAGTTCACACAACACATAAAGCTTCTGCGCCATTTGATGTTCAGGCGGCCGATGCGTTTCCATGATTTGTGTCGCCTACCGCTGAAAGCTCAAACTATACCAATAAAATACAATGATTTATTGGTGAATTTTCGCTATGTATAAGCCAAATAAGTCCATGGTTCATAAATGCCACATCATTGTCCGTAATGAAGCGGAAGCTGATAATTTTAAAGGTGGGTAAAAAGTTTTCAACGGGGTGTGACGACTGCTGTATCAGAAGGCTAATAATTTTCGTGTGTTCAAATCACAATTTAATCACAGCACTATGTCAAAACTCGTCAAAATGTAGATAAATTAGAAGTGTTTTTGGGAAATTGAGAATGAGATTGGAATGCTAAAGAATTAAACAGAAATTGCCTCCTTAGATCACATTAACTAATTTTATGTTAAATGAATAGGATATAATATTTACTTCATTAAAAGTGAAAAATTTACGTAGTTAATATTTTATAAACGAATGAAGGAACCAAAGCAGTGGTGCAGTGGTGGCCCAGTGATGGTAGCGGCCACGACATAAAGTTGTGGGTCGTGATTTTGAACCTAGGCGCTGGAATTTGTTTAAATTATTTCATCACCACTGCTTTTGAAACGGTAAAGGAAAATATTGTGAGGAAACGGGCATGTCTTAGAACCAAAAATTTGAAGACATTTGACATCTACCAACCTGCAATGTGCCTGCATGATGGAATACGGTCCATTCCATCTCACAGAGTGGATGCCTGTGTCCCAACAGTGGGTACATTGAAATGCTGATGACGATAATGATGAAAGAACCAAGATATTTATTTCGAATCACACCTGTTAATTAGACGATTTGATTAAATTTTACAGCTGTCTTTAACATTTTAAAGGTACCGTTCCAATGAAAGCTCAACCCAACAAAAAATGTTCTCGACGCGTCAAAATTGTCGTTAATAGAAAAAGGCTGTATCGGAATACTAATGACAAGTTTTATAGTTTTTCTTCGACCGTCATTACTATGCCAAAATTCTTTTAAAAAAGTCGACACGTGCTTTTAAAATTATATATTTCGACCACGCACATGTATGCGGCGTTATGATTTGTTTAAATAAATAATAGATTTATAGTTCTGAATTATTTATGACCCGTAATATCAGGTCGATAGTCTATTAATTAAACTATTGTAAAGTATAACTGTTTCTGACATTTTCGTAATTAAAATTCGATGTTGATGATTGAAATGTTTGTAGTTAATAAAAAAGTATTTTATATTCGACCTAAAAATGTTAGGAAGGTAAGCTAATTTTTGAATGAAATATTAACCTACTAAATACCAACATCTTTTTTTCCTTTTTTAGAGAGGTAGTCGCTCCTTGTAATATACAGGCGTCAGGCGAAACTGTCCCGATGTACTGTACTGATTATACGGATTATTTGATTTATCTATCGATATCGATTGGTTATTAGATGGTGATCTATCTATCGCCGTGGAACGGAACCGAACGCGATGGATTTACAAAAAATAATCGGTATAATCAGATGAAAAACGCTACGGTTTCTTTTTATGGGATGAGGCATCTGTATCATACTAATGTTTATTATCTGTGATACAAGTATTCAACTGCGTCCGGTTCTACAGATAGTAATCCCTGACATAGCTGGGACAGGGCTAAACAGAAGAAGATGATGGCATAAAACATTTGCCCTAGTTTGGAATTCGGTTGCATTTTTTATTCGATGTAGTTCTAGGAACTAGGGCCGATTTCACCAATGAAACTAATCGCGGTTAGTTCGACTAAACTCAGTTTATACAAAAACAATGTTCTTCTTCTTTTCGTGTGAGGATGTGGCCACCTCTGGCGTCAGAGTTAATTAAGCCGCCTTTGGGAACCCCACAGTCCTCTGACTTTGCTATTTCAGACTTACATTGAATATATAAGTCCAGGTTTCCTCACGATGTTTTCCTTCACCGTTGCCTATTATGTCCAAGATAAACATAGAAAGTACATATGACTTTGAAAAGTCACATTGGTACTTGCCCGGAATTAATCCAAGACCTCAAAAACGAGAGGCGAGGTTCTGAGTCAGCGTTCTGATTGGTAGTTTCTCAGCGGTCTCAACATGGTCTCAACCAATCAGAATCGCTGTTTTTGCATAAACTGAGTGTAGTTGAACTAATCGCGATTAGTATCATTGGTGAAATCGGCCCTTTAGAAGGTTAAGCAAATGGATAACGCAAACGCTACGGACAGTCGCGTAGCAAATCAACGGCTGCGTAGCGTATGTGCTACGAATCAGAATCAACTCCTCAAAAACATTACCGCTAGTGTTGTGAAAACTTCAGAAACAAACCTGGGAAACACCATATCGATACTTCCCGGAAGCTTATCGGTGTCACATTAGCTCCAGCCCTACATTAACATTCACTCAACACTTGATCCAGGAGTTATCACGTATCGAAAAGAATAGAGCCATAATTTTTTATGATCCCTTGTGCGCCTTACCGGGCGGCGTCGATGTTCGAATTTTAAACAAAATGCGCGTGCGCATGTACCGATTATATCGATGAGTCGATAAATAATTAGTCGATATGTTATTGGCTATCAATATTATGAAATAATAATTGTTATTATAGTACTAGGAGTATGAATCATACTACGTAACACACGTGTGTGTAACATTAGAGCTTTTGTACGCAGTTTTAGAATTTTCAGACTACCCACTTATTTTTTTTCGTGACCACCTACAATGCCCATTATTTAGAATTACCTACCTACACAAATTGATGGTTTTTGAAAAAATATTTACAGTAAAATGCAAAAGAGAAATCGCCCTACAAGCTGTCTCTATAAACCGCTAAACTTTTAACAGACTTCTAAGTTTAAAAACCACTTAATCGTGCCTGATATTTGTCTTACCAGCGTGCAGGTATCATGAAACTGATATCGAGATAGATAGAGTAATAATTCTTTCGACACAGCTCACGGTGCCAGCATGTTCGCGTGTTGAACCAAACGATCATTTGCGAAGTACAGTGCGAACAAAAAGTTGGAGCGTGGGTACTAGAATTAGTGTTTTTGATGAACTCTTTTTTTTAAATTATTTTCTTTGAAAACTGTGATAGTTATTTTTTATTACTGATAAGCTCACGCTTGACCACTATCTCACCTGGTGGTAAGCGATGGTGTGGTCGACGATGTAGCACGCTTACCTAGAAGAAACCTATCCACTCTTGACTTAAAGACTCCCAGGTTGTGGCTATCAGGAAATACAGACTCCGGCAGCGAATTCCACTCTTTAGGTGTACGTATAATAAAAGTATTCCCAAAACGTTTGATGCGTTTGGGTGGGATGCAAACTTTTTTCTTTGAAAACTGTGATAGTATTAGGAAGTGACAGCTAATATAGTAATTTTGTAGTGTAAGATAGTAATAGTGACAGCTAAAGATCCTATAGACTTTACCATAGATAATAATAAAGCTTTAGAATCAGTTAATACTGATACTTCCAAAGCAAATGATGACTCCATATTTTTCTTTAATTCCCCAAACATAGATATTTACCGGTCTTACACAATAACTTAGGTTAAGTCCACCTTACTCCAAACCGACTATAAACTTGGATTTATAAGAATAAACACGTAATAAATGTCGCTGCTACCATTACGCTGGATTAGAATGTCGCCAAGGGACAGGCCCGGCAGCTTGCATATGTTCAAGTGATTTTTCACGGGTACGGAACCCGTGTTCAAAGGGCACGCAGTACGGTGTCGCAATCACGATCCTCGATCACGACTGGTCCTTCTACTATTCATTTGTATCACCAAAACAACCGAAAATAGACGCTATATCTTAAACTTAAAGCCTACACGAACCGCAAAAGGATATTGGCCAGTTACGATTAAGAAATTTGCGATTAGACTATCCGAAAATAAACTCTATTCAAAAGAGATTAAAGGTCAAAATGATTGAGAAATTATGTTTGCTAAGTGGTAAAATGTCTCTAGACCGTGTCGCTACTAGCCTTAAATGCATTAAGTTTGTTTTAGAGATAATAATCGTTGCGAATGCAAGTGCTTTGTTGTTTCAAAGATAGAGTTGTTGTTGTTGATTTATTTTTGGTCAACCATTGTCGGACTTAATAAGGGTTGCAAATATTCAATTATTATATTGTTCTAGTAACGCTGTACACGCTTGTACTGGCGTAGTGACTGCTTAATTAAAATCATTCAGTATGACGCATTTAATTTCTGCCTGTTTTAAAATAAATTACCAACACGTTTTGAAATTGAATTATCTGATCGATTTATATAAACATGATTTTATTAGCTTGATCTATAACTAGGTTGATATTGCTCAATTCATCTGCGTATATTGGTATTGCCACAGATAATATAACTAACTTCTTCTTCTTTTCGTGTCTATAGTCTCAAATTTTGACTCAACTATACTCAAATTTTGTCTGACCAGTATGTAGCCACCTGGACCGCTCTGTCATTTGCCACGTTCAGGTCCTGAAAGGTGCAGGCGGCTGGGCACGAAGGGCAGACAAGGAGGTGGGGCATATCCTGCGACGGGGCCCCACACTGGAACTATGTTTGAGATGGGTCAATGACACCCCATTTGGCCAGATTTTTCTACAGCGACCTACCTGTACCCGCAATCGTAATCGCAACTAACTCAAGCGATAGATAGATCACCATCTATATCCGCGGAACGGAACCCAACGCGATTGATTTACAATTAAATAATCAGTTTATTCAGATGAAAAACGCTAGTTACGTCAGCACAGTTTCTTTGTATGGGATGAGGCATTTGTATGCCAGTATTATATTATCTGTGGTATTGCGATTGAGATTTGCCCGATTATAGATTTCGTTATAATTTGGCTTTACTTAGGATCCAAAGTAAAAGTTTGAAGACCTGTCGACACACAATAGTTTTACGAAAACTAGAGTAGATTAATGTTGCAACAAAGGTCAATAAAACTAGAAGGTTTCTCCTAGAAAATCATAGTTAAATAATTTCAGATAAGAAACTACTAGAAATAGCTGAACAAAATAACAATATTGTCACGAAAATAAAAACAAGCTACGTCAAATAATTTCCCCGTTTATTTCCCTTCCCTATTTTTTTGAGGAAAAATATCAAAACATTCACCTAACCTGGTTTTATTAAAATAATTTCGGAAGAGTGCGTGAGGTGGGTTCCGATACTGCCACAGAACACGCAATCCAGCCCACAAATTTATCTTTACCGTTGACAAAATCAAACGTAACTTATTTTGGTAGAACTCAATTCAGAGATAATCAACATTCAACATTTTTTTTTCTTTTTTCAAATGAAGAAATAAGTTTGTAAGTTGCCAGTAATACGGAGACCTAATCAGAGATACCTGTCCCTGTAACTTATTACTTTTGTATATTCATAAACATAGATAGATAAGAATTACGTTTAGGCAACATGAAGAAACTAATTAAGTTTGTATTATCTGATTGCTCCTACATAGAGTAGTCGATAGTTTTTAATTTCGTTTATTAGTTGTGTCGGAATGTAATTTTGATTATGGATTGTTTATGGTAACTGTTGATATGTTGTAAGATTACCAAACGAGGCGAGTACAAAAGTATTTGCTTTCGTTATTATGCCCAAAGGTTAAAAGATACAATGAGAATCAATCTTGATACGAATTGAATCTTTGCTATACTTTTCAGAGTTTGTTATTGTATTTCTAAAGAGAGGCAGTAAGATATTCATTTCATATCTATCTTACATCTACGACCAACTATAGGTATTTTGTTAAAGTAACTTTTAAAAGCAGCATGGTCTTTTTTATATCCTATAGGCTCGCGCTTGACCACTGTCTCACCTGATGATAAGCGATGATGTGGTCGACGGCGAAACCCGCTTGCCTAGAAACAACCTATTCACTCCTGACTAAAAGACCCCTAGATTTTAGCTGTCGGGAAACACAGACAAAAATGAGTGTGAGTATTATAGAATGATATTTCGTTTCAAATAGTCTTAATAACTTCGATCAACTTCCACCAAAATTTTCCAAAAACAATATGCTTCTCGAAAAAATACATTAAAACAGTTTCCTAAACACAATAAAACAATATGACACTCGCATCCCCCATCTTGCGAGCATTTCTCGGGTGGGGGTAGGACGCAGACAAATGACTAGCGCCCCTGCTGCCCGAATGAGTTATGGCCACCAATCGAGCCGCACCCGAACGCGGCCATTTTTAATTTTTAGGGGTACCTCGCACTCACCCCAGCCAGTATTATTATTAAGTGTGCGCAGTAGTGATAACATGACGAATGGGGTTGTAGGTAGTTTTTTAATAGGTGTTATTGAGTAGGTATGTTCCGTATAGTTTTTATTTTAGTGGTGGTTTTAAAATGGGTAGGAGCTTGTCCCTAAATTGTCCAGATAGTTTCCTGTTATCTACATTAGTTAATAAAGATAAAACATGTAATTAATTAGGAGTTAAGAAGGCATTATCTAAGGTCTAAAAACAAGTGTATTTTTTAGCAATTAGGTAGAGTCAGCAGGTGAAAAAATATTATTATAAATGGAACTTTTTTACCCAACTGCCGAAGGAGGGTAATGTGTTTATCGGTCTATGTATGTATGTTTATATTTTTGTTCCTATGTTTCGTTCTAGAGACCAAACGCATTGGCCGATGGTGATTCTCACGTCAATCGATTAGCCTTCTTCAGATCTTGCGAGTGTCACTGGCACATTAAAATTTGGAAAATAGAAAAAGGCGGCTTTTGGGCGTCATATTGTGGGGCCCAATTTTTCTACCAAACCCATCATGTCGGTTTCCAAATAAAGGGTTTCAAGAGGTGATTTCAAAAATATATAACACTTATATGAAAATATACCTAAATGGAAAAAAAAACTAAAAAGTTATACTTAAATAAAAAAAATGATTAACAAAATCAAAAAACCCGACTGCTTAAGAAGCGAACTTAAAAGACAAAATTGTTTACACAAGAAGAAAATTATGCTGTGCAGTCGGAGGATACATCTGGTTTTGGTCAGCCAGCACGCGATATGTATCCTCCGACTGCACAGCATGATTTTCTTCATATTTACGTCTTGTAGTTCGCTTAAGCAGTCGGGTTTTATTTATTTCGTTGTTTTTTTTACTATAACCGATACTATAAATTAGGCTAGTCGACCCACTTGAGTTTTTTAGAAACGGTGAGATCAGAGTGAGATCTTTTCAATGTTTTTTCAGCTTCAGGAGCTCATAAAATAAAGAAGCCGAAGCTATAACAAAGTCAACTGATATAATAACCATAAACAAATTTTAAATCTAATTGAAATACAACTTGGCACACACCCGTCGACTTATTGTGTTACAACACTAAAATTAAGAAGTTGATCCTACTCTACACTTCAATAAATCCTTATAAGTTTATTAGTTCAGATTTACGCTCCGCAGTACGTAAATATTTGAAGAGCCGCCCATTAAAATCAAGTTTTAATACGTCGTAAAAACTAATGCGCTCATAATCGTCGATTAAAACAAATTGAACCGTAAACGAACATCAATGTTGACATAAATCACGCCCTCTAACGCCAAACTGTTGAACTACGGCACATTTGTCGCTTCACTATCGTCTCAATCTCGCACGGATGATGAACGAGCACTTTTATTGCGGTTACACGCTTGTTTATTTACTGCTTTGTAATAGAATGTCAATAAACAACGTTGATAACTGAACGCGGCAATAAAATAATAATAAAACACGACAGTTATTGTGGCGGGAAGTGGCGCTCTCTCGCGTTTGGCCGCGAAAACGCAGCAACTCGAAACAGCGACATCTGCCGTCGAATAGATGAATTAATTCCTCAAATTAATACTCCAAATTCTAATGGCCGGTTTGCATGTAGGATGAATTGTCTATACATTTATTCAAATAACCTATTCCTTTAACAGGCTACGTTTTAGAGACGACAATAAAAATGGAATTCATCGAATGAATGCCAGAAAAAAATAATTACTGTCTAGTTAACAAGCGAAGATCATTTATCACACGCTACGGCACATCAATAATTCATTACTAATAACACAGAGGCATTGACGTAATTAGTTCAATTACTCGCCCACCCAGTAATTCCGCCCCACCGTGTGATAATTGAATTATTTATCTTTAGCTAAATTAGGAAAGGAAGATAAGTGCAATCTTCACCTTTAGCTAAGGTGTTCACGTTAGACCACGTGTAATTAAGTGTGCGTTAAACGGAACCGAGACAATAGATGCGTGACCTAGCCCTGAGATTAATTCGTCTGATAACAAATTAAATTTAATACGCTGAGAGAACAGTGTTTTATGCGGAACGGAACTTATTCTAATAAGATTTTGGTGGCTATATTTGAATTATGATAATAATATCTATTTTGATATCGCTTGTTTAATATTTATATATAGAATTAATGGATTTTATAAATATACTATCGCCAATTTTGAGATTTTGTCATATTTTATTAATACCTAAAGTAGCTCCACAAATCTTGAAATAGACCAGTTATTAAGCGAACCGACGATAGTTTACATTCTAACTTAAAATGTGATCTCCTCGCCATGAAATTAGGCAATATCCGTCCGGTCCGTTACGGCTACACAGTTAGTGAATTTCTTATGCCTAGCAATCTAGGGATACATTACTATACAAGGACAATTACAAAGACATTAGTTAGTGGAACATTCTCCGGGTTCATTATAAAGCATCGGGTCCGTACGACCCTCGGATTGGGTCCTGTCGAGGAATGTTGGCTATTAGAGGGCTCTAAAAATTAATGTTTCCAATTTGTATACTATGCAGCCTTGTATTCGAGTTTCGTTATGTTGGCGAATACCGACCTTTTTGCTAGTGGTATGACTTTACTAAAACATCATTAAATAGGTAGGTTTGTATTTTTAAGGTCAATTTATTGTCCAGTCAGTCTATTTCAAGTTGGCAATTAATCAATAAGTTTAAAAAAATATTCTGCCACTTCTAGTTGGTCTCATAAAAAGTAGTAGATAGAAAATTGGACAATGAAAACTTCCAGTTAGAAATTCTCTCCAGCTTTTGATGCCGCATCCATAATAACACTGCAGCGGCGTTTATCTATGCGCGTTATTGTACATTATGTGGGAACAATTACACATCCATTAATCAAGGGAGTCCTCCGACAGTTTATTGCGCCTCCGGCCCTCAGCCCTCCAGCGGTTACAACCCTTCCAACTTGAATTACGCCCTTTTCCAACAGCCACCCAAACTTTGTACCAAAGTTTACACTTGATTAGCCACGGTGACTTCGGCAAAGTTCTTCTCTGTGTATCCGTTGTTTTTTGACAATGTATGATAATTTATGGATTGAATTCTAGATTTGGTTATTAAGTAGATTACGGCTTTTAAGTGTTAGCCGTGAAATCTTATTATGGAACGATGGATGCTTGAAATTATTTTTCTATTTGTTGTTTTTTGTTTAACACCTGCCGAATTTATTAATAGTTTTGATGTTTTTTTTTGTGAGCCTTGAAAGGCAGCTGGATTTGATAGAAACGAAGGGCGGGAGAGCGGCCCAGCAAACGAATTATTAATACTTTGAAACTGTTTATCCGTATGCGTAAAAATCCGCAAGATTCTCACATATTAATTCTATTTCACACAATGCTTCATAAAATATCGTAGATTTGTAACACATTACTGCCAAGTATTCACTTATATTTTGAGAATTAAGGTAACAATTAGCATAATTTTCCCTCTAATACTTAATAATTTAGTAATTTTCAAGTAAGTCAGTTTTTGCTTAGATAAAGTGCCATAACAATGGCTTCTTGGGAACTAAGAAACTAAACTCATTGAATAATTCTTATCGGTCAATCTGATTTAATTTGTATCTCTATGCAAATAGGAATAATTAAATACTTATAATCACATTAAAAAAAAACTTATTTATAAATAAATTAATTCAGAATTAAGAACACAGAATAGGTTATAAATAACGAGAAAAATAGGTACTTCTATTTATTTTATTCATTCAAACAAAAAGTTCATCAACCCCAACACTAGCCACTATTTGAACCCTAAAAAAAGTAATAATTTTATTCGTATTTATTCAACACTGCAATGTTAGCAGCGCATAAGGCAATAACTGCGTTTTAAAGAGCTACCTCGACGTAAGCGCAGCGCCAGTGCGGACATTAATAATTTTGGCGCGAACAAATGACGCGCCTGATTAATGATTTACGTACCCAATTCCGTGTTGTCCACGAGAGTATATGGCAGAACCCATATACAATGTATGTACCTATGTTCTGTACATGCTAGGGATCCAGTTACCTAGGCAACTGTTACATTTCTAAGGGTTGATTGGATGTTTACTAATGAAGCTGCATTGTTTTGTCAGTGACTTGATTGAAGTAGATTCATATTTAGTTTGACAATTCGAAAGTACCTATTATGTATGGTTTAATTGTTTTTTTTTTATGGTAACGTAAATGAAGTTTATAATAATAATAATATGAGTTTTAAGGATCGTACCAATTTGCCTCATGTAGTTTCTGCCTACCCTCAAAGGAAAAAGCATGAATTTATGTATGTATGTTTAAGAAAACTTCGAAAAACCAATCTCATTTTTTTTTTGTAATTTCTTCAGTGTCCATTAGGTAAGGTAGTTTCAACAACTAGGTACCTAGTAGTTGAAATACATAGGATTTAAAAAACCAATTTGCCTCATGTAGTTTCTGCCTACCCTCAAAGGAAAAAGCATGAATTTATGTATGTATGTTTAGTAAAACTTTGAAAAACCAATCACATTTTTTTTTGTAAATGCTTCAGTGTCCATAAGGTAAGGTAGTTTCAACAACTAGGTACCTAGAAGATGATTTAAAAAAAGTTGACCTAATAGAAGAGATTAAATATTTTGAAAAGACAGATTTGTAAATGAACACGATAGAAAAATGTATCTGCAATTCAGGATTAATCTGAAACTTGAAAAAATATACGACATGTAAACCCAACTTTACTGAAAGCCCAGCGCTGTCGTCAAAACATTGCTACCCTGATCAAAACAAAATAAAAGCAAAAAGTTAATAATATGTTGCTATATCATCTCTCTACCATATGCGACATAGGGCACAACTGTGGCAGGTCAGGTGTCCCCTAAAGGTCCACTCCAGAGGGGCCCTCTGCCAGCTAGACGCTTTCTCATGATTTATGGGGCCCTTATTGATACCCATTTTAATTTGGTCCCATTTGAGCATGTAGGTATGTAGTAAAGTATTACCTTTATGCTGCATATTAAGAAAGAAAATATTGATTGGGTTGCTTAAACGGTTTTTATTATTTATATGGTCAGAGAAAATAAAAAAAAATAGCGTTCGAGCGTACTTTGGTCAGCAAGGGAAGATATAAAAAAACCGGCCAAGTGAGAGTCGGACTCGCGCACTGAGGGTTCCGTACAAACCTCAGCTTAAAGGTATTATAGACCTGAGTATTTGATATGAATTTCAATATATTACCTCTACGCATTCATGAGGAAAGGGGTAGTAAGTTTAAAATTATTAAAAATATTTTTATTATATGATGTAACTAAACATTTACGGTTTTCGCAATTATTCCTTTATCTGTGCTACAAGACGTTGCGTCGTACCAAATTCAAGATTCTGAGCTCACGGGAAGTACCCTGTAGGTTTTGATTCCGTTGCGAGTGTCGAAAATTTGCGGAAATTTGCGACATAAACGGCTGTATCTTTTGAATAAGTTGGCTTAGAAGTTTTATTTTTTCACAGCTTTAAGGGACATTAGACTTGAGTATTTGATATTAATTTCAGTTTGATACCTTTACGTGATCCTGAGAAAAAGGGTCTGGACAGACAGACGGACGGACAGACGGACGGACAACTAAGTGATCCTATAAGGGTTCGGATTTTTCCTTTCGAGGTACGGAACCCTAATAACACAAAAACTATTAATCTTACTTCGATTAGGAATTTAATACCTACCTACTCTGGTACAATGTCAAAAAAATATAAAAAGCTCCATAGTTCTTTTTCTTTTCTCTTTTTTTTTTAAAAACGTTATTTGTTGAATTTGAAGACAATCATCTTCAAATTCAACAAATGAATCCACAGATTACCCTTTTATATATGTAGAGCAGCCCATAATGTCCCGTTTATACGAAGCTACATTCATTAAATGGCTCCATACATATATTTATATCAACTTTTCTAAACGTCCGTTCTTTAGAAGATTTACTTGTGGGATAAAATTGGCTCCCATTTAGCATCGGCACCGATATCACAATACCGACTGCCAGCCGATTTAAATTTATTTCGGACGTCGGTAACTTCCAATTTAAACCTCTTAATCCTCTATGATGTATGTCGGTATTCGGCAGGATTAAAAGTTCCACGGAAAATAACCGGGAAAACCTTTTCCGGGGTCGGATTGACCCGGCCAGGAGCGGGATTAGGCGGCCGGGATTGGATATACATAAATCTTGGACAAGGCTTTAGGGGCGACGCAATTAAGCCTCCGCGCTGATATGTCATTTTGTGACGAGTATTACCCAGATTTGGATAATACTAATCGCGTCCAATTCGGTTTTATGGCGGTGAAAATATAATAATTCGTATATTAAAATTCAGCAGCGGTGGTGTACAACGCACAATGGTCGCTCTGTCGGGCATTGCGTCATAAATAATTCAATTTCATAGTAATAAAATACGCGTGACCAGCGCAACGGCGTGAAAACTTTTCAGCAATTACGGGTTGAATATAACAAAAAGCGTCGGTCGATCCGACACGGCGGGGTCGCTGAGGCCCGTCCGACGCACTCGTAATTCATGCATCAGCTTGCGGGATAGGGTTGGCCGCGAGTGCAGCGCCGATGACTTATAGTTTGTATTAATACGTTTCGAACACAGAAATCCAATCTGACTCGGATTAATTAATTTATGCGCCAAAAGGTATTAGATTATTCAATAATAGAATTGGACTTGATACGTTTAATTTGGGGATGTAAGCTGTAATATATTATGGAATAGATAGATAATAAATATGTTGGTTAATACATATTTATTAGGCTACTGAAACATGATTATTTGCCTGAATTGAATAAATTTTATTAGAAATGAGTAGGTAGGTATGTAATTTTTTTGAAATATGAACATCCATTACCCAACAGAACGATGTAGGCACCTTGAAGGTATGCCTAATTAGTAAAAGTAGCAATTTTTTACAACAAGTGAAAAGTTATGTAAGCTGTTGAAAAATTGCGTTGAGTACTTTCATTAATCTTAATAAATTAATGAATTTGCTGCGTAGGGTACGGCTTACACAAAAAATTCTTGCCGCAACTGTATCTAGGTATATTTTATAGGTGTTATTCCAAGAAAACAAAGCCCATAGAATACTCGGCGAGTTACCTCAGACACATAAATTCTACAAAATTACTAAGAAGTAATTGATTTATAGCAGTTTAATTATCGCAATTAGATACGCATTCTAATCAACACGCAGATAAGCTGCGGGTTGTGCTAACCCTGCATAATATGCAGAGCTATGTGTTATTAAATGCAAACTTACGCATGCCTACTAGATCAAATTAATTAATTTAGATTAACTTCCAAACATTCTTCACGTGTCTTAAATAAGCCAAGGAATAAAAACACCTATTCCATATTTAGTTACCCGGATGTGACGAAGTAAGCAGCCATTAAAATTAGGGTTGGGCCACGAAACCCGCGACTAGGGCAGGGCCGGGCCGGCGCGCCCTGGTGCTCTGTTCATCGAAAAAAAAAACGAAACAAAAAACACACATACAATGAATAACTGCCGGGCATCGATACAGATGAGATGAAAGATTTCTCAATGTCTGCCCGTTGTACTTGTTACTTGTAACTCAATATTGAACTCGGCCCGTTTTGTTTTATTGCTTCATAATCTTTGTACGAATATAATGAACATGCAATTATAATAATAAATTTGTTAAAACGTAAGCCGAAAGCTCGGCTGCTTTTGCGAAGGAATTAAAAAATTTGGTAAGGAATCTCCGGCGATTTCATCATTACGAGACGGGAGCAAAAAAGCGTAGTTACTCCAAAAATATCTACTTAATAACGGACACGAAATTAAAAAGCAATTTGGTAACCGTTACTAATTTAGGCAGCGCGGCATGGAGCTCTCAATTTGGGTGGGGCTCAGAAGCGGCGCGGGGGGAGGTGGGAGCCCTAATCTAAAAGCTGTCAGTTAACGCGCCAGGCAGCTGTGGCCGCGGCGCGCCTGTGTGCACCCTTCCTTATATTCCATACAAGCTTTCCTATCCAGGTAGCATGCAAGATGTAGGCACGTAACTGTCCAACCATACTACAATCAACAAGCAAATCTATGAAAAACCATATCTAAATGTTATGTTACAATAACTATTCCATGAAATTTTAATTGACAGAGTCGTATATAACTTACCTTTTAAATTAAACCCTGCGCTCAAAGCGTGAAATCCTATTAATTAACTAACTCACCTTGTCACTTTGATTTACGTTCCGGGTTATGTATACGTATTATAGGATCCTAAGAAAACCAAGTTTCCCTGGACAGGCGGAGTTCCAACCTCATTAGTTGATATATTCGACTTGGAAAGCAAAATTTATAATAGAAAAAAACCTATAAGTCACTGCCCACATTCGGGACAGATTAAAATCTTTTTACACACCGGCTAATTCTTGTGCGCCTACGCATCTTTAAAATTCGAACACCGAAATATGAACACCGTGGTCTGCTGTGTGTTTAAAAAATGTAAAGTTGTATGTGGCAGTTTCGTAATTAGCATAAGTTTGTTAGTATTGAATCGGTTTTTCCATTTGTGGGGGACACTAATTCGATGTGTCTATTTTATGATATGTATTTTTGTGTGTCCGGCATGGTGTTGTCCATAACTCAATACTGTTTATGACTATATACACTTATAAACTTGAAGGCACGCCTCTGTCGGTGTCTGATGTCTCATCAGATACTTACTTAAACAGACCTTTAAATGCATTAAATAAAATAAAATGAGACAATTTAGTTTAACTTACATTATTATTTAACCGTTATCTAATATTGAAGATACCTGTGCCTCATTCTTATATCATATCCACTTTATATTGATGAATTATATTAAATATTTGTCTCTGATATAATCAGTAGGTAGGTTGTTAATTTTACATTTTATTAGTAAACTTTATCAGATAATTTATGTATAACTGATAAATATTTTATTCTATCTTCCTTTCCCACAGATTGTTCTACCTAAAAATATTTGTTTTTGCCACTAGTTTTCTGAATACCAAATAAGTTGACATCAACACATTCGGCAATCAAGATTTTAAACGATTTTTCCTAAAATAGACATTCAACTAAATAAAAGATAACTATTTCATAGTAAAAAGACAAAATGCTATCTTATAAAATAATCTAGAAGCAAACAATTTCTTTTATCCACAAAGGCATTTATTTCGAATATTTATGTTTTCACAGGAAGTGGGCGTTGTTGCCTAATTAGGAATTAAAATAATAGACAAATAAAAAGTTACCCAGTATATTTCTTATCTATAATATATACAACAGGTGTGTTGCAACAAAGGGAAGATAGTCTAGTAAATTAATTTAAGCTATGTACTCACAAATGCGTGTACGCAGGTAAAAAAACAGCCACTATTTAAAATGAAGCAGAGAATTCTTTCAATGGCGATTTTAGTAAAGAATTTAATGAAACTAGAATTTTAAAAGCCCGTTGAATATTGCAAGGGTGGTATAATTTTCAGCTGCCTTACGTGAATTTATTGTATAACTTAATTAAACTTATTACTAAAGTAGCATCAATTTTCCGTAGAAGCGATAAAGAAAGCCTATAAATATTACTTATTTAGAAATCAATTGCTACTAACTAAGCAAACTGTTTACCTTGTAGGTACGACTAAGCAACAATTTAACACTAAACTTATCATAATAAATGTCAAATAGATATTTAATAGAATTCTAGACAAAGATCAAACTAAAGTGACTACAAACGTGTTGCAAAATCCATTAAATTTTGACCCCATAGAAAGTGATGGCCCTTTCTTGTGTTCACCTTATGGTATCTGTTTTCTATAACCAGCTTAGCCTCAGGCTATGGCCTGGCCATGTGAAGGAGGGCTGGGCTGTATTGTTTATTATCCATTTCCTTTGCTTCTGACGGGATAATAACGTTCGACTCTCAGTTACTGCCGGTCTTAATATTTGTAAGTGTTGTATGGTGAAAATATTATTAAATACTGTTTTAAAGTGATTGTGTAATGCATTGTCGTACAAAGAAACGTAAGAATTAATTATTTTAGTAGTAACTTGTTTTTGAAAAATAACCTTTTTGAAATTTTTGGAAATCTCGTTTGGTAATCCACTGGAACAGAGCGAATGAGATGATTATCAAAATGTCCGTTGTATACCACGTTATGAAATAAATTATACTATCGGCTCCATCTATTATATTATCTGATGAATCTATTGATTCTAATATATTAATACAATTATTTTGAATTCAGTATGATTCAACGAAGTAATCAAACGCTAAGTTTATTACTCATGAGTACAAACTTTTAATATAGCAGAAATGGCTTGAGTTATATCTAATAATCAATTAGTTTATTATTATTTAATATTTGTAAAAATATCAGAATATTATCATATAAATTGGATGTTGTAAATATATATTATATTCTAAAAAGCTTTCCGATTTCCGTCATATAAACTTAGCTACTAGTCCATGTGTGGATAACTCATTGAATATTGAATTAACAAGTCAAATTGCAAGGTTAAGAGCAATTTATTACACGTGGATATTGATTCATACTGGATCGTCTTCAGTTTTACTTTAGTGTCTCGATAAGTTTATTTTTAATTTCTAATGCATATGCCTGTTTTAAAATTCTAGACATTAACTCAGGCTATCGACGCTTACGAATTACAATTGAAAATCATTTATCAATTTGTTTACAAATCCATTCGAGAGAATTTTATCTATCAAATATCTTTTTGTCTATAATAATGACTTACAATTTTATAATTTTGTTGACAGTTTAAAGGTTAAAAGTTTTTAATCATCATATTTTAATAAAATTGTGGTATAGTATGATGATAAAACTGTGTCTACAAAATAGTTATGGAAGATTTCAATATAGAGCTGAAGTTGTGACAGTTCCCTAGCCTATCGCCCACGTTCGCAAACTGTCTCGTTCCTCTCAATTGACTCTTACAATTTGCGCGGGAAGATAACCGATGTACTCCTTGGTTTCGTTCCTAGATCACACTTACATAAACAAAAACAGTGCAAAACTAATCAGAAACTTTATAGGTCGAACATGATTAAAGATTTCACATAAATCAAACTTCGAGTTAAAATTCAGTTCCAAAAATTTTAAATTAATAACACACTAACACGTATTTTAACCAAATTAACTCTGCTCATACATAAATGTGACACTTTATTTTATAATATTCGAATTAGAATGAAGCATAAACGTTCGTCTGAAGATACGACCAAAACATCTAATATAGAGACCGGTTTCACGACCGCCGAGCCCAAAGAAATCATCGGGGACACTTTATAAATTCTGAATAAACCGATTATGCAAAGCGCTATGCGAACATTGATAAAACAAGGAACAAATAATAAGACTTTGTGATCGAACCCCAAAGCGATTTTGGTAGCTTCCTGTTTGAGGAAACTGGAAATGAGGTTTGCACGTGAAGAATCATCGCCTCGAAATAGGAACATTAGTCAACTACTGAATATAGATCTCTTGATGTAGGTAGACTTTACTATGGCTCTTTTGAATAACTATGATTCTAATCTATGATTGTTGTTAATTTACAATTTAATTTAAAATAAAGCATTCAACAAAGGCACTTTTTACTCTAATGTCACCCAAGAATTCTTTATTGTTTCATTTCATCTCAAAAAATCAACAAAGACGAGTGACATCCTAAAGGCACTTGTACAAAAGGGCATTTAAAAAGAGAAATTTCATTTACTCACGGGGTGCCCAGTTTTTACGGTGTTGCTCAGAATCCTTTGCCCTGGCGACATTTCAATAGAGACTAAAAAATAAACAATAGAACTAAAAACTTGCAAGGCTAAAGAGGAAGGCCGGACGACGCTAAATGAAAGAAGTTTGTAAAAAAGTTTGACACATTTTTAGAAACATCAGGCTCGAAATGCTCGGTCGCGAGGACCGATCGTAAATTTTCTGTAGCGTCAGAATGAAAAAGGGGACATCATTGTTGAAAATTTTCGAACGCATTCTGTGATTTCGTATGTAATCGAGTTGCTTTGCATGACAATAATAAACGCGTTGCTTGTTGTTCGCGTTTTCACGTCATTTATTTAGTCTACGTGATAACGTATTCCATTAATTTCAACTACTTTTAAATTTTCGCTTAATCAATTAAACATGCGAATTGCGAATTCTCTAATTACTAGGCCAACTTTCTATTGACTAAGGCCGAATATAAATTTTGTGCGTATAATACGGCGCAAGTAAATATTTTCGCTTCTATGTATACAAAAAAGACTCCCTAAATCAATGTGATCTATTCAATTCCACCCCAAATATTTGGTGCGATACATTTTAGCAGGATCCCGAGATTTGCCCGTGATTCCTTTTGGTAATCAGATGTTGGATATTGCAAGCGGTTCTCCTTCCCCCGATATATTTCCTGTGCGGATAAGAGGAGTGAGCTTCTTTCTACAGAAGCACGATAAGAATTTCATTTCCTCGAGGCTGTGAGAGCTTCGCTATCTGAGGAAGTCGCTGACAAAAATACCCAAGTGATAAAAGCTGAATTCAGTACAGGTGTTGGCAATATCGTGAGCGTCTTTTATTTTGTTGTTGAGGTTAGGGAGAAGTACATAAGTGTTCATACATAG
Source organism: Orthosia cruda (assembly GCA_964057195.1). Classification (NCBI taxonomy): domain Eukaryota; kingdom Metazoa; phylum Arthropoda; class Insecta; order Lepidoptera; family Noctuidae; genus Orthosia; species Orthosia cruda. The sequence goes on along the minus strand of OZ059829.1, from coordinate 33,494,830 downwards.
AGTACTCTCGCATAAGCTATCAACGAGACCGCGAAGCGTGACTCCACCAATACAACCAGCATTTACTAAAATGATAATGAAAAATGTTCGATAAAAACAAAAGACCACGATTTCGGGGAATAACAAAACGATTCGGATGGAGGTTTGATTTTATGAATTCCCAAAGCTAGGTCTGAACTTTTGTTTCGGTCCTTTGATAAAAAAAGGAATTCGATCCTCCGATGTGGGTTGGCTATTTTGAACTTTGACTTGTTGAGATACGGGTGGTAATCGATTGATAGGGTGATATCAATATGGCTTGATTTCGCCTTTAGGTCTGAGGATCGGGATGACATCTTTTATCGCGATGCATTCCGCTCGACGGTCTTTAAAGAGTTTGTGTTAAGCCGCTATGTTTGTATTTCTAACTTTTTAATATTTCATTTGCCTTGGATATCTACTTAAACTTAGTTAACAAGTTTATAAAGAAATATATGAACTCATAAATAACACGAAGTTATGAATCTATCTAATTAGAACAGAACAAAAAAATAACAGTTTGAAAAAGGCGCGAATTTTCTAGATGTTGTAAACTTTAAAGTGTGTAATAAAGGTCAACCTAAAAACAAAATTATAAACAATATATAAAATTTAGAAAAAGTTAAATTTGCAAACTTAATGAAGTTAAAAGAAAATATATCAATACAGTTTAATAACTTGATAGATACTTACAATAAGCATAAATCCTTATAAAATCTCGAACGGATCACTAATTGGATTAACGATGACACTAGCACACCAATAAACAAGCTTCAATATCACTATCAAAAACACCAAGATGAATTAAATTCATCAAAGTTTCTTGTTGGACCACAATATATAAAAAATAATCAATAATTAATTGTTTTTCTTGAACTTGGACCGATTAAGTTCGTATTAAAATATTAGGCGCGCATCGGACCGCTCACTACTTCAATACGTATGGCCTATACAAATCCTTATTTACAACTGACACTGTTGTCCATACTATAACAGAGTCGTGTTCTGTGCTCACATAGAACGGAGAAGGCATCTGCCCGACATTACACGAGACCTACTATAAAACACCGCATCAACCGATTCAGAATATTTTACACTACTTCACGACCCCAGCATACAAGCTCAACTGTAAAAAAAAAGTCACGAGGTAGGGGAAAAATTTCGTAAGCCATTATCCGACTCTATACAAAAGTTTTGACACGAACACTTTGCGCTTGGGCACAGTCTATTTTAGTGAGGTGCGAGACGGGGATATTTTGAGGGCAACTAATAGCGGCGCGTGCGACTGAGATAGATAGACGAATGTGTGTCGCATTTGAATAAAGTTTAGGGGGACTAAAGAATCGTGAGCCGCGGGATGCCGAGTAGGTGGTGATAAAGCATTCGTAGCGGGCTCGTTCCCAAATCGAATACGATGAGTAATAATATTTAAAAAGCAAGATTTGTTACCTGTCGACCGCCAGGAGATAATGCCCGATGTTTTTTGGGAGAAAAATACAATTAACTAGCCCGAGATCATAAATCATTTTGTTGTACTGATCCATGCGCGGGCTCAGGTTGTACAATTATGCCTTTACTGAAAAAATGAAAGGTGACGCTAATAGAAAACTATGGCGGGGTTTTTAAGGCGGGCGGGTGAATAGAACAGGTAATTAGAGCATTAACCGCAGACAGGTCTGAAAAGAAAACGCAATTTGGCGCGGGAAAAAACTTTTTAAGTTGGCTCTGATGCGCACCCTGGAGCTACAATATTTGGATTAGCCACATCCGCAAATTATTTTTGGTCCCTCCTGCCTTCATTGATCTGATATGATTTTACCTGATAATCAATAGGAGGAACCAACTCGCAACGTTTAAAAAATGAATTACAAAAACTGTGGCCGTATCCGATCGATTCATTGTTTTAAATAACAATTTAATGAATCTCTTACCAAAATTACTGGCATCGTGCGTAAATTTAAAAGCTTTTAAGTTTCGCTGCAATAAAAGGTGAACACTCAATCATGGTAAATTTTAAAATTGCGACCTGCCTCAAGCATCAATTACGACGTGGGACTCGGGCACCTCGAATATCGCGAGTGCACCAATCGCTCGCGTTCGAAAATTGCTCGACAAGACCTCTTGGAAATTGTCGGGCAAGCGCTTTCAGAATTGCGGAGCCGACCGACAAATCGGGACCCGAACAACGCAAATTATGGACGCGACTGTGAATCGAGCCGAGTCGAAAATTGCGCTGCAAGTTTGCGATCGGGAGGTCGTGCGCACCCTAATGAAGACGTTAAGCTAAATCGTGGCCGCTCTTATAGAATGTTATTGTGTTTATATTGATTTTTATGACAACACCATTTTATGAAGGTGGCGCTTAGGGCAAGCAGGTTTGGTCAAGTAACTCTCAGTCGTGCCAGATTATATGTTATCCAACCTTGATCCAGCCAAATATTATTCAAACCTTGTCGCCAAAGTTAAGGCCAGAAAACATGAGCTAACCCCGCACTACATAAAATATGGAGTGAAATAAATTTCAACACATACAAAAAGCTGTGTCACAATAATCAACACAAGCAATTTAATTTAAGCGACATAAACACGAGGCTATCTGGCACTGGCATCGATATTAAGGGTGTGCTAAATGACAAACTGCGGCCGAGAGAGAAATGCTTTAAAACGGTGTAATTTTTACTGTTTATCTCGGGATCTGGAAGGAGATTTCACATTAAAAATACCACCGATGAGTGTTTAACATACTCAGAGTGGATGCGAGCGAATTAAGCTCATCTACATACTAAAGTAAAAGACGCATAAGTCGGCGATTCGCTTCGCGGTTGCGCGTAGCGCATTGATTAAAGGCTTTCGCTATACACGCTCTGAATGTTTGCTGGATCTTTTTTAAATTAATGCTTACACCGTTTTGTATATTAATTTTGATACTTGTTTTATAATTTTGGGGAAATGTTCCAAAATGAAATATTAGCTCGCGAAATTAAATCTAACAACATGTTTGAACGCTACCGGATACAACTGAAACATGTAATTTGTGGTCGTCCAAACAAAACTACTGTTTCTGATTACTATTTGTTCCGCATTTATTTTGGTAATGAAAAATTAAAGATATCATCTTATTTCGAATTACTTTCATGCTGACTTCATTAAAAAAGTAATTTAATAAAGTTGATTGAACGAAGATTGAATGTTGGTAACATATTATTAAGTCATAAAAACAGAACTTTGATTTACACCTGAGAATTAATTAATGCTTGTGTGCGATTGCGACATCTTTATCGTACCCATGAGAACAGCAACATTTACATTAAATATGATGTGTGGCGACGAATCTAAGTGTGTACTTTCAGTAAAAGGGAGTCCATTATCCAGAACCTCGCAATTGAGATACGAAAAATGTAACCACTTTTACGAGCAAATAAAAATCAAACAAGGCACAATATATCTGAGTAGGTACTATACTAAAGTATACATATGGATAATACAGGCACAGCGGTATAATCGATTGAACACACCTCTTGATGAAGATATTACGGCGGGCCGGTTTAGCTTTATTTCTGGACCGGTATGCATAACCTACACATTTAGATACCTGTAGGACGTAGGTACGCCGAGGTACCGCCGGTATTGTTAGGTCACGGGTATGAGCTCTTATATTTAAACGCGATCGGTAATAGTATGTTTATTTAGTCGTTCCTTTGAGGTTTATAATTAGTTATTTGCAATGTCCATTTGTTAGATAGGGAATTGAGTTTAAGACTTTAAGTACAGAATATCTGTAATGTTTTGGTAATGGACTAATAACGTAGCTCTTGGCAACTTTTGTTGTTATCCTTGTTCAATATATTATTTTTACTAATAGATAACAGTTAAGTCTACCATACGTGAAGAAGTTCTTAGTCGTTACGCTCTTGAAAGAGCGGTCATGAACGTCATGAATTATTATTAGTATTTGCAGCAGATGTAATGCGACACTACCATAACACTGCAATAAAAAAACCCTTAAGTCGTGAAGAATATTCCTGATTCCACAAAACATCACAAAAAAGTAAACGCGACTTTTCTCAAAGAAAATATATAGCGAGCGATACTTCATAATAACTACAATATTTCTCGGGAGTCCCATTAATCCCACCACCTAATATTTCAGAAGCCAATAAGCCACCCAACCCTCGAACGCTGCTGTAATCTAAACGACCTTTTTTAAAACTAATAAAAGAGCTTGGTCGAAATAGCCACCGAAAATTTTCAAGAGCTTCGAATACTCGCTTATCTTCGGTAAACAAGAGCCATGCACCAACTGGCTAATGATAGACATCAATCAAGTTCGTCAGTGTAAATACTTTGGAAGCCGAATGTATTTTAAGGCGCTTTCGTTCGCGTTATGTTATGATTTATCAATGTCTTGTACAATAAACTGTTATGAAGATCTGCTGGAGTGTTTTTGGAAGAGATTCGTTGATATTTTTTTGGGTTAAGTCGGAATATTGAGTCCCTTCTGTCTTTCCAGGAGTGTTGCTGTTTGAATGGGGAAAATTAATGTTTTTGATAGCCATTGCACGTCATAGTGAAATCATACATTGAGTCTTTTCTTGTTGAAATCTCTTCCCACCAATACTTCAGTGCCTTCACCTGAACACTTCTTAAACTTTTTAAACTTGCTACCTTACTTTATGTTTGCGTCTTCTCATCTCATATTTCCGTTCGATTAAAAACACAATCATTCAGTGCATTCATTGAGATATAACTTTTATAATAACACGGAGAACTGGCCCTGCGGTGTTGCAATGGCTTTATAATTCCGCACTGATTACAAAGGGGAGCCGGCGGCCGCAATTTCGTCTTGTACCGATCGTGCTGTACATAAATTATCAGTTATTGATGAAGACATTAAGCTTACGTACTTGTACAACAATTATTGAATATCGGATTTTTGGTTTCAGGTGCAGGGCTGGGCAGATTCGTTACGCTGTAATGAGAGGATGGTATGGATACGTAAATTAATATTTCTTAAATCTTTGTCTTATCTTGACGTGGGCACTACCGTGCCCCCAGATAAGTAAGTAGCGGCATTTTGGTGAAGGTCCCTTTAAAGTTGATTTAAAAATTCAGAAAGATTTAACAGTATCTAATTATGAGCTCCAATTCTAGATTTTATCTGATATTCCTGAATAGGTATCTACCTAACCTAATTTTAGAATCTGCAGTTTTAAACTATTTTATCTTGTAGCAATCGTGCTGTCCATAAATTATCAGCTATTGATAAATACATTAAGCTTACCTACTTATACAACCAAGATTGAATATCGGAAATTTGGTTTCAGGCGCAGGGTTGAGCTGATTCGTTACGCTGTAATGAGAGCCTGATAAAGAATTTGCACCTTAATAATTTTGAGAAAAAATATTTTAAAATAGTCTTTGGGTTGTCTTGGTGGGGGCACTACCGTTCCTCCAGACAAGTAGGTAGAGGAACTTTTAGATAAGTAGTTACTTTTAAAGTGATTTCCAAATTCAGGACGATTTTACATTATCAAAACATGGCTCGAACTCTAGATTTATTATCTTAGATTCCGGAGTACCTACCTAACTTTGGAATCTGCTATTTTATACAATTTCTTCAATGGTTATTGATGATGACAGTTTACGTACCTACCGTAGGATAATTGTTGTACAAGTAACAATTATCGGATTTTTAGTTTCATGCACAGGTTTGAGCACATTCATTACGCTGTTTAGAAGACTGGTAAAGGATAGGTACGCATATTAAAACTTTTAAAGTTTTTAGAAAATTCACAAAAAAAAACAAAAACGAGGAATTTTTGACAAGTCCTTAATAATTGATTTACAAATGCATGAATATTTTTAAATAGCTATTTATGCGCTCAGATTCATTTTCTTTTTGTATACCATTTTTGAGTAGATACCTACCTACCTAATTTTGGAATCTGCGGTTTTAAACTATAAAAACCCAGTGGAACGCAATAAGAGATAATATCGCGATTACGCTTTGCGGATGTTGGTAAAATATTTAGAGCTACACTATCATGTCAAACAATCTCGCGTCTAGAACAGGTATTACCCATGTTTTCATTTATCTGTTAAAAACCACAAAAAATTAACTACGTAGTAACTTTGATCCTCTAAGGAGGGACCTACTCGTGAATTGTCCTACCTACTGACATGTTATTCCATCATTTAAGTATTTAAATTATAAAATCAATTGTAACATTTGTAACAATAAATTAGAATTCCACGATGAAATCACCAATACTTCTCAGCCTTTACAATGCGCTTAAAGAATCAGGAAAAACAATAAGTTACACATATTATAATTGTAAAGGCATTTTGTAAGTAACCGCGTAGCAACATATTGCGGATCGTTGTCAACCCTACCGGTACCCGAGAAAGAACTGTTCGCTCTGACGAGGTCCGTACAGACCCGTACGTGTCCCTAATGCACTATAAGGACAATCGGCATTATCATTTCCGATTTATTCCGACTCCGACCGATGTTTTGCAGCCACCTTTATTAATAAACAATTGTTTTCCCGTCAGCTTTTGCACTTCGCTGAATCGGTAATGAGAACAGGATTTTTAAAACCTCAATTTCTTACAACTTCATGATGGCGACAACCAGTTCCACCTAATTCCGATGTTAATTGCACGAAGCACGAGCAAATAAGATTAATTATACACCGTTTTGGTGCGATTATAATTAGTGAGACACTTCATGAAATTGGCTGAATCCTTCACGTGTCGTCCTACATTGCTTTTTGTCTGTACCGTACGCAATTAGGTTGTTATTCTGTAACGTTTTATTCTTTAAATATATAATCGATACGATTGTAGTGAGAGACAGTGGAATGATTTATGGAACTCGCGCCTCGGCTTTAAATAATACATCGCCGTAAGCTTTCAACGTCTTAGAATGAAAGTCACGACTGTAATTTTAAAATCTCGATACGGATGTTTGATGATTTTATTATTTGTTCACTATATTTCACGATCCCTCGTAACCGCAGTTGAATATTCTCAAGGTTATTCGTTCTGGGTCTGCATTTTGAATACAATATTATGTGAAATCGAATTTATGTTTTTTAAATTGTCTCTTTGTTGACGAGGGTATACGAACTATATTAAAAAGCAATGAATGTAAATACATGTATAAAGAAATTGCAAATCTAAACAAAGGTTTCATGTTCAAATGTTTGAAAAGAAAAATTGACTAATAGATATGAAGAGTATGGGAGCTTTTTGTATTGAAAAATCAAACAACGCATAAAGTAATTACCTATATAATAACCTAAGTACCAATAATATAATAATATGTTTGAAATATGGGACAAATCACTAATTATTAAATTAAAACATATCTAATTCTATGTAATAAATATCATAGCTAAAACAATGTAATAAATCATCAAGAAACTTATCTATCAATAAGCAATAAACAAGCTATGGAGTAAACAATTATTGGATAAACTGACAACAATATTGATAATCGTAAAACTTCATTGATTTTCAATGAGCTTCCACAAAGTATAAGGTATTAAGTTCGCAATTCATACTTCAAATCACCTAGACTTGCGACTAAGTTCAAAAACGAATTTCACAATTGCGATTAATCGCTAGACAATAGTTTTATTTGTGTCAAAAGAATATAAATAATCTAGAAGGTGGCACTATCATAATATAATCAAAGATCTATACTGATAACAATTAATAAAAGCAATAAATTATTAGCTACTAAAACAAATCCATAAAAATCCACTGTTTTATAAATAGGTGATATATTTTTTGTATTTTTAAAAACAATGTAGAATCTGAAATTTGATATCAACATATTTTGCATATCTACCTGATTTTAGCATATTAATTAAAAATCACACAGAAGTGAGGATTTTGACCAGTTTATTAGAAGCATACTAATTATATAACAAAAATAACACCTGCACGGATGCGGCTGTGAACCTCATTATTTTATTGAGTAGCTGAAGAAATGTCAGCTACAACATAGAACCTGTCACTAAATTGATTAATGGTTTTCTTTATACCTATCGATATAGTCTTATATTATACTAACACTCTTATTTTCCTTCAAATTCTTCAATCTTTACTATTCATTTATAGATCATCATCATTAATTTTCTTTATCGATTTCTATAACGGCGACCGTTTGAAATAATTTTCTAGTGTGTGCCCCAGTAAGGCTCGTTAGACCGAATTTAGTTTTAAATACCCAGCTGCATCACATCATTTCATTCCAAATTCACTGCTAGTTATTTCTCCGTAGCGTCGTCGTCATCCACCGGTACTTCTAATCTAAACAAAATGTGACCCTAAAATCGCATCGCAAAATCGCCCGTCTGCACCCACAGTAAGATTGTTTACGAGCATCATTGTTTGCTTTGCTCTCCGTACTATTGTGGGCTGGATCCGCTATTATTTTATTGACTTCCTACCAACTGGTCGGTTTATTGTGCAGGTTAGTACAATCTGAATTGTTTGTTATTAAGCACCAAATCGGTTTGTTAATCGTCGCGGTTATTGGACGGTATTACGTTGTGTTGAGGGAGATGATGCTGTCGCTTATCGGGTTTTGATTTTGCATTTGTTTTGATTGTTGGATCTTGTTCTGATTGATGTTCATGGTTATTTACTTCGTTTTCCTTTATCCTTAAGACGTTTGTGGTCTTTTGTTTCGAGTGATATAAGAAGGGATTATTAAAGACCTATTGGGTAGAAGTACCTTACCTAACTCATTTTTTCTTGAGTTACTTAGAAGTATCACATTTACGTCACTTTGAAAAGTCTGCTGATGCCTTATACCCAAAAAAGAAATTACACATATATTTTACAAGAACTTAATACTATCGATACAAAGGAGGTCTTCTCGCTGACAGCGATATCATGCTTGTAGTTCATCTGATCTACATAACTGACAGGTAGGTTATGCTTCTAACACCTTTTGCAAAACGTCTACCTGCGAAAATCTAGGCAAATTGCTTTAAATACTAGCTCTGCTTGCACTATGATTTACTTAGCTTCCCTTCAATTTGTCAACAGCAAGATACCATATTTTTCAATAAACCAGGCGTATATTCTAAGCCTGATTTATAGTCACAACTAACTTAGATTCTAGTTTACCTGCAAGTACTGGGTCTCTACGATGTAATGAAAGATGTCTCACAGTGTTAGTTATTAATAGACTGTCTCGGCAATTAATCGAATGCAATTTACTTGAAAATGTATAGCTGGTAGTGCGATATTCATTACCAGTTTTGTGCAAATCTTTATAAGTCTACAGTATTAACACTTTCTGTGCTAAGAACAGGAAGCTTGGAGTGGAAAATAAGTGTAAAACCATGTTTTTCCGTGAGCCTACTGTTCATAATTTAAATGTTTTATTACTCGAATTTATTCATTTAAACAGGTTTGTTACAAAAATATTATTGTTGCGTAGACTCGTCGAGGTCTATGTAGGAAAATTGTTTCTACATGTTCCTTCTCAGATACGCAGACAATTTATTTTGTCAATACCTACTTCAAGGAGTATTTTGCTAACTTTTCATAACCTTCGTCATTTACGGTAAAATAATTCGAATCAGAAATGCTAGCAACATTTTTGGTGTAGAAAACCGCCAGTTATTAAAAACTATATTTGGCTAGTATTCATATAATACTGGTTTCGGAAGCGACTACGTCATACAAATCATCTTTATACATTGGGGTTTAAAAAGAAAATGCATTCAAGACAAAATATAGGTGACAGGTCAGACAAATAACATAAATTCCGCGTCTATATAAGACATAGACTACACATAACTTTTTACCACAAACTACTTTGAATTCTATCGTCATTATTCGGACAATGACATCGGAAGATGTTTTTTTTTTCTATAAACGGTATACCTTTTATCGCGAATCGGCGTTTTCAACGACATCTCGATAACCGGTTTTGTATCAAAACTTCTCGATTTTAAATGAATGGAGTATGTTTTGGGAACGATTAGGAATTTTCTATCCGATAAATCGGTTATAAATTTAATCGATAGGAATGGCGAACGTAAATCAATCGATTTTATCAGTTTTAAAATAATAGAAACGTAAATAGAAAAAGGGTTTCTAATCAAGTCGTTTCCGGTTATGTTAATTCGTTTTAATTTTAATCTTACACAGCATCAACAACAGGCATGGTTCCAATGTAAGTACCTATGTTGGTAGATAACTAAACACACATGATTATTTATAGTTTTAAGATAGATAAATACTTAAATTAATGAAAAGGTTTACGATATGCATGTAGGAATCTAAATATATTCTCAAGATAAGTAGGTTTTCTTCGGTACCTATAGTGTTATATAGAAGCTTTATAATAGAGAACTGTAGTTTTAATCCGCTTATGTTGAAATTTCTTATCATATTTCCAATTTAATAAATAAATAATAAATCATACCTCAGATAGCTTTTAATCGAATACTTTTACAATAATGATAATATATGCACACAATCTCTTTGACTATTATTAGTCGAAGAGCTAATGCTCAAATAAGAAGCACCATTGAGACTTAACCTTTGGGTCAAAGTTAGATATTATCTACGTCTGTATTTGAACATGAAACATTGACAGATGCTGCTAGCTTACCAAGTACAGCTACTGATCTTACTAATATTATTAATGTGAAAACTAAGATGAATGTGTGTGTGTTTGTATGTTTGTTATTCTTTCACGCACAAACTTCTGACCGGATCTGGATTAAATTTGGCACAGACATAGAATAAAGTCTGTAATAGCACATAGGATACTTTTTATTCCAGGAATATATTCCCTTGGCATAATTTTCGACGTTCACGCGAGCGCAGCCGCTAGCTGAAGCTAGTATTCAATATTTCATAAGTTATTGGATTAACTTATTTATTATTTATAGATTAACAACTAAACAAAACAAAATAACAAAGAAATAAAAAAGTCGTACGTCTCTATGAATGAGGTTAGCTGTGGAAGTTCGATTCAGAACCGATTGCAAAAATTCTTTCACTGATTTCTAAAGCTACGACATAAAATAGTCCCATAATTTTTATCCCGGGATAATGTACGTTTGTTATAAATAGAACACGAGAAAGAAATCGCGGGAAAGGAAGCTAGTAATGCCATAAAATCAAAACAAATAATTTGACTATAAATGACACAATAAAGACGAACAAGATTCTAATCAAAGCAATATTCACTCCCACGATTTCGAATTTCTGTGGATGTGATCTCATTCTTACTTCCTGAGCTTTTGGCGATATCTTAATCTAATTATCATGGCACTGCTTTAATTAAAAACTTGACATTTGCATCTTAGAAATAAATCATAATAATATAATCAAAATGAAATAAAGATTTTCGATCAATATTGATCGATGAAAGATTTGAAATTAAATATTATCGCATAATTATCTCAATTTGTTATTTTAAATGGTTATTTAAAAAAATAAATGTTATATATAACTAAAACTGTGAAAAACATTTATACTAAAATTTCCGGTACCTACCAATAGCTTAATATCATGTCGATGCTCTGAAAGATTTCAATTAAATATTTAACGACCACGACTGCAATGAATTTGAAATTGAATGACCATAAAACTCACCAGGCCGTTATAATGTTTATAAGTTTGTATAGTGAAACTACATGTTCTTTCTGCATGTGGCTTTAACAGGCATAATGGTACAAGTTGCTAGGTGCCCTGCAATAATCCATAATGGATAAAAACGTGACCAGGACGCATGTAGCTGACCAGCAGCGAGAACTTTACGTAGCGTTAAGTCCGCTTAAGTGCCGCCAACTAGGGCTTTCAACCGAAATTGCGTAAAATACATGACGGTTTCTCTACGTAATTAAATTCCGTCTTAGAGACTCTGGGAGATCTAAACAAAGTAACATTCAATTAGCCATAGAAATTGCCATAATCCCAAAATGTTTGATTTGGATTTACGTGTTATTTCGGAAGCGTATGTCAGTCCCAAACATTTTTGTCATCTTAACAATCTTTATCGCTGAAAGAGTCACTTTCTCTAGACCCAGTAATTTCTAAATATAATACGAAATTCACTTGTTTTTCTGACCTAAATTGTTTTAAAGGATCCGGATTCCGTCAGCCTACTCTACAACGCTCAGTAACGCGCTTCTATAATAAATTTGCCACAAATCGACTGTTAATCTTAGTTTACCGTATCAACAAGACAAACGAGACCTTCCTTTATTTATATACCCATCGATCAAAGCCAAAATAAAGACGGCAACCGTCGGTACTCCATCGAAACGCATGGTCCTGTCCTGATCGTATGCGAAAATTCCCCACATTGAGTATTCTCCGTATGCGTGCGATGTCAAGTGGAGGTGTGCTAGTGAATAACAAACGAGAGTTGGCAGTGAGCCTGTGATGAGATGGGCCCTACCACGGACTCCGCAAGCGAGATTAGCCAAGTTGCTAAGTGAGATTGTGGAAGCTAAAGTTGGTAATCAACAGAGCAAGGAGATTGTTTTGGAAGTGTTTACCTTATTTGAATTTAACTTGTGTAATGTAAGATTTCATAAATTAGTGTTATCCTTGACTGCTTAGATAGTCACTTATTCTGTTAAATTGTAAATTTGAAGATTGCCAAACTATTTTTAACTATCAGTCAAAATGATATCTCATTAAAACAGTGATCATATTAATATATGCCGTCATATAAATGTCCTGCTATCTACCAAGTTTAAAAAAAAAAACAATGAACAAACCAATCGAGATAAAAATTAAGCACACCAAGAACCAGTAGTAGAAGCGTCATGTAGTGGCAATCTTGGAAACAAGAGTATCGGAGACAGTGATGTTGGCAATGAACAGACAACCAAGCTGGACACTTGGAGAGCCGTGTCCGGTACCGACCCTGGGAACATGCGCGATGATATTAAATTTATTTATTGTTACATGTCACCCGATGTACCAACCTCTGATGGATGGACAGAGTTTGCTCAGAAACATGAAATAATTTTTGGCTACGTAGTTGTGAAAAGTTGAAGTAACGAGGATGACGAAACAAAATTTTACAAAAAAAAAATAAACCAGCAACAAAATTAAAAACCAATAATGAATAACATAATCATCCAACCAATAGTACCAGTTAAAAATGATCGAGAATAAGAATGGAAAGCCAAGTTCGATTAACTGACAGAAGCGCAATAAAAGATAATTCTTTCAGAGATGAGTTACAGAGTGTGCAGGTCATTGAAGTAACAATAAATCGATCAAGACGATGACCTTAAGCCACATACACTTTCCAATCTATCGTCACGATATCGTGACGGCGTCGAAATCTTCAGATCAATTGTTACGTGTATGTCTACAACGCCAATAATATGGCAGCCAATTTGTATGCAATAGATCGTCTGAAGATTTTTTTTTCGTAACAATATATTTGGCAACCTCTAGGACTTTGCAATTGGCAATATATCCCAGTAGAACGCTATCAAACATTGTTCCAGTTTCCGTAATGCTTCCAACTAAAAGAAATACATCTAACTGTCTGAAGTACTCGTAATATTCTAATTCAGCCGTTTTCCCAGGTTACGAAATGATTTCTAAAATAGAATTGCATGATCCGATATCTCCACTCTCCTGCTTAGAATTCCTTGGACTCTGAGTAAAAAACCCAAATTATATAATGCGTTTACGGTGAGTTGGTCTAATATCTGTTTATACAATCTACCTGCGACTCGTCTAATTGATGGGACCGTGGTGTATACAGAATGCGATTATTGTGATTCATCGTGTCACCGGTGGCTACATGATGAAATTTACTAATCTCAGCCTTATATAAAATGCAGCGCCTGTGTGTCTGCGTGTTTGCACAATCATTTCTTTAATCGATGTCGTGAAGGGAACAGGATTTATGATTTCTTTATTGTTGTTGGAACAATAACTTTATGAAGAAACCTGTGATGGATTGGAATGGAATTATTTATTATGAATACCTTATTCCCTAAAGGAATATGTAAGGAGCACGTGTTTTGTTTGAAGGATACCGTAATCGGTAGCTTCAAGTATTTAATCAATAAGTATTCACTGACTGCATTCAAATAATATGTAAACATTCTACAGGTGAACCAGAGTCTGATCAATCAACTTCTCTTAGCTACCAGCTTCCTATAGTTAAATATTCATCGGAAAATCATCAACATACAATATGCCCACATTAAAGGGCCTTAAACGCACCACCAATGAAGCCATCAAGTCCAACCACACAAATTACTTGATTAAACGCGTCAATGCGTACTCAAACCAATAATAAAGCTAAAAACTGCCCGTTATTTTTCATCCGAGACAGGTAATTTTAATGCATATTTAATGGGCAATTCTTGGCTTCAAATACAGTAAGATAAGGTACGGCTATAATGTATGCAGTTTGCCCCCTTGTGTTATTTATTGTGTGATTTTTGGCAACAAAGCTTTAGCCCGGTACTTGGCTCAGCTAGATGTGTGCAATCTTCATAATGCATGCACTTTTGTATGATATCGCTGGAGGCGGTTTGACGTGGCCAGTGACGTAAGCACTAGAGTGGTTCTCCCAGTGCATTTGGAACTGTTATCTCAAGTTATATAGCGGTTCGAGAGTATATGATTTCTATTTGATCTTAGAACGTATCGAGTGTTTGACTAGGCTTCGATCCTGTTCTCTACGATTAGGAAGTAGAACGACTTATCTATGGGAAATGTATTAGTCTATTGATAAGTTCGCAATCAACCTAATGCTCGAGGAATTCGACTATGACTGGGTGGTCTGTATTCCACGTCCTACTAAGATATACGTACTACAACGTTTATATGAAGTTGTATGAACGGTGCTTGATGTTTCTCAACTTTTTTATGACGGACATATTTTCATGGAAAATATAAAAACCGGAGAAAGGCGCAAGTGACGAAAATTCTTGGAAATAAAGCGGTTCTTGTGCGTAGAAAGTTTATGACATTATTACGGTCATATTAAAGCCAACGGTTTTACTGATAGGTCGGTACTCACGTAATGCTGTTGGACTCGTAAAAAGTAGTAGCAGCACACATACCTGTAAACAATAAAAAACGATTAATTATGAGCTGGTTCAAAGTTGATTGGGAGATAAGCATTGTGGAGAAATTATTACTTTGGGAACACTTCCAAGCATTTTATATGTAAACCTTGTTATTTTTCAGTAACTCTTTAAGCCTATATGTGAAAACTGAAACACTTTTCGTTCTATTTGTTTCATGCATATTGAGGATCTCCGGAATGGGCCCAGATAATTCATGTTCGTCAGCTCCTTTACATTATGGGTTCAATAACAAACTAATTTTCACTTCCACTTAAATATATTTGTCGATCTCGAATGAGTCCCTCCCAAAATTCGAGAGCCAACGTTGCTCCCGTCCAGAATCCCTCCCAATTCTACATCCAGTTCATGCAAGAGCCTAATGAACTAATTACCATTTTTGCGGAGCAACATACGTGCAACTACCTTCAGCCAGCTTCGTACCGTGTACTTCATTATGACAAGCCTCTAATTTGGCCGAATGACATGTCTGCCGGCCGCGTCATGAATAATTCCGTACAGCCGTGTCCGGGCCGTGTCCGGGCCTTGTCCGGCCAGTAAAGACGCTTAATTGAGAGAACAACGTGTTTGTCGAATAAAAGCGTGTGAACTTTTTTCTGAATCTTTATAACCTCGTTACGTAAACGGACAGTTTTGGATTTATGACGTGAACTTTTTACTGGAGTGACCACTTAGTACTGTGGCTGAGCCTCGATGCTGTGATGAACAAAAATATTAATACATTCTCATGCAACAGACGAGCTGGATCTCATTAATGATTAAATGCACAGTAAAAAATCACACCTCGAAATTAAACATACCTACCTGCAGCAGACGATAAATTATAGCCTGCGACTGTTTACTTTTCATATTTATTCTGTGACAACATATTCGGGGAAAAATCGCGCCATAAATAAATCTCAATAATAAAGAGGTGACATTTAATGTATGATTTATTTATATATTATAATTTATAGTATATAGAGCCGAAAATACCGATCGGACTAAGCAGTAAGCACCGCCTACGCGCGGGGTCAAACATAAATCATATTGCGACATCTCAAAAATGCCAACTTCAAAAACATGTTCGCCCCGTGGCCAGTACCGCACGCACCGACGATGGTAAGACAAGAAAAACAAACGTAAAAAATAAATTACTTTTGTATGCCTCCTTTCTTTCCCGTTGTTGGACGCCGAACAACTCATAAATCACAGAAAGATAAGCATAAAAAGATTGTATGAGGTGGGTACACGGTAGAACTAAACTTTTCGTATTTTGTTATCTCGCGTCAAGCGGGGCCTACAAAAAACGTACGCCCACACCTTTTCCCCGAAACCACTTAGGTAATAGACCAAAAACCAAGACCTTGCATAACTGACCAGGCAGATTAGTCACGCCGACAGATTGAAGCCAACTCACACAGAAAAACAAAATTTCTCAGTAAGTGTTAAGTATCACGCAATTTTTGTTACAACTTAGATTTTCTTATCTAAAATTCCATCATAATAATTCTTATTCTATTTTTTTGTCGCGACTAAAGCGGTGGCTAGCTACTATGCGAATAATTATTGTCGCTACGCAAAGGAATGACTGCACATATTTCACTAAATTCTCAGTGATATTTCAAAAGTAACGTTTTTAAATAAAACCTGTTATGTAGAAAAGGCTTCTGTAAAAAAAACATCCGAGTGTTTCATGCGACGTAAACTTTACAAACGACGTACAAAATTTACTCGTAATAAAAGTAAGTATAAAGCATGTATGTTAGGAAAAATCCTAAATCTTCCACGGTCACCTGGGCGCTTAACAAATAGTCTTGCGCGCGACCGCATGAGGGGGGCCGTTTTGTCAGGGCTGGTATACACGGGCGCCTACTGAGCAATTAGATTTGTTAGCTTGTACCTACCCGAAGAGTTTCATCACGCCCCCGCTCAACAACAGATGCTTGGACTAATAACCTCTCGAAGTTTCCCCCTCGCCTTCCCCCGCGCGCCCCTGGGACTCCCGCGCTACCCCAGCCTCCCCAAGCAACCCAACTAAGATAGATTGCGCCACCATTCTTGCAATTTTCCTGTCGTATCTTGCCTCGTAAATTCCTAGTGATATATAGGTTCGGATCTCTCGCGATGCGACCAGGAGCATACTCGAAATATGATAAGAGTTATTTATTATTGTTCTTATTGGTTTTCTAAGGGGTGGCAAGTAATAGTATTTCGTTATGGCTTTGTGTTGTATTTTGATTGGACAGCTCTCCCGATACCAACTTTCAGGACGAGCCTATTTGAAATGTTAGATATGGTTACCAATATCAAGATAATGCATGAGCAGATTAGATTTAGCTGTTCTAATATTGAAATCTTAGTTTTGATAACATTATAATTTATGACTACATTCTACTTAATAGTTTCTTACTTGCAATTGCAATGTACTTTATTACAGGATCATTGATTACCTACACTCCAATCATCAATCCATTTCAGAGATTTTTGAATACAGTAAAACAGTAAGTTCACTCAATCTGTAAATAACAGTTTATGCCAATGCTGAAAAGAAGCAACAAAATTTTACTAAGCCTCAAAAAGACAAGTTATTAAGGCCCATACAAATTGCAAAACATAAATCACAGTAAGTACTGTAAGAAACTATGCAGACCAACTTAGAACAGTTTAAAGCTCTGCTAATCCCGAAGTATCCTCCAGTAGGGACGACGAAGACGGGAGCGAATTGAGCCCACGTAACAGAACTAGATTAAAAGTTGACCCAATTAGACTTGCGAATGACGCAAACCATGTCTATCAAAAATATCTAATCTCTTTGCTAAATTAAGTAACAAAGCAGAATAGGAGTTAAACAAAACAAGAGCGAAACCAAATTACAGAACAAAACAAGCGAATACCACGACTGTACGTAAATGAAACAACAGAATCTTCATTAATTTGGTGCCAAATTAAAAACAGCCCAGTCCCTTCTATGCGGTCGCCATTTCCATATTCTAATAGCAATAAATTGTCATTGCCATAAGATGGCTGATTCATAGCTCGAATTTTAGTGCAGTTTTATAATTTCGTACATAATAACGAGGGGCAAATTTTTACGAAGTCTTAAATCGATTTGGCCAGCTTGATGTTATATAGAACATGATCTACGGAGGGGGAGAAAACTTAAGGACTACATAAGATTGAAAAGTTGGAACGATTGATTAACAATCACACAAATATTGCCTAAAACATTAAAATGAAAGAATTATGAGATATGAAAACGGCAAAATACAGCTTCACAAATAAAATTTACATCACCACAGGTCTAAAATGACTACCATGAATTACTTTAGCTACAACGTTGCTTGACACTAGAAAGTTCTAAATAGGCAATTGAATATATCCTGTCATTTAGATTCCTCTTGGTGTATTGTGAACATCGTATAACAATGTAGTAGGTGCATGATGCTTAAGCACTGCTTCAATGACAGTGGTATCTTTATCTAATTCAACTACTAGTTAAGAATATTTTATAGTAACATTGTCAGTAGCAGTATCAGTTTATGCAGCTCTTGCTGACTACCCTCATTTACAGAAATATTTTGTTGTGCTACGTAATCTTGCATCATATTTATTGAAAAGTAACAATTAAATAAGTTACTAAAAGTAAGAGCAAGTGGAGGAACACCACCAAGAAGGCGGTCTTGAAACCGTGACATGGCCAAGACCCGCAAGATTGAAGAAACGATGCGAGTAAGAGGAATAAGCATCACAGGGGATCCAAAAACAGCATTTTATGTTTATGATGCATTCGCACTTGTCGTTTAGTATTTGTCGAAGGCATGAACAATTGGAAGGAAACATTACCCTCGCAGACGACGGAAGTAAGCCGAGTGTCGGTACCGGAAATGTTATTGCCGGAACGACTACTACATCCGGTCGTGTAGACTTCAAGTCTACGCCGGTGATGATAACTGTCTTTGCCATTTTTGAGTGTACCTTCGTGGACTATGAATCGGGATAATGCAACAGTTATATGGAATATGGTGTTTGAATGTTTGGAGTGAGTTTTTTGTTGCTGGTGAAAATTGTGAGGGACTTTCATATAAAATAAGTTTATTCTGCCTCTGATTCTTTTAGATTTAATCAGACTATAAACTAACAGATCCAGATGGAGAAAGATCATGAGACAAGTTACAAACACACCAGAGATTGGACAAAATGCTTCGCAACCACGACCAGAGCGGTCAAGACCGAAAAAGAACAATAAAAGTGTTGGTAACACAGAAAGTCGCTAAAACCCTCATCAAACATCGTTGTTGGTTGTTGCTTTTAAGACAATTAAGAGACAACATTGTCTGAACAAAAGTCTAAGAATAAATATTTCAGTTTCTAGCTTTTCAATTCAAGGGAAAGCTCTAATTTATAGCAACTATTTTAAACACCGAGAATTAAGTTATGCTCCAAGAGAACAAGAGTTATATATGCTCGCTGGCAACATTATCAAGGTATTTGTAGTTAAGTCAGGTTGTGGAAAATATCAGGTTTACTTTTACTTGGGATTTTCCGGTGAAAGTGCTTTATTTATATTACTGCTGGAAAATTGAATCTCTTATATTGTTGGTGCTAAACACTTTGATTGTAATTTTATTTGATTTTGTGAAATTTTGAGATATTGAGGTGGACCTCTTCTGGTTGTGGGCGTAGTCCGATGGATACGAGAAGCATAGGACCGGTCGACGTGACGACTTCGTTCGCAAAAAATATTTCGTTGATGATAAAATCATTCATCTTTTCATTATCGTTTCGTCTTCATTAGCCATGTTATAATTAAATAAAAATAATTTTCCAACTGCTTACAAAATTCTACTTACCAACGCATCCTTAAAATCATTATTTTTACGAAAACATGTTATCTACCCCCCATAATTCAACCTTTTTTAAATAAAAAAGGTTGAATAAACGCCTAAATTGATATTTATCTGAACACAGTACTACTCCCGTCCATTCTTCACATTCAGGGGATCCACGCACGAAAACCCATAACCTCAAGAATGCCGAAAGGACGCGAACGATTTTTAATACACTCGGCACCCCATAATGGGTGTTTTCGCACCCCCAGTCTGCGGTGACATTTCAAACCCACCGTTCTATGAAAAAACAAAGCTCGAAACATTATGCAAATGGCATTATGTCGGTATTTTTGTACGTTTCGCCAACTTTATGAGCCGAATACAAAGGGTTGAAGGGTTAAGACAATTCGGGCTCGTGAATAAAAGTTTTTGATGCCTCATTGTCATTATTTTTTTCAATATGTAATGTACCCTTCGTGCTGTAACCCTTTGCTGTCAGCGTTAGATAAAACACTATTCAATTATTAATTCTTTTGTTGGAATCAGTGGCGTTATGTAGTGCTGCGTCCATATGTCCGTTTGTATCTCTGCCCTGATGCCACAAACCAGTAATAGATTAGTATTCAATATAACAGTTTTTATGACTCGAATTCAATAATGGATGAAGAGAAATGGCGGCCGGAAAAAAATATTATATATTTCTCTTATTTTTTATTATTTCTGATGGTATATCATCATCCAATTAATAAAATTACAAGACAAATAAATTCAATTGCTCTCTAACGGCCATCTCCAGACATCGCCCACATATTCACACACTCCACTGTTTACATCATTCACTCCACATTTAAATTAATCTGTGTGACTGCTGTCTGAGTTAGTTAGATCACTCAATTCTCGTATTTATACCAATGACGCAAGAGGCTACTTACTTAGGTTATCATTCAGAGCTAGATCTTCATCACAGATTTGCCAACGAGACTTGATATGTGGGTTCCTCAATTTGTACGCATTGACGTTGAAAATGACGACGCTCGTCGGCTGTCGATCAATTTACCTAGATTCAGGTCACTCAACTAAGAGATGTACTAGAAAATGTGATAGCTTCTTTTATTCATATCTTTTATATTGTTGCAGATTGGTCATGTAGTCAAATGTATGTGCTGATATTGTAATTTACCTTCTGCAAAAATATTCTGCCTTTTATTAGTTTATTTTGATTCAAATATCTTTTTTATTCAAGCCATTACGTGAAGATACCTGGCAATACATTACTTGTCGTTTATTAGTCTAAAAATATTGAAACTTACAATGCAATTAATAGAAGTATAAAAAGACACGTTCCCTTATAACAGAAACCCAATTAGGAATCTCTCGTCTTCAATTAAAAATGCACCTTAACAATCACAGAAAGAATTGGAAATCGTTTGTAAAACAATCAAGCAATAAAGCCTTTCAAAAATGATGGACCATTCCGAGTAGTTCATGAATGGTCACGCACGGTATTCGAAGTTCGAACACCCACTACTGTCAAGTTCTAATATCGTGTTTGAAACATCTACCCACAAGCTGTCAGTACTTATTATGATACCTACACGTCAGATTGTCAGGCCATCGAACAGGCTTGTGTCGTGTTCCATTTAAAACTACACAATAGCATGATGTACGTAATGCGAAGCTATTGTATTGTGAGCTTAGGTACATGGGAATCGAAATGTCATACATCGGTTGAAAGTTAGATGAAAATATTATAGGGAATTGAAAAGGACATTTGTAAGAAGTGAATCAAAAGGAGTTTTTAAACGATTAACTAAAACAAAAAACGAAAACAATTTAAATTAAGAACAAAATTTGGGACAAGCAGTTAAAAATTGTAAGCTGTTTACAGCTAGCCACGAAAACAGCGTATAGTGTAGACAGAACAGTATATAAGATTTTCTGAAATGTGTAAACCTCTCATAGGCCCTATGTAATATATGTAAAATGGCTAACGACCTAATCAAAATAGCTAATACTGAACCAACACACAAGGTATGCGGAAGACGTAGTTAAGAACCATGCAACGTCGTAAGTCTAAAGATAAAATAGAATAGAGGAAAAAGAAGTCAAATAATCCTTCATTGAAACACAGGAAGGAAAATCTTGCAAGAAGTTATGGATTAATTTAAGTAACAGCTGCTGAACGTCACTGCTCATTGCTGAAAGTAGAAGCAAGTGGAGGAATTCTTCAAGGAAAATATCTTGAAATCATGATGTGGTCATGACCTCTAGCATTGGGAAAATGATGCAAAGAATTACTGGGCGATTCAGAAACAAAGTTAGTATAATTATCTTATGAAAAGTAGCGAATCCAGTGTTTCTAATGAAGCTTTTTCTTTCACAATTATTATCTTTGCGTAAACAGAAATGAATTGTCAGACATTACATATACTAATATACAATTTCACACGTCAAGTTTCGTCATCAACCACAAATCTCTGCCAAAATTTCTTCAAGCAGCAACAATGTAAGAAACTAACGAGCATTATGTAGTACAATATTTATCTCCGAACACCATCATTAAGAAAACTTTTTATATGCCACACAAAAATTGTAAATTACTCGTATTTTCGACCATTCATGTTACATAAATAGCGTTAGTAAATACGAAACGTAGTCATGTGAAATATATAGCAGGATAGAATTTATGTACGTCATCACAGCGGTTGGGCTGAATCCTAAAATCAAAATTATCATGCAATTTTAGCTAAACCAAAACGCATTTAGTTGACAGAATGAGATATTTCCGCGACATAAATATGTTTTGCGTGCTTCCCTAATGACAAAATGTTTGATATTCCACCGGGCACACCATAGGCTGGATGCGAAAAAGAAAGAAACGGTTGTTCGAAATAGTTTGAATGTGGAATACGACTTTTGTTTCTAAATTTCGACAGGAATTTTAAGTGGCTTTACAAGGATTTATTGTTTGTATAGGTAATCACACTTTATTTAGACTAATATATTCCTTCTCCGGGTGTGTAAAATTTTTAGAATTCATTTTCTTAGTCATGTTTTGTAGTCCTATGTTTTCAATTTACATTTTTTCCAGAATTTCATTTCACTATGTTAATCTTCTAAAAGCTTTGATAGTAATTTATGTACGAAACTATATCTAATCAAGTATGTATTGTACCCCGACATCCAATACGTCATTTGCATAACCCAAGCACATGTGGTCATATACAAAGGGTAGAATGGGCCCTGTATTAAATTTTCATAAAACGAGAACGGTTTTAATACGTCTGCGGTCGAATAATAACCTAACCCTTTCTATTTCAAAATTGGCTTCGGTTGTTCAACCGTTTAATTTATTATTAGTTGGACCTACACCTATGTACGAAGTAGGGAGTAATGGACAGTCTTATTGAAGAAATCTAGGGTCACTTACGCCCCTTGCTTTGAACGGCAATGGCAATTTGTAAAGTATTCCATTTTCATTTAAATTACGATCGCCAGTTGTTTTATTGACTGCCAGTGACGTTCCATTTTCAAAATGTGTAGTAGTTTCATCGTTTTTTCTGTCTGGATAGAAATCGATCCTCTTTTGTTTTTAGTTTTTTTTCTTTCTTCGGCCTAAGCAATAAACAAATAAAGCTTTTATCTTGAAATCCATAGCTAGATAATCAGCGCGGGGCATCCGCGCGGCCGGGCGCGATGATTTATGCAATACTAACATTATGATACATTTGCATTTTGTTCACAAAGCCAGCAATGTATGCAGTAACGCTACACAATAGCTACGGGTTAATGTAGACTTCGGTTAGTCAGGAATGGTTACGAGGAATGATTAGGTGCTATTGTTTATGTGATGCAAATGTGCGGCCATTATAAATAATATAGTATTTCTTATTTATATTGAAACACATAAAGTTTTGCTTCTAAATGTTGTGTGATGTTCTGCTTGAATGCGTGATATTTTGCAGAATTTTCCGTGCCCTGTAACAATGATGTATATTGCATGTTTTTGCTGGTTAACATTATATATATCAATTTAAGGACTCAATCAACGTCGAAGCGATGACAGTGAAAGTGAACTTATCAAGTCGATCGATACAGAAATAAGTGTCCATATCTCAAGCCCCGAAACCTTTAGTCCCAATAATAATGTAACTAAAACACGTGCCTTAACAAAAGGTCGCATACATTCTCTTAATACTGACATTTATGTCACGAATATTAAGTTTGACAACTTCAACAGGTCTATTTCTTACATTTCACGTTCCATTAATTAAGGAACTACAAACCTTATCGCGATTAAGTCAAAAATAGGAACAACTCATAATTGGGCTGTTGTATGGAACAAAAATATTCTCACTTATAAATTTCTTCACTCTTTACACTCCTGCATTTTACGATCGTAAACTTTCAGCGGACATAAAACAAAGTAAATTCATTCATTTGTCAACAATCTTATCTCGATGTCACAAAGCCTACAATTCTTTGCGGGGATGATAAATACTTTTTGCAAAATTTACAACGAGCGAACGTAATTGCCAAGTGTTTGATGCGATCGTTTTGGACCTTGTGTTTTCGGGATTAAGGTGTATTTTATTGGGATTGAATCGTTGATAAAATTGCGTAGTTTCTGGTGCATCTTTATCTGCGTTAGCCAGTGGTCCGCCAATGCCGTTAAATTTATTAACTGCGATACGCATTCAGTGTCGCGAGCTAAAAGGTGACTTTAATTAATATTAATTATAGCCACACCTCTAATTAATGTAATTCTCGAGATAACCGCTGTGTCGCCTTTTGAATGTGTCAAGCTCGGTGGCTTTCGTTGTGCAGTTGTTGACAGGTCAAATCGTCAGTTACTTTTACACAATGATAAAGGCAGGTGTAAACTGTTAAATTTCAGAGAATTATGTTAGATCAAGGTAAACCTATCGTCAAACAATTATACTTAGAAAACATTTCTAGTATGTACAAAAAAGCCTGCGTGTTGTTTTTACCATTTACAGAAAAGCAAAAACAACATGAACCTAGTCTGAAAAACAAACAACGAATCCACGTAAATTAATCAGTAAACCCCTTTTTCAGTAAACAACTATTCGACACAGTATTCATCAACTGAAAACAAGGCAACATCACCGCGCTGGCAAGGAATTAATCAAAGTTTAAAACAATTCCATGTAGCGGCGGGGCGGGGCGAGACAAGACGGGCTGCGCGAGTGCGAACACACCGCAACGCACGAATATGCGAACATGTTCTGTGCGCCCAACATGTTGTGTGTGTGTTTTGTGCGTCTACAAACGCGTTTGAATATAAGGATGGAATAAGATTGGGCGCAATTGAGCGTGAACGGTAAGTAGGTGTTTGTTTTTTTATTCAGTTGGTTTCCTAGCTCTTCAAAGTGTAGAGAAATGCGAAAAGATTTTGTTTAAGAAAACTCAATAGTAAAAAAACAATCAATAATAAAAATGAGACAAGGTTTCTCAAACTTTATTTTTCTACTCACTACTGAAAGCAAAATAAAATAATTCCTTACGGAAAACTAAGACAACACTATTGTGCACGTCTTTGTAGACGCACAACACAACGAGTGAACATGTTCTGTGCGCCCAACTTGCTGTATCAGACATGTTGGTTGCGCGCAAGCCACGGTCGAACAAGGCACGCTCAGTAATTAAATCGTTCTTGTAATATTCTATTGTTGTGCGCAAATTTTGAAATTAATATTTTGAGTTCGTTTGATTAAGTTCAAAATTAATAAAGTTTAAACAGGCAAGTTGAATTATAGAAGTGAATAAGCCATCATGAATTTCGATGAGAATAAATTTTGTAGGAGACATTATTTTCAGAATGACTTCAAAATATATCAGTCGTAAGTTGAATAGAGTCATTCCTTAGAGGTGACAATTAAGTAACTGTAAGTCGGAACAAGACTAAACAAGAGACGGTCGGTGCAAACAATGCACGAACATGTTCTGAGTCGGTGCGACGAACACGTTCGAACATGGCGTAATTAAATCAATTACTTGGGCGATTAACTCATAAAGAGATTCTGAAAATCCAGACGTACGACCTAGAATTAATTGGCGGAGAAGAGTAGACTCAATTTAAATCAACAGTAAAATTGTCTTGAGAAAGTAATACATACAATCTGATGAGATCAAATTATTATTAGACGATTGCTAAAAAGTTTAAGGACCCTTTTATTCCACTGATTCTACTCGTACCTTGGTTTAGTAGGTAAGTATTGCTACTAACAACTTACTTAGCATATCTTAATATATATAAATCTCGTGTCACAATGTTTGTCCTCAATGGACTCCTAAACCACTTAACCGATTATAATAAAATTCGCACACCATGTGCAGTTCGATCCAACTTGAGAGATAGGATAGGGTAGGGTAGGTAGGGTAGGGTAGGTAGGGTAGGGTAAGTAGGGTAGGGTAGGTAGGGTAGGGTAGGTAGGGTAGGTAGGGTAGGGTAGGTAGGGTAGGGTAGGGTAGGTAGGGTAGGGTAGGTAGGGTAGGGTAGGTAGGGTAGGGTAGGTAGGGTAGGGTAGGTAGGGTAGGGTAGGTAGGGTAGGGTAGGTAGGGTAGGGTAGGTAGGGTAGGGTAGGTAGGGTAGGGTAGGTAGGGTAGGGTAGGTAGGGTAGGGTAGGTAGGGTAGGGTAGGTAGGGTAGGGTAGGTAGGGTAGGGTAGGTAGGGTAGGGTAGGTAGGGTAGGGTAGGTAGGGTAGGGTAGGTAGGGTAGGGTAGGTAGGGTAGGGTAGGTAGGGTAGGGTAGGTAGGGTAGGGTAGGTAGGGTAGGGTAGGTAGGGTAGGGTAGGTAGGGTAGGGTAGGTAGGGTAGGGTAGGTAGGGTAGGGTAGGTAGGGTAGGGTAGGTAGGGTAGGGTAGGTAGGGTAGGGTAGGTAGGGTAGGGTAGGTAGGGTAGGGTAGGTAGGGTAGGGTAGGTAGGGTAGGGTAGGTAGGGTAGGGTAGGTAGGGTAGGGTAGGTAGGGTAGGGTAGGTAGGGTAGGGTAGGTAGGGTAGGGTAGGTAGGGTAGGGTAGGTAGGGTAGGGTAGGTAGGATATTTAGTAGATGAATGTTTGGTGTTTTTATGGCAAAACAAAGTTTGCCGGGTCAGCTAGTTAACATATACGAGTATGTTGGGTTATTTGATGGCAAAAAAAGAGTCAACTGAAAAGATTTATTTCTAGTAGATCACAATACTAGACTTACAAAACTATTGAGCTTGTAAATACCACACAAATGATCTTTTAACAGGTCGTGATATAGCGCAATAAAATTGTCAAAATGTTTTCCTGAAAAACGATCAGTCAAGGTGATCGCGCACCTAGACGCACCGCAGGAGCCGCATGCGCCGCAGTCATCGCAGTTTATAAATCTTTATATATCGCCGCACGACCCGCATGTCAGAAAAATGCTGTAGGTATACGAATTTCACCAGGCGCGTGCGGATGACATCATCAGATTCGGCGCGTTCGATGCTTGCGGCGAGTGCGATGCGGGCGGCGTGGAGACGTCATTCGTATCCGTAAAAATATTGATATTATAAGACGTGGATACGATGCGTGCGGTGCGTTCGGTGCGTCTAGGTGCGCGTTCACCCTTAAGCATCCCAACATAAACTTAACCTTAAACAACTCGATCGCTTAAGCTACGGTTACGTAGTACCTACTTCAGAACCAGGCTTGCTTATGCAGATCAAAATATAGGCGCGTAGGTCGGAACAATGTTCGTAGCTACAACTTTATCAAGCACCTATGTGACTGCCAGTGATTTAGTCTTTAGGCCGCTGTTCTTAGTGCCTTTATGAATGGCCGAGTTTGCTTTAAGGTGTTATGAATAATCGCTCGCTGAAACTGCTTTTTGATAGAGATTTTCAGTTCTACTTTGGATGACAATTATTCTAGATTCTCGGTGAACAAATGTTTTTGTTTTATCTATGTTTTGATTTGTCCATTTTTGGATAAAAAGAAAAGATTTTCATATAGATTCAGTTATAAATTTGATAATAATTAACCTAGATATCTTGTTTCTAGGGAGGAGAAGGGCCGTCATTTTGTTTTTATCTAGGACAAGCTGTCTCGGCGAACTTCGTACCACCTAAAACAAACGTATGGGAAAATGGTGTGGCTAACTTCTTTTGAATTTCAGAATAATCGACCACGCCATCTACTGGCATTACCGAAACCAGAATACAACGCCATGTTCATTTTGGTCGGTGTTTTATTTCTGTCATATATCAGAGTCGGCGCTGGGTTTGCAAAACGTATCACAAAATTAATATTCTTTATATTTATATTTCGTTAATATTGCCGATATTTTAATAGTTATTATGTTACTCGGGGCGGAGATAAATCTAACAAATCAAAGATTATGAAAATCGATCTAACCGTTCTCGAGTTATAAAAGGTGTAACTAACACGACGTTGTTTTATAATATAACTAGCTGACCCGACAAACGTTGTTTTGCCATATAAATTATTTGAAAAATGCCTAAAAATTTTGCACGCTCTTATTATTATAGTATTTTTAACTGTAGTTTAATAATGGAATGGTTTAAACTGGTAACACAATACCTACCCTACCCGACATACCTACCTACACTGCCCTACCTATCCTACCCTACCCTATCGTACATACCTACCTACCCTACCCTACCTCCCAACCTACCTGCCCTAATCTACCCTACCCTACATACCTACCTATCCTATCCTACCCTACCCTACCCTACATACCTACCAACTACCCTACTTACCTACCAAATTTTTTTTCCTAATGAAACCGGTTTGAGGCATATCGGTTGGATGGTTTCAAAGTCTATAACGGACATAGGTAGAAACATTTTTACAATTAAACAATTAAAGGATGAGTTTCAGAAAAGTCGACAACGCCATCTAATGGTAGTACCGGAACCAGCATACAACGCCATGTTCATTTTTGTGTGTGCTTTGTGTCCATCTTGTTTCTGAGATGTCGCTGTGTTCACAAAAGGTATGGAAATATGTTATTTTTATCGTGATTTTTTTCGATGTTTTATTACTTATTATCCTATTCAGGACGAAGATGAATCCAAAAACACAAAAATCATAATAATTGGTCCTGCCGTTGTTGAGTTATAAGTGGTTTAACTAACTCGACTTTGTTTTATATATATAGATATACCTACATATATATATATATATTGACCAGTCCACTTTTAGACAAAATGAAAAAGTTTGAGATTTCAGATTGTCCGTCAATAAGAAAACTGTTTTGTACCAAACTAGTTTGCTTGTCAAAAGTCAGAATGTTTGGTATTGACTATGATGCATTTAGGTGGCGCTTGTCAATCCTATCTACGTTTTGAAATCTTTGAAAAGCGTTTTCTATGATAAAATGACAACTTGTCTTGGCTTTCTTGGCAGAAGAGATGATGGAATTTTCTTTTATGCATTGAAATTATTCTTTTGTTTCAGCATAAAACATTTTTCTAATTCTATATACCTAGGTTAAACAAAAGCTTTATGGTGTAAATTGTAGGTATGGTGTAAATAGGTGAACATTACGTTAACTACATAATTGTAGGTTACTGTAATTTATAGTCGCCACGTTCTAACATCGTTCTATATTATTTGACACCTACATCGGCTTTAACAATCTGTAAAACAAACTTAGCCGTGCAATTTTCTTGTACACTATTAAAAAATACTAGCTTCTGCAGCGGCTTCGGAACATATGCCCGGGATAATGGTATCCTATGTGCTATTTCTGACTATAATTAATCTCTGGGCCAAATTTCATCCAGATCCCTCCAGCCGTTTGAGCGTGAAGAAGTAACAAACATACAAACACACATACTCACACTCAGAAACTTTCACCTATATAATATTAGTGTGATACCGGTGTTAAGGCACATTGAAAATAAAACGTGTATATCTTACAATCTGTGTTTAACACTTTTTTTTTACATACGGTTGAAGAAACCATCAGTAGAAAACTTGGCTAACTTGATAGGCAAAATGATATTCCATCAGAGATTACGAGTATCAAAGAATGCAAAATGAATGAGAGGAACATGTTCTACTGAAATGGAACGTGATCCATCCTCATCCTAAAAATTTTGGACTTAATTACCGCTAATAGATTATTATCACTTGACTCTAGACCTGGCTGTCGCCAACAAGAGAACAATTAGGTTCAGAAACCAATACTTACGACCCTGAATTAGACCAAAAACAGGCTTTTAGTAGGTACAATTAAATTGCCGGGGTGATCTTTTAAGGGTCACGGGGCTCCTTCCATGTGCTGATGGCGGTCACTGGGGTGGTGGTAGTGAGGTAAAAATCCCACACAACCTGGTCTTTTCCCCAAAGGCCATTTGAAAGATTCCCCCCGAAAACAAAGAAAAAAATTCTGATGGGTTTGCTCTTGACTCTAGTCGACGGAGTGAGCTTATCCTGAAGAAGCCTGTTCACTCTGACTTTATCGAGATTCGGGGGAGTGCGTTCGGAAACTCAGACGCAGGTAGTGAGTTCCACTCAAAATAAAATTATTTAAGAAAAACATTCACTCCTTGCTCCAATAAAATTATAACAGTTGTCAAAACATAAGTACATAAATCGAGGCTGTTATTTGATTCATAAGCATCCAAGATCAATGCCCGGTCACCTCTCAGCAAAGTCAGTCGACTCAAACAAACTTATTGAGTCACTTAATGCGTTTAAAATCGAACAAAATGTAACACAGTGTGACAGTATATTCATTATGTACTGAAATACACGCTTACATGTGCTTTTAAAAGGTTTTTTTGGTTCAGTACAAGTTTTCTCTCAAGGGATGACCAACATTTTGAGTTTGTGGACAATTTTAATTTGTTCGAGATTTTGTTATTCTATGAGGGGTGGGAATGAGATTGTTTTGTGTACCATGAAATGATGCTCTACGTCGCACAATGTAAGGGTTACTTTTGACTTTATACCTAGGTATTACTTAAATCTGGAATATAAAGTATATTTTTGTCATTGTGACAACTTGCTAACCCACTGTCTAATACCTTAAACCACTGCGATTCGTTTGCTGGACTGTTTGAGCTGCCTTTCTACTTTCTGATAAGATTGTACTAAACCACTAACACCAACCTAGCCTTTATCTCAACTCTGCGTTATGCTTGACTTATATTCTACCCAAACGCTACTGTGACTAAACCACTATCATACCCATGTACAGCAAGACTCGCTGAATATGTGTTTAAAACATCACAAAACACTGGCAGTACATAAATGCGTACAGTTGCTCGCACATAAATATAACGCACTCGCTCCGTTCAAATTTCGCCACCGTCTGCTTTATATTGATATATTGTATTGTTTATGGCGCGACCGAATCAAAATGTGATATATTGAACAACACGCGGTGTTCGCGAGTAACTTTCATATTTGGTAGGGTTATAGATGTTTTTGGGCTGGATGTGGTAGTGTTGTGCAAAAAGGTTAGGTCTTATTGATTACTGGGGAGAAAATATCAGACATAACAATATGTCTATATTATACTGCTAAATCAGCAAACTAGTCTAAGTCTGCTGATTTTGATATTTGAAATAAGAATGAAAATTATTTCTTCACGTCATCCTGGAATGCGAGGTCGTGGCTTCTGAACGTGCACAAACCCTCGGAACAGTGAGGTCACTCGCTGGCTATGTTATCCAGACAGATCTATTTTAAATGTCGTCTCATACAATTGAAGCTTTTAGGTAATAACCTTTATTAAGTAAAATAACATCATAATAAACTGTTATGTAATTGAACTATAATTTCTGCTTTCGGTCTTGAAAACACTTCAACCCCTCCAAACCTCTCAGTACTTCTAGGTTCTGACTACTTGATTGACACAATCTACGAGTATAAGTATACAATCTGTAATTTATCCCTTTTCCCTTCGCCACTCCCGTTCTCTTTACCCAATACTACCATTTCCAGAAAGCGCTGTATCTTTGTCAGTAAGGTTACACATAGATGTATGTTTGAGCCATGGGAATAGTTGGGATGAGGGGGATAAGTTATAGCTTTCTACAACTATGTGTCTGCACCATGTGTTATGGTAGACACTGTTTTAAGTTACGCACTGAATAATGGTACCAACACCACCTAGGAGACTGCTATCAATCATGGTGGCAATAGTCATACACCTGTTCATACAAAATAGTATTCATACATATATACTAACTTAGTTCACCTTTATTGGAAAATACTCTAAATTCTCTATAGGAATCACAATTTGAATGTTAGAAACTTACTTAAAATGGTGAAAATGCAAAAATGGTATAATGTTATAGTGTCACAATCAAAGTAAAATTCAAATTAATTATTATAATAAGGCCATTAAACGGCACTTTTGAATGTCAAAAATCACTAGCAAATCTTGATCAGCTTAAAACTTTTGTAAAGGCGGTAAAAAAAAGCTGCTCCGGAAGCCCACCATACACAAAATTCCTTGTTAACAATATAACAACGCTTTTAAATACCCCCGAAAAAATTAGACACATTCAGAACTTTTCTATCTTAATAAATAAATTTACGACTCATCATAAATAATGTTAATTAATTAAGTACATTTTTCTGTACGACGCACTCGCCAGGGCCGAACTTGGGCAAAGTTTTAATGCGAGAGTATGTGGGGATGTACTCAGGTACCCAGGGGCCCGGGCCGGCCGCCTTTCTAAAGTTCATCGCAAACGAGCCATTGACACGAATGTGGGAACTGAATTGTTTGTTAAAGTAAAGTTGGTGCTAAGATGTTTGGGTGGCTCGAGTTGGGTAAAAGATGTGCTAATTGTCGGGTTTTGGCTGACAGAGTCGTTTTTGTGCTTTATCTGTTGGGTTTGTGGAGCAGTTGTTAGGTTGGAGTTAATAACTGGATTTAAGTTAACATAATTATTTAATGTTGATATATCACAGACTTTAGCGCTATAATTATAATTCGAGTAATAGACAAGTACATTTGTTATTTGAAAATATTATTACGTACTTGTCACTTCATAATCGACGCCCCAGTATAAATATGCTTTACTCTAAAAGCGTACTCTCAAATAAACTTACTTTTATTTGCCCAACATATATTATACCATTTTATATAAGCTTTTAGTATAGGTACCAACTGTGTTAAATGTCACGTAACAATAAAACAAAACAACAGCGTCCATCATACAAAAAACAAAAAGCCCAGAATTTTCACAAAAACGCTCGAATAAACAAATACGCCGAAACAATAGAACGAAAAAGTTAATACAGTACATGTTAGAACGCACCATACATCAGTAGGGCGTTGATACACTGGCGAATAAACGTCTGCGCCCCGGGAGCCGACGCGACAAAAATAATTTCAAACATCCCGAACATTTTCCGATCCATTTGAGCCACGTTCAGGCGATCAATTGCTCAAATGAGGTCTAAAACAAGACTTCGTGACGTCATGTTGGCAATAACAGCGATGTTCTCAATAATAAATGGTGGTATGCAATCACAATTAATATAATTGACACCTTTCGTAAGCAAAAATGTAGCTCGGTATTTGAATGTGGGTCAATACTTATACATAGTTGGTACAACTAGCAAAAGTAGGCAGAAGTCTATCTTAGTCGAATTAGGTCTCAATTTGGCGAGTCTGTTTTTATTTTCGGGCACGATTCCAATTTTGGTTTGTAATTGACAATTAGTTGAACATGAAACCTTATTACAACTTTTTTCTGATTGAGAATGATAATATTTTCTGTTTTATGTTCTGTTGCATCTGAAATAAAGCAGTTTATCGTAAATCAAATTAGTAATCCTTTTATTTTTAAATCGATGTTTCATACTTAAGAGTGGAAGTCTCGTCCCCATTCCAACCCCATATTTCTTAAGGGGTCAGATGGGGGACCAGAACCTAAATGACTCTCGATACGCCCCTGTCTCGAACACGCAGAACAGGGAGGGACCGATAGTGTCAAAAAAAGATAAAATTATTATAAACTGCGCTTTTTCTCAAATTCTCCCCCCATCACTTATTTTTATTTATCTATGGGTGAAGATGGCGTTCTAAGTGTAATATTTAAGTCGTTATTTAAATTACCTTGTACATATGCGTATACTTAGATACCTACATGACTTTAAGGAAGTCAATGGCCATTAAATAGTCATACATAATGTGTATGTATAAACCTAGAATTTCCAAGAACTGCAGTGTATAGATGCAGAGATTAAATGAGGTTTTATTCAGAAATCTGTGCTTGAAATCATTGAAGAACATAAACTCTGGGACGTTTTCGAAATTAAAAAACCGCATATTTTAATACAAGCTCTTAAATAAGCCTTGTTATGAAAACGAAAACACGAGCATGATAAAATACTTAAACATGAATTACATTCAGCAAAGTACGTAAATAAAGCTTAATAAAATTCAGATAACAATAAAATCACAAAACAGATTATACAAATATAGGTGAGAAGACATTTAAGTACATTAAAATCACATTAGTAGAAGATCTTGGTGGGGGCCCGCGAAATTATCTCGCGCAGTGGGAAAAAATAAATTAATAAAAAATACTTTAAACATTTCATATCTCATTTGGGTGGTGACAGGAAAAAAAGTAAATTGTATGGAAGTAGAGATAAAGCCGATTTAATTTTTGTTCTTTTTTATGTTCACTGGGCAATGTTGATCTACGGGCAACTGCATTAGTAGACTTAAGAACTTAGTTGATACACTTATGACTTGCTACCCTATCGGACCACAAGCACATAATTACTTAGGGTAATTAATAGTAAGGTTTAACCCGGCTCATCAGGCCGCTGCCATCGACCGCACAGTCGCAGACAGGGCCGCAATTTGCCTCACCAAGGCACGTTTAATATTAGAAGTCCTGATTTATGCCCTGCCCCCGTAATGAAGTGTCTCCACACTACAAACGTGTGTGCATCGCACTAACTCACTACTACGGATTAATAGTAGGAAGCACTCGCGAAACAACGCCACGTAGCCGTGCTCTTTCTTTAATTTAAGACCTGAGACTCCTGAGAGACTCGCAAAATGAGCTCTTGTTTATACTTTTGATCGCCTTACAAAACTGCTTTATACTCTTAAGTGGACTGTTCATTTTAAGTGAAATGTTTTATCTTCAAAGACATATAATTCCTAATTTATAGCCAAACAACGCTGTCCACACATCCCAGTAAGTTAAGATGTGAACAGGGCGTTAATCTCGGCGTAAAGACGAAATACAAGTGGACCGGTAAATCCAATTAGTTTAAGAAGTCATTAAATCAATTTGTTTAACAGACAGTAACATATAGCTATCCTCATCTCTTTGTTTTCGATGGCTGCAATCCAAGCTATTTGTTATTTTGGTGAGCTTGCGAAATCGTGGTGACTAAAAAGGCTTGCAGTTTTAAGTCTGTTTTTAAGCTGATGCGGGGATTTTGTGTGAGAGAACTATGGCTCTTATTCAAAGTGAGTTTATCAAATGGAGTAATAAATAGCACTAGTGAGTAAATTACTTAACTATGCGCTCTATTTTCACATGTTACATTACTTCACAGTTTTACAAATTGAAAGGCAAAAAAATCTTATGATTCTTAAGAAATTATTATAATTTCTATCAGTCCCTACTGGAATTTATTTAAACATGTAGAAGATATATTAATGTGTATATATATATATACTCACTGATATATTGATCTATCTAGATCTATCCCTCATCACACTAATATTATTAAGGCGACAGTTTCTGAGTGTGTGTGTTTGTATGTTTCTTACACTTTCACGCAAACACTACTTAAAGGATCTGGATGAAATTTGGCACAAAGTTAGATTATAGTCTGGAATAGTACATATACTCTTTAACCTCAGGATACTTTTTATCCCGAGAATTTGTTCCTTTAGGATAATTTTCGACATTCACGCGGGCGAAAGTAGTAGATCTATAAGTAGAGAAGAATAATTTACCGATCACAAAGTTTTAAGCTCCTGTGATACACTTATATTCAGCTCAAATGCACTAAAGCAGAATCAAGAACGCCGAAAGTACCTGGCTACACTAATTACCAACCTCTAAGTGGCAAACATGTTAATCCATCTAGAAATATATTTCTCATTCCCGGCAGATCCGATACAAAGGCCGCTGGCCGTTGGAGGAGCAATAAATTAGATGGAAAGCTGCGCGCCAGGATTTCCCTTGGGTTTATTCTCACTCAAGAGCGCTACACCTAATCCAGAAAGCCTTATTATGCTACCCTTAATACAGCGCTCAAGACTACTTGAAAATTTTCTCGGGAAGTAAACGGTTTAGTTTGAGGATTTTACTTTTTTCTCCTCCCGTCCGCGTCGTCGCCGAGTTTTTATGTTTTTTGACAGGCCTGGATCTGTTACAACTTACGCCTCGGATCTGTTACAACTTACACCTCGAGGATTAAGTTCTTCATGCCAACTGCATCTTAATGAATTGATCACGGTTTTCTTATTAGGGCGCCAATTAAAACTTGCAATACGTTATGATATACCTGAATACAATTATCCCTATTATGATGGCCTACGGTTTTTATCTCCACTCTTAATCACGAAAAACTAGTTTAGAGCCAAGTCTTAATTGAAACTCGCGACACATTACGTGTGCTGGATTGATTAGCTGCCTTATTGATTTTATTGCAGTAATATCGATAGCATATCTTATCGATGGCCGCACTTATCGAGTTTCGATTTCGAATTTGTTCAGAATTCTTGTTGCGCGGTGACACCAGCCGATCGGGAACTTTTTGCTCGGCTTTTGCTTTTACTTTGTTGTCGCGAATCGCAAATGATAAGCCGAGCATTAAAAAGAATTGCTCTCAACGGAGGTTTATTTTCTACCATGTTCTTTTTCCCTATTCCGAAGATTTTTAAAGCTTAGTACGTTTCCACAGGTATTTATTATTCCATTTGAGTAAGTAAATAAATAACACGGTACGAACGGGTTCCTCGTTTCCTTGTAATAATATGTCATTGGTAATAGATGATGTGCCCGCACTATCTACATACGCTGACGTTTGTCCGTTATTACCAGTTCCTCGAAGTACTTGGCTACCAATTTCTCCAATTTAAATTGTCTATGAGCGCCGCCCGACTGAAGTCAGCCGGCACATTCCGCGGTTATCGACGACGCGGGCGCATTTGAGTGAAAGAGTCAGATATATCGTCAAAAATCACGCGCGACAAGGACGGAACCGCACGCAACGGGCGTTCGTTTTTTAAATAATTGAGTCAGGAATGACGATAGGCACCCGACAATTCGAAGCATTTTATCGAGCTGGCAACCCTAGCACGGACAGTGGGCATTTAATTTGTTTCCTCGTGAGTCATGTTTGTATTATAATTCGAATAACAGTTATGGGAATTTTATCTGTGTTTATTAATTGTCCAGGTTGTAATCACCTTTTATTTTATTGAGACGATCAACATTCAAAAACATGTTTTTTGATTGACGACTAACCAACTGTTTTCAAAAATCAGTAGGCAGCTCTAAAGTATAATTTATTGGTAAGTATACAATTCAATATATCAAACATCTTATTGCCCGTTAGGTAAACTTCAAAGTCAAACTGCATAAGATAACATCCACAAGCCTTCTGTAATTTCGATGTAACTGATTAGATCCATTATAGATTAATTTATTGCGTGTTAGTATGCTAATGAACAGTACTTACATGTTTAATACAAATTGTTTAATACGTTGCATCGAAGCAGTAATTGTAAAATTAAATGCAATAATCTGCTGCCGATTTATCAATTAATTTTCAACACAGTAGCGGCAACAAGTAAAGCTTATAAATTGTCTCGAAACTAGGAGTCTATCTACATTCAAATATAGTTTGAGAGCTCGTTAATCATGTTAAAAACAATCAGCAAAGGCTTCCGACTCAAAACGATATAAATCAGCGAATTCTATTTTCAATTAGCACGAGCCACGGCAGTCGTTCCTAATTCGAACGCAACCTATAATTACGCGGCGGTCGCTGATTGGCCGCGGGTTGTGCAGTCGCAGGCGCAAGTCCATGTCCTTTATTTGCCGCTATCTAAGCTCTAGCTGGTCTATCTTTAAAGTGAGGCCAGCGAGTGTGGCGACATCTTTTATCGCGGGTCGCGCTTCTGTTTTTGTTTTGTTTGTTTGTTTTCAAACTGCGGAGCCATATTGCGCCCGTAAATTATTACTGCGAGAGATTTGTTTCCATAGTTCTGCGGCTGCAATACATCAGTGTTTGCCGGATGTTAGTTTATGTTGACGCTCGTTTTGTATTTCGCGATTTCGTGCTTGTCAAGCTATTGCTTGACAAAATTTTATATCTTATTTGTGCAGTTCCATCTATCTGGTGCATGCAAACTGCGTTGTTTGTCACTGCTGGTGCGTACAGTTTTCCTTTTATTTCGAATCCACGCTCTATCATATTTTGTATTTTACTGCTGTTTCGTGACAGGTTATGCTGGACAGTTGTCAGAATAACGTCTTATCAAATTATAGACGTCAAATTACGTACACAATTGGGTAGTTCACAAAAAATTATATTTAGTACGTCAGTTAGATAACATTAAAATATTGGACACGTATTTTTTTATTATGTTTTTATTATGGCACGAGAACAAAAATTTACGACGATACAGTGCTTTGAAATGTGTGTGACGTCACGGTGTGCTACACTTTATACTGATAAAGTGACGTCACAAGCCCCCAATCCTGAACTTTGATGCGCTTTATTTTTGTATTTTTTTATTTGTTTGATACAGCAATAAATACGGAATAAATAGAAATATCATATTTCTATCCAGAAAACATCCCTATTATACCAAATAATCGTTCCTTCGTTATTAGTTTGTTTACTTACGGAAATTATTACATAATTAAGTGTAGTGGTAAATGTCTCAAGAACTACTAGGAAAGATCAAGAAAACCATATTAGAAACTTTTAGAACAAGTGTTGAATCAACAGCTTGCCAAAACCCCGCTATCAACCACTTTATTCCAAACTAAATTATTCCAATTGAATAAAACTTATTGATAACTCTTTTATTCCCTTGAGATCGTAGCATCTTTTACTATACGTACAAACATTCACTAGGAGCTCCTAAGCGGTTTCACTGCCACCCTA
Organism: Orthosia cruda; assembly: GCA_964057195.1. Lineage (NCBI taxonomy): Eukaryota > Metazoa > Arthropoda > Insecta > Lepidoptera > Noctuidae > Orthosia > Orthosia cruda. Next base: position 33,455,758 of record OZ059829.1, on the reverse strand, counting down.
CATAGAGCTGTTAATACGAATTTCATAAATAAAATGAAAAATATCTGACAGTCAAAAACACATGTCCTGAGATGTGCTTATTTATTACACACTTTGTTGTCGCTTCCTGTTATCCAATTAATTTATTAGGTTAGCACACAAATTAACGAACCCAGGAAGAACTTAACGCGTTCAGATTAATGGCGTGCACCGGTGTAGGCACGATAATTAGCCTTGTACTGACCCAAGAAATTCCACTTAACTTATTTATAATTTGATCCTTTCGGCCTTTTTGCTTGCACATTCCTCTGAACCTAAATCGAATACATCGAAAACAGGCAGATACATTTGCGTAAATTTTAAAAGTTCGTTTACATTATGTTCCAGAAATCCTGAAGAAAACACTCAAATTGTTTGCATTAAGAACTACGTGATTTATAAAGTACAAATTTTGTTTAGGGGTATTTGACAGCTCTAAATGCATTCGTCGGTCCCGGCACGACTGCGTAATGTTTTACGGTATGGGGCGAGACAATAATGGCTTGCTCATAACATTACTCGTCCTCCGGCCCCCGTACCACGCTACTGTATAGTCTCCACAGATTTTGGATGCCCAACTACGCTCCAGTGGATTTGACGCGACGTCCCCAAACGCAACGGGATCTTAGTACAGAGCTTTCAAGAGCAGTCTTTCGCTGGGAACGTGCTATTTATTTGGTTTGAGAGTGTACTAAAATTACTCTGAATTAATTTCTGGCGTGTGAAAATACATTCACTCACGTACAAATGTAGTTGATCAACGGTGTTGTCAAATTTATTTCTCCCGAGGCGCTCTCTTAAAAATATAAACACACTGAATTAAAATTATGAATATTAGTATCATAACGTAATTACTTATTCGTATCACGACTGGCTTATTTGTACGTTTATTTGTTTAAACCTACACGAAGTTTGAGATCGTACCGATGAGAATATCATTCATTCTGTGTGCCGGCTCAAATTTACATAGAATGAGATGCGCCTGGGCCTAATTAGACTGCGCCCGCGATGCATAAATCATCGCTGACTTGACGTCAGTCATTGCGAGGCCACAGGAGAGGACGAACGTCTCGTCGCCACCTTCTTATTTATTATGAAATATTCTGGTCTTCATTTTACGCCCCTTTCAACTGATGAGGCGTGAAATGAATATTTATCTATGCGCTCTGATCAAAGTTAAAATTTACAAGAGGTTTTTTTTCATTTGATCAGATTTTTTGAGTGATATTGTTGTAGTCGATTTAAACTTACTTGAAACTTTTGAAAGCCGGAAGTTAGGTGAGATCAAAACGAGAGGGAAATAATTTTCTAGATTTATTAGGTCGAGACATAAAAATAGAAGACGTTCAAGGTATTTTAGTTCTAAAACGATAATCTGGTCCATAACAGTAAAAGGTTTTATTTTATTTAAAATTAAACGTAGAACTTAAATAAATACACAGTAAATAAACTTTCAAGTATGTCGCTGAAGCTAAGGACATCTTCGATCGAAGCGATTGACGGGTGAACGGAGACATGCGCAGGCGCCTTGACCACGCAACGCTCAGGAAATAATTACATTAATATAGAGACGCATATACTGAAATCTCGCATAAATCTTACTTGGATATTTCATTTAAAAAATTTAAATCTATAAATGATATAAAATATATATATTTAACTTTCTATTCCAGAATTTCATCATCATCAATAGATATCATCATTTCAGCCAAAAGACGTCCACTGCTGAACATAGGTCTTCCCCAAAGGTCTCACATCCAGCGGATCCCCGCAACCATCACCAGGTCATCGGTCCATTTTAGAATTTAATTAGTTAAAAATTGTTAGTGATATATACTTTCAAAGATTATATTTAATTTCTCAGAAAACCTCTAGACGCTACTGTGTATTCTTTATCTCTACTAAACAATCAAGTGTGTGCTTTCATGTGACTCTCACCGTATAACATAAAACTAATAGTAATAACTAAACTTTTATCTACCTTCATTTTAGAACGTGCGTGAGCCTCAACTCCAAATTGTACAAACATAAATTAACTAATTACACAAATTTATAATACTTCTACCAACTTGTTCTTCGAGTTAATCATTAAACATTTTAATTGGGAACTAACTATGTTAATAATAGGTAGCTTTACCTGAAAAAATGTTAGCCAAATTCTTAAATTTTTTTACCGTTCATAATTACATACGTATATAGTCACATATATGAAATTTAATTACACTGTATGTCAAATTATTCACGGTGCTATGCTTTGGTAACAAAACTGGTGTACTGGTACATTAGTGGTTCATAAAGTTGGATGCGATGGTATCTATGGAGAGATTTTGTAACTGCATTCTATGTAAGGGTGATTTCAGATGTTGCTACAAAATGCAGCTGTATGAAATCGAAAGTAAAATTCAGATGACTTATCTCCCCAAATTCTTAGTTAAGAATTTGAAATTGAATATTTGACAAAAAATTCTAATTTAGCTGTCAAACTTTGTCAGTAAAGTAAGGTTTGACACACTCAACCAAATACTCAATTCAGAAACCAGCCCATGAATCTTGCAGTCTTTATAGAAGATCTCATAATATAAAAGCAAAGCCGTAATGCCTTAAGTTAATACATTTTTGGATTTTAGGTTTACTTCCTGCTCTAGATAAAGTTCATTAAGGCAGTTACATCAATAAAACCAACGCACTGTTTAACTTCTTTGAATAAGCAACTCTTCTCCAACAAAGTATTCCCCAGTCTGTCCACCCACTTATATTATAACGAGTTTAATTGTTGATTTTACTTTTCCATCGCCATGTTGGTTCGGATTGTTCTTTAATTTGTGCACGGCGTCCTTTTATCCATCAATCAAGCGTGTAAGCCCGATCAGGTCCATTGCGAGACTGCTAACCGTGATTGTAGCTACCACAGAGATTGTATTACTCCATAGGATTCTTCCGATGTGGTTAATTCTAAGACTTGATCGTTTAGTTCTTAGTAATAAAGTTTATTGTGACCATCGGAACCGGTTCCGCACATGCGATTCGATTCTGTGCGGGATTGGTTTGATTGTGTGGACCTCTGAACTTTATCTTATGGATATAATATTTAATAATGTAGTAGCTAAAGATGCTAAGGCAGGTAATGCAAAAGCTCTTATATATGGGTCAAAAAAAGGGAAGTATTTCCCATTATCCCATGTTACTTGGGGTCGGCGCAACACGTTTTCTTCTTCCATACCATCCTGTTCTCCGTCATGTCGTCACTGACTCCCTTTTCTTTCATATCACTCCTCACACAGCCCATTCATCTTTTTTTTAGCCGTCCTCTCCCTCTCCATCCATCTACATTTATATTCATAACTCTAAATATGGATATTATAGTGTTGTGTTAGATAGAAAATTCTTCCAAGACATATAGCATTCCTTTCTATAAAAATCCCCACCTAAATAATTATGACCAAAGAAAGACAACAAGCATCCCAAGAGGTGACCCAGTAGGCTCCCGGACAGAACCGGTAAGGACTCCCAATCATGACGATGACAAGTCAGCACAAAGAGCCCCGTGATGGTATAATACTGATACTCGACGGTAGATAACTACTTACTATTAGTTAAAATTCCTATCCGTAGAGATTGTTGATAAGCCACAATGTATCGAGGTACAATGCTTTAGGCTTTAAGGGTCCGTTTAATGACTGTCTGTGACTTTATATTTTGTGTGTAGCATCACGCTTTTGGAGGATGGTGGGTGACAGAAGATGGAGATTGACTAGTTACTCTAGTTAGGTACAAGTATAATGAGCCGCTAATAGCAAATACATATTCACTAACCGCAGTTTGCCTTTGTTGAAGTAGTGGTTACGAAAATCAAAAAGAGAGGACAGGTCAACGCAATAAAGTATTAATTTTTGGGCTGTTCTTTTATATTTTTATGATAATTGAATAGTAGAGATACTTTCGAAACTGCAAAAATGGTTTCGATTTTGCGACCGTGTCTCTTGTGTAAGATATCAATGCTTTTCAGTAAACTTAACTACAGTACATTTCAGTTAACTTGAACTTGATATTTAATATTGTAATTTGTCGGCTTACATCATTAAATTGGCTCAACAGATGAAATATTTTAACATATATCTAAATTGTAACGATATTACATTTTAAACCTAATAAATACAAAGTTATAAAAATATTTTAGATTATTTAATATAAAAAAGACTCAATTTGTCGTCCCTATCATAACGACAATGTTTAGTATATTTAATGTTTTTATTAATAGCTATCAACCTTCAAAAATATAGTGTAAAATAAAAACTTATCACATCAAAATATTTCATAGACAACTATTTATTATATCTTAGCCGTAAGGTTGGTAGTTACCGTTTGTTTCAACAGGTCTTCACCTTGTCCTTTGGTGTGACATGAAAGATTGTCAATGGCATTTAAATGAGACCTAGGTTTGATATTATGCATCGTGTTTTTCTATTTAATAGTTGCCTAAGCCAGCTTCTACGATAATATTACATAATTTTTGCAATTGCACTTCTCACGCCTGCCCTTGCTATGTACCATTTGTTTGGGGTTAGCGCAGTATGTCTTCTCCTTCTATATGTTACTGTAAAAGCCTGAACTACGATTAAACCTAGGATTTACCGGGAAAGCCTAATATTTTCCTGGTTTTACTGGTAAAAGTCCGAAATGATCTATGATAATCGCTAATTTCGGGCTTTCACTAGCAAATCACACGATACGATAGATACGAAATTATGAGAACAATTAAGGACTGATTGATTAGCTTCACTTATTTGTTAGTAAACATTAAAAATAATACTAACATGATTTTAAATCATTTTTAACAGATTTGTTTAAATCATGTTGGTGTTTTTTTTAATCTTGTTCGATTATTAAATGACGGGCATCACAAGATTTTTACAAGTCTCTGGGCAAAATCCTAAGGGGTCCTGAGGGTGAAAGCCCGAAATAAGCGATTATCATAGACAATTTCGGACTTTTACCGATAAGACTTGGTAAATTAGGTTTTACCGGTAAATCCTAAGTGTTCGCGTATTTCGGGCTCTACCAGTAACATATACATTTATTTGCGGTCAATAGTAACGTTCCCTTCTAAGATTAGCCTCTTTGTTAGCTACTCAGTCCATTCATAGTTTTGTTGACTTTCCTTTATCATTATAGTAGTAGAACTTTGAAGTAGCAGTGGATGCACACTACACAGAATTTGCAAAGACTTTCTTCAACTTCTATAGAATTTTGTCAGTGCAACACAGCAGTAAAGAATGTCGGTGTAGCTGGTAAGTCGAAAGTCTGCGTGTATGTCTGCGTATTTGTAGGAACCAAATAGTTAAAAAAAGGAATTAATTAATCACCACGCATCATGTTATGTTGTTGTTAAGTTAGTAGAAGAAGTCTGTGCAAACATATTGTAGAGATGTTTGCGTGATAAAAAAAATAATCAGACTGTCAAGTCTGTACAGATATCTGTACGTGAGTATGTGTAGTATGGACCCAACATAAGGTTTTGTAGCCTGTCGTTAACATATGGGTGTATTTTCTTCGACCATGATTCTCTTTCCTCTATCCGGAGACGGTGAAACATGTTTTCTTATTACAAATATACTTTTCTATCAATGGTTGTCAAAAAATGTATAACCTTTTTACCCGACTGCAAAGAAAGGGTTTTGTGTTTGACGCGTTTCTTCTATGTATGTATGTAATATTCTTTATTAAATAACATCTTTCAAACCACTATTTTCAGACAGGTCTTGAACGCCCAAGTGTTCTCAGATAAGTGACTTTATATCATGGTGGCCCAGTGGTTAAGACCTCGCCTGTCGAGCGTCGCCTGTCAAGGTCATGGGTTCAAATCTGGGCAAGTAACTTTTTCAAATTCATATGCACTTTCTAAGTTTATCTTGAGTAACGGTGAAAGAAACCATCGTGAGGAAACCTGGACTTATATAGTTAATATAAGTCTGAAATAGCCAAGTCAGAGGCATGTTCCCATAGGTGGCTTAGCTAATTCTGACACCAGAGGTAGCCACACCTCACACAAAAAGTAAGTAATTAGTGACATTAAAAAATACAAACATGGGAGATTTTGGGAGCCATATTGTGGAGGCCCAATTTTTTATCTTCCAAACCCGTCGAGTGGTGTATCAAAATGAAAGGTTTTAAAGGTGATTACAAAAATATATACCACTGTAATTCAAAACAAAAATGATAGCTAAAAAGTTTTAAATAATACAAGATAACAAAATCAAAAAACCCGATTGCCTAAGAAGCAAACTAAAAAGTTGACAGAATGATTTTCTTCTTGTTTACATCTTTTTAGTTCGCTTCTTAGGCAGTCGGGTTTTTTGATTTTATTAACTTTTTTTGCCGCATCATAGTACACACAGACCATTCCAGTCCAGTACAGCTCAATTCGTTATTTTATTCTTACAAATAAATAGACTCTCATTTCTCAGTGATTCAAAAACATAAGAAAGACGGTCATGGCAATAAGATATAGAAACAATTCTCATGGTATAAAATGGCGTCAACGCTGTGTGTACTGTTGTTTAACAATCTTTATTAGTCCTTGAGACAGCCTGCATATGCGGGTACACTAACTTGAATTACGTAACTTGAGATACACTTAACTTCTGTATGTTTGTACTTTGATAAACCTTGGAAAAAGTCAAAACAACATCTAGAATTCTATTATTGTTTCATTTTATGCAGAAAGTTAAATGGTTTAGGTACTACATACATACCTAGTGTTTGAAAGTTTCATGTTGGGTAGGTATATCAGGCGATTATTTAACGATGCTTCACAAACCAAGTTAGAATATGTAAAGATTCTAAGAACTGTTTGCCCGGCTTTAGGTCATACCTATTTACCATAATTACAGTAAATTTCATCTAAACTTAGTAATTAAACTAATATTATACAATCGCAATACAGTCTGTTTGAATTCGTTTCTAGAAGTAGGTTCTGATGAGATTATTATTTCATTAAAAGAAAGCTACACATTCGCTGAATGCCAGAAGCTACTTTTTATACCGGAAAAATACATGAGGGACAAGGCGGGATAGAAGCTGCAGTAATAATAACGCCAGTATCAAGATGGTTTATAATGATGCAATATGTACAATAAATAGGAGCAGTTTGACCATGCTCTCCTATAGTAAGAAAAGATACGATAACCATAATAATTTCAAAAATATTAAGGGCTTCAAAAAGTAGGTAGAGAATAATAAATTATTAATAAATCATCATCATTTCAACCAAAAGATCATCGTCCACTGCTGAACATAGCCCCCCCCCAAGAATCTCCACATTGACCGGTCCCGTGTATCTCGCATCCAGCGGTTTCCCGCAACCTTAACCAGGTCATCGGTCCACCTAGTGGGAGCCTTTTAAACGCAACGTCTTCCGGCTCGCAGTCGGCTCTCCAGAACTTTTTGGCCCCATATGTGCCCTGCAGCCCTGCCCACAGCCACTTAAGTTTCGCAATTCTTCGGGCTATGTCGGTAATTAATAATATGGAATTAAAAAACAATGTTTTGTTTGTATTTTCTACGCGAACTTTCTTATTATCATAATAGGTACACTTAACGGACAATAGTGTGAAGTGTTTATAAAATTAAATGATATAATTAAAGTAAAGTAACCTATGAATATTAAAATTTTAACGTAATAAAAACTTAAATTATGTCTTCACGTTTGTGTGGATGACGTGGGTAATAAAGTTCTACATCGTAGTTTTTTTTATCTTCGTGCTGTTAAGGTAATTTTTAACCAAAATTAAGAGGCAAATATAATCCAGAATTTTTCTATTGTTAATTTTTAAATTGATAATAAACTAAAAAAAATTACAGATGGTGGTTTGTTCACACAAATTGATCAATATATTTCGAGCAAAACTATGCCAGACAAAGTAGATATTTCCGAAATATTTCGCGAACACCCTGTCGTGCTAACACGTTCGGAGTCGGCAAATTAGTAACAATTTACGGATAATAAACTAAAGTAAGGGGTATTAATAACCGTCTTTGAAACGTCTAATGATATAGGGGTTGGAGGGTTACTTTGTTTATTAAAAGGAGCTTATAATTAATTGCAATAATTACCAGGGTCATAATGACCCGGTAACACGATTAGATTATTTGGACGTTATTATTGTGATAATTTCGCAAGATTGTTTGTGTAAAGATGAATGTCTTTGTTATGTTAATATCTTGAATAATCATTTTTGATTGATTAATGAAGTGACTGCCTGAAAACATAATTTGAATATCATTATAATTTATAGTGCTGTCGTTTCCTAAGAAACTGTTAGAGAATGGCATGGCTAATATTTTCTTAGATCTACTGTCATAAGTCATAGTCCAAATATTTAGCTTACATCATTGTCTTAGCATTTAACTATAAAATGAGCATTTTATTACAATAAAAACAACTATTTCGCAACATGACATGCGCTGTTTCCATACCGTTTTTACTTTCATCTAAAAACGCTTGTGTATTTTATAAAATAATTTCACATAATTTATAGCCAGGTACGTTAAATACATTATACGAACAATAACTGTATACCACTATCTATGCTATAATCGGAACGTTTAGTCGCCGTTCGCATTTTATATCTGCACCTTGCTCAAATAAAAACTCGAAACAATTATACTTATGCGACAAAACGTCGTAACAACCAAATGGACGCCAATAAATTTTTAACATTAATCCATCATTCACAAAGATTAAATTGGTTCGTGATATGAGTGATATCGATTAAAAGACGGCATGTGGCATTCCTCGGCGGGTTTCTTTGCACCGATGCATTTTCATGGAATTGCCAGCGTTTTTCCGACACCTTACAATTGCATGACTCGAATTCTAGAAAGCTATATCGGACCGAACGGTTTTAATGACAGATCTTATTACTATTAAATGTTAGATAAAAAATTGATATGATATAATTGCGGTATGCTGTGCTTAATGGAATAAGTAAAGGTATAAAAGAGGTCCTGGCCTTTAAAAAGTATGACTCTATAAGAAATAAGACGAGTGTGGAGGTATTAAATTCTTGATCGCATAATTTTTCGGCGAAATATATCATCTATACAAAATTGAGAGAACATACGTGTCATTAATTTACTATCATTAGCTATTAATAGCGTCATTATTATTATTAAGTAATCGTACCTCGAAAGCTAATGGAAAATCTATGCCCTCGAGAAATTATTACCTCAACGAATAATTTACATAACAAGAACGACCAAAACTAAAGATCTCCATTAGCATTGTATCGTTAATCAAGTTTTTTCACTTTGATATACGGTCGACATAATATTTTACGTTTGATAGATGGTGTTGCTGTAGATATTAGTGAAATTGATGTGTGACAATTTAATTAAAAAATTAAGCAATTAATATCATGTGCAGGTATTATTTCGTCATCTTTTTATGGAGTAATAACTCTTGAAGGTATGTCTTCTTAACTATGATGCAATGCTAAATTCAGATAGCTATAGAATAAAATTTTGTTAGAATACGTTGTAGTTTGAATATTGTGGGTTTGGAGTTTGCTCTAATTTTTATCTAATGGTCTAATATTTACATCTCTGGTTCAAAAACTAAAGGATCTCATTCTCTTAGGAACAAAAGCTCGAAGCAGTTAAACAACTATGCCAGTCTTTCACTCACAGCACATCTTGAAAATTGTATTACGTAAAATTAAAAATAGCGTTAAAATAGTAAAAGCCAACTGCAAATGGATTAAAGTAGGGGCATAAATAAGAAGAGGTTTTGCGGGAAGCAGCTAACGAGACGAAGCAAGTTCCAAGCAGGGAATTCTAAGAGTTGAGAATTCTTCAAGTTGCCCGGGGCTGGAAGTTTCGCAGGTGCGGTTACATCCACTGACTTCCCGGGGAGCGGGCATTTACAATTTAAACAATTATTGGCTTCGGTTGTATACTTAGTTATACCTTATAATGAAGGTGTAAATTAAAGACTTGTTCATTAGCTCCGCCTTGGCTGAACAGAAAAAATAAACTTTCCTTGGAACAAAATTTTTTAATCGACACGATAATTCGATCATCGAAGGCACAGAAAACAGTATATCATATCAATAAATACAAAAGCAACAAGTCTTATAAATGTTAACGGTTTTAATCAACGAAAACAATTTCTTTAATTTATACATGTACATATTGTTCTCTTTTACTGTAAACGTGTAAATTAAAGCGCAGTTTTTGTTCGGTCTAGATTGATAACAAACAATTTTATAATGAGATGGTTTATTTTTTTACGCGAAATTGTTATTTCAAATGCATTTTATTTCTTTAAAAAATATAACAAAGAAAAGCACACATTAGGTGCTTGTTGCATGTGTTCATTAAGATCTAAACACTATTTCTTAAGGTTTTTAATGAAAAAGATAAATGGGTGTGGAATTTGGTATTAGAAGGCATCTGTTTATTCCCAAGAACGGAATAAAGAATGGTCTTTACCTAATACAGATTTAGGACCTAATACAGACAATTTACGTAATAACGCCTTTTTGAGAGTACATGGATATCTTCTTTAGCAGTCGAAGTGATTTGCATAGCTGTCACCCCGAGATATGTGCTGATAACTGCAGATTTATCGGCCTCTAAGATTAGATCCATTAATAATTCATGAAAGAACTAACCACTAGGCTTGTTAGATACAAAAATATTAAACATTCAGACGACAAAATTGTGAGAAACTTTTTATAACATGACGATTCATACGATATGAAGATCGTTTAAAATGTAGATGTATTTAAAAAATGTGCCTGTGCAACTTATTCTGTTGCTCACAAAATATATCACACGGTGTAAATGAAAAATAAAACTGTGCCTATGGCATCCTTCAAGAGTGTTCACGTACGGTGTCGTTTAGAGGTTACTAGGCTTGCCCAAGACCGGTTTATCACATGGCATGGACCACGTGCGGCCTCCAGAATACACTTATACTTTAATATATAGGTATATATGAATGTAAATGTGAACTACAGCCATATACGAGTATGTGTATATGTAGAAGTGAGGACGCAACGCATTGTCGTCAGTAAGTTTATGTGTGATGGTGAATGTTATTTTATGAGTTTTTAAATGCCTCGTTTATGTTCGGGACTCTCTTGTTGAAAGTTCGACTCGTGTTTTGTTTGCAGTTCATTTTAAAGGTCCTTTATGAGGTAATAACAAAGTTGTTTTAATTTATAAAGAGGTTGATGAAAATGTTATTTTTTGAACATATAATGGTTACATAGTCTTGCAAATTGAGATATTTCAAGTTATTTATAGTATAACAAAAACTAATCTACGAAAGCGTAGATATATCAAACACACACTATACTGTACCCTTAGTACAGGAAAAAATATAGAACTTCAAAGGTCAGAAAAACTAGATACCTACTAAGTTACAGGAAGTTAATGTTCACTTGCTTATAAAAAGTGGTATCAATAACAGTATGATTTTTACTTTGATATACTCAAGATTTTGTTTGAAGATATCTTTTAATAACTATGTATCATTGAAATGTAAAATCTAAGGAGATTGCTATCTCCTGCTATGTAAACTTGAAATACAGGATGCGGTTGGCATCTGATGTCGATAAGGATGTGAAATTGATTTACATGAAGCATAAATCATACATACATACATTTAGATATCATAGTTACATAGTCAGTAAACGTTTGATAAGTCCATTTTATATTATTTGAAGAAGAAAGAGTTGATTATGTTAAAGCTGTGCTGAAGATACAAACACAATTTTGTTTAGCCAAACCAATTCAGTAGTAGCAACCACATCATGATGTCCAATATTGATCAATTCACCTGCTTTTTGTTCTGCTTAGTTAATGATGAAATGAGTAACTTCTGTATATGTGTTGTCATATAAATCATTAATCAATTCAATTCCTTCCAGGTATTTTTCTAAAAGCCTTTAATTGAAGATATATACTTCGATCCAGATTGGTCAATCAGATTCAGGTATAAATATCCGAAGTCCGATTCAATCAATTTCAATTATCAGCTGTTTTTGAATTTTCTTAAAATTTGTCAAATCCTCTATACTTCTTGATATGCGTGAGAGAATTAATAGTATTTCTGCTATATTTCGACAACCAACCGATTTGGCGTGTTAGCCAAGCATTTGCTATTGCTACTGAGATCTGATTAACTGTCTCTATTTGCCTGAAAATTTATTAGCCATGATACATTAAATTAGTCAACAATTTGTCGCCACATACTACATCTTGTTCTTTCTTATATTATTTATAGTTATTAACACTTCTATAAACTGTTGCTATTTACATTTTGGGTCAGATATTGCCATAAACCTAACAACGCTATTAGAAGTTGCCTTAATTTTAAAGAGTGTAATTATTTTTCTTTATATTCTTAATATGTTATGTAAAGTGGTGTATACTCAGCAATGTGTAAGCTGCGATTGCCTGTAATTGGGTGTGCATTCCAGGAAAATTATATATTGTAAGAATTATTATTTTTATATTTTGTGTAAGATTCTATTGTTTTGTAACACTCGTTGGCAATCCTTAAATAAATAAAGATATTGATCTCCTTAGCTCTAAAAGACTCTTGCTCTCTACGGTTATAATCATCGTCTTTGACTTCTTAGATTTTTGCAATATATACTATTACAACCGGCAAAGTACGTGTCAGACTTTGCACATATAGAAAAAGTATTGTTCCGTACCAAACCGCAAAATCATTTTGGTTATAATAGGATAAATGAGGTAATTTCAGAGAAAAATCTGATTTATCAATATATTGATATTTTTTGGTAAAATATAAACATAACCACCAAATATCAATAACAATATTTTGTAAAAATGCCTGACTTTGGGGGCTTTTCATTTCTTTGTTATCAAATATTTTTTGAATAAAAAAATATAGTATTTATCTATTCAACGAGCTCTAAACAGCAATACCCCCGCTTGATGTGGAAGGTATTATTTATTTCACGCTCCCTCTATCTCTATGAGATATTTACATGACTTTGGGTCAATAAGATGCATAAACTGAAAATTTGAAGCTCCAACCGTTTGGCTGTAAACCTGTGTGACCGACGACGGACAGACATACAGACACGTGAGTGACAGCAATAGAGCTCCGTTTGAATCCTTTGAGTACGGCACCCTAAAAACTAACTGTGAACTTTTTCTATGAACTGTCTTTTGTATTTCATTCTAAATCATGGTGTGTTTGCTATCATCTATGCCAGCACAGATTTTATAGTCCTGATTTATTTTTATCGGTTAATGAAAATATTCCTAATTAGATATACCTAATTGTTAAGTTTAGCAAATCTCTAGATTTACATTATAGTCTTGTTTTATCTCTTAAAAGATGAATGATGGCAATCGACAGCAGTCATCACTTGAAGATATAAATGGTTGTGACAACTTAAATGCTATATAGGTTTCAAATTGAATTGATCATTATTCATCTACGCAGAAACAGTAGGTAACTAACAATATAGAATATTTACAACCAGAAGCCGTTGAATGTTAGCAGTTCATTAAATTAACAGCACAGCCTATCAATTAGAATCTATTGAACACACCTGCCTTTTATAAGCCCGCTTGGATATTGTTAAAGAAATCTATTAGCTGACCAGCTGACCTTAGGTCAAACGAGTCTACAGAAGTTCATTAAAACTTGGTTTAGAAGGCTTTTTGTTCCTACTTGGCATTAGTAAACTAATTGGATAAGAATATTAACTCCATACAAGTATCGTATGAATACTTACCTACTGTTCTACAGAACCTACATGTACGCTTGCCTAGTTCTTCAAGATTGCTCAATTTTTATTTCTCAGTGTAGTCCGAACACTGTTTTACATAGAAAAGACATAAATTGTCTAAGGTGCCTGCCTGCATATTCGGTTTTCGGTACTTCATAAGTCTGAAGAAGCTGGTAGGTATTTTCTTGTGTTTCCGTATGAACTTGAGAATATTGTATTTGTTTAGTATCTGGATTTCTAGAACTTTGGAAATATTGTTTCATAGCAGATAGTTCAGATTCCAAACGGGACTCAACACAGTTCGCTTTTTTGGGGCTCGTAGGGATTCATTGCCTCGGCGTTTTTATGGTGGTCGTCTCTATTGATTCTGGTTTTCAAGAGTGTTCAATGGTTGGGATTTTGAGAATAGTTTGACAAGTTTATGCCATAGGTATTCTTCTTTTCGTTTGAGATGTGGTCACCTCTGGTGTCGGAGTTAATTAAGCCGCCTCTGGAAAACCCCACAGGCCTCTGACTTGGCTATTTCAGAATTATCCCATAGGTAAGTGGCAAAGACGAGATCTGAAGTTCAGGGTCAAATTCATTTGATCGGAAAGACTGTTATTCAATCATGGTACAGAAAGTTTAGGACAAAAATCTTTGATTATGGAATATTAACAAGTTTTAACTTTCAGGATTCGAAAAGTGTGAAGAGTAACATGAAAAGATGAAGAAGAATGAGCTTTGTGTCTACGAACAGACTGTTTATTAAATTCAAAACAACAGTCTGTATTGTCCTGGTCAAATAAACGAGCTCAAATGAAGCGGGCGGCGCAAGTATATTTTGATCAAACTCAGGAGCAGAAGTTCAAAAACAAGTGGCGGGGGGTGAGGCACGCACGCGGGGTTGCCACCCCCGGCTCAAAGTTATCGCATTATTCAAGCGAACGCGACTCTTGAGTAATTTTGAAATATTACAATTTTCGAAGCACGCTGCCTCCCTACTCTTCGACGGACTTGCAAGTTTGGTTATACTTAGATAGTTAACTTTTGCGGTTTTGAAGTTCTGTTGTGGTGGGGAAAAATGGTTTGCTGGGAGTTGTGGTGAGTTAAGTTTTTCTGTGTTACGTCAGGGAAAATAATTGCGAAGAAAATTGTCTAGAGACTCACAACAGTCATTCTTTGATAGTTGTGTGATATATGAATGATAAGTTGACACAGTGTGCTAAACAAATAAATTCCCTCCTCATTTTCTTTTGCGTTTTGCAAGTTTTAATATTTATTGTATTACATAGGATTCTACTATCACAGTTTCAGCACCGTAAAGAAGCTTTTTGAAGGAGAAAAACTTCATAATAATATAATTATAAGAACAATGAAAAACTTGGAAGTTACGGATGCATTTATAATTAATTACCTATTTATTTCTTGGTAAACGCGGTTGTAGTACCTACCGGTAGTTCACAATAATATATTTAAAGAAAATAATAACAGTTATTTCTCACATGGTTGTAAACTACAAGTTTTATTGAAAAGAGAAACACATTAAGCACGGAAAAAATGGTAAACAACTTAACGGTAGCCCAACGGGACAATAGAACAAAGACAGCAATTGTTTCAAAATAATAACAGTAGTCAAAACAAGAACATGTGTTATATTAAAACATAAATATTAAGAAGAAACGACAATTCCTAAAAATCGCAATGTTATACACAAAAAACACAACGGGCCTACTCTATTGTGATGTTAAATAGAGAAAAGATGCAAATTTGCACCGTTATGTTTACAAAATTCCTTTTTTGTTACCGTTAACTGCAAAAAACAAAGAAAGGAACCATTTGACAATGAGAAACTGCAATATAAGTTGCGCAAACTATTAAACGTATTAGACAAAAGTGACAATTCACCTGCAAATAAGCAGGTAACCGATTATTATGGTAATTCGGGTAACAATGTAGTACCTGTGCTTAGTACTCTGTTTTGGAGAATTGTGGCCAAAAACATGTAACATCTTGACGTAATTTATTGTTCTATTCTGTGGCGTTTATAACAAAAAGTTCGTTTCCGTGTTCTCTATCGACTCCGTGCTATCTTTGACACGGCAATTTACGACTTTTTTCAGAAATGTTATATAGAAATTATCATCGCCGCTTTGTTATATTGCATTGAATTATCATATCAATGTATGTGGGTTATAGAAATTGAGAAGAAAACATCTCATTTGAATACTTGTCAAGTCTCTTGATTCTTATAGAAACAGTTTTACAAGCAGGTAGCTCCGTGAGTGTTGAAAGCGGTAATCAAAAATTTAATTACCTAATAAAACTTTTATATGTTTTCTAATCAAAATATACCAATATCGTTTCCATACAAAACTTTAATTATTCAATTAGTACTATTTGTACGCGAAACGAGTTATTGACCAGATGCGGTGAAGTTTATGACGGCTAATAGGGTTTATGGCTTTTTTATTGACATTAATGTTCTCTTGACTTCGCCGTTTACGACCACCTCATTCATTATCGAACCGATGAGGTCGGAACATCACTGTAAATCATAGATGAAATTATGGATAAGCAAACATTGGACAATTTCGAGCACTCTACTTATGAATGAATTTATTATCATTGGATAATTAGCTCACAACTTTTCCAATACACAACGTGGCAACATGATTTTAAATTACACAACAATTAATCAAATTACCAGTATTTAAAAAGAACATGCGAATCTTTGGTGCAGTGCCATAAATTATTCACGTTTACCAAAGCGTAATTAATCGACATCAAGTTTTTATCTGTGCGCGTCAGGCAGTATAAATATATTGATAACGCAGGGCTGCTTTTTTACGCAAGTTGGTAGAATATGACGGCTCCGACGTGGAAGGCGCGAGTGCGACTCTGCCTGCCTCAGACTAAGACAATAATGTCGTCAAAGCAGACAATACGAAGCACGCGGCCGCACACCGCACGATTTATTGCCTATTCGATAATTATGCGGATTCAAAGCTGAAGTGCGGTGCTTTACGTTCAGGTTTACGGTACTTTACGGCGTGCTACTACTACACGACTTTGTATTTTGTTACGCTGGGGTTAAGATCTATTCGGCCGCTGTTCCCGGCCGGGAGCGAAACAATCGGCTATTTGCTTATTCCGCTGCGGCAGTGGGACTCGCTCGCCACGTTTGAAGTGACTGCAATTTGTCTCCAGCGACGTATTTCAAGTAGATATGATCGTGTGTACGACCGATGCTTGCATAAATTTCTCACTAACAGATGTTGTTTTTTGCTTGTTGCACGCGGGAGGTAACCAACTCACCTGTTACTGGGTAATGTTTGACGCTTTGCGAACGATTTTTTGCTGAAATTAAAAGTTCGATAGCGTCTGATCGGCGGTACGTGCCGCGAATGGATCCAGCATACGCACTACTCACGTCAACGTCATCTCCAACGTGTGCAAACGCATCATGTGGCATATACATGTAGCTAGCTGCATTATAAACAACTGATTTCACTGGAACATCATAACGCACTGGAGAAATCTCATCATTAGGTTCGTAAATTCCAAACCAAACTAGTTGTTGAGTCAGGACTGGTCCCCCGCGAGCCGTTAACGTTCAAACGGGAGTGACCTCAAGAATTAAATAGTCGGACAAAAAGCTAGTAATATTTTTGTCATTTCAAGTCTTATTGTCTCTAAATGGCGTCGGTGCGCAGGCCTACTTGTATAAATAAATACCCGATAAATAAACATGAAGTTTAATCAAATTCGATAAAGGCAGATGCGCGGCGCGGGCGTCTTATATGGCAATAACGGGTGCGGGCGACCGGTAGCGCGGTAGTGTGGCACTTGCGTGCTGTGGAACAAAAACAAAAGTATTGCTGGAATCACTCATTAACTTATTAAGATGATAATTTATGACCGCGAGTAAGACAATTTCATGCTGTACTAACACACTTGAGCCCCTCAGGTTTTTGTCTGAGAAGGTCTCATCAAACGTCTGCTTAAAACAAAAAAGGCGCGGCAACTTCTCGCCTCGTTTAGGTGTATTCAATTTGTCCAGGAGCATCGTATGCGCACCAGAGCGTCATAGGTTTTGTTCGATCCATTAACATAATAATTACGGGAAGTAGAGGTGGAATACTCGTAAATCCATCAATCAAAGCGTTAATTTATGGAATTTTATAATCCGAACAATGATTTTATGTAAATTTTATTGACATTTGCATTGCCAAGTATTTTCTAAGCCTTGTTTATGATGTCAACAGTTGATAATAGCGTCTCTGTTTTTTATAATATTATAGCGGCTGAAGCTGCACTAAAACAAGCAAGGGCTAGTTTATTGATACAAAAAGGTGTTGCAAAGATGACGCCTCCTTCATTTTACTTTTATTAGGTATGCTTACAGCTAAGTAGTGGAATTCCCTGCCGGAGTCTGAGTTTCCCGATAGCTACAATCTAGGGGTCTTTAAGTCAAGAGTGAATAGGTTATTTCTAGGCAAGTGTGCTTCACAGTCGACCACATCATAGCTTACCATCAGGTGAAATAGTGGTTAAGAGGGAGAAAGAAAGAAAAATCTCCTATAAACATATGATATTCAAATTTTTGCATTGATTTCCTTATAACCTCTTCCTATAAAGGTAAGTGTAAAAGTGTCAGACTCAGAACTGAATTTCTAAAATACAAATAAATAAATATAGAGTTTGCTTTATACTTAATAACTGTAACTAAATACAATCTTAGTTATGAATTTCTTGGTTGTTAATGTTAATAAAAATTCAATGCTATATTAAACGTGGCAGTAAAAGTAATGGTCGAGCATTTATAAATGACTTTACCAACAAGTACACTATAAGCAAAGAAAGAAAGAAACTTTAAGTCAAGTAAATGATCATGCACTTTAAATGTCATAAAAGTATTAAGTGTCAGGAACCAAATTAATACGCCTGAAAATATGTTTTGTAAGTATGAAAAAGATGAAAATGCATCATATTATACACACCTACATGCAAAGTAGCTTTGTTTTTAAGTGGTCACTTTTTGTCAAGTTGAAGCAAGTAGAGGAATATCATCAAGAAGAAGGTCTTGAAACCATGATTTCACTCAGCATTGGGGAAGCCATGCAAAAAGAGGATTTGTGTCTACAATTTACATTACTTTTCGTTGTAGGAAGATAAGAATTTAGGGGAATTTAGGGTTTATTTACTGGTAATTTGTTGTCACTCGTGAAATTATCCATTTCCAATTTGAGGGCACGGAAACCACACCAAATGGTTACCTTAAACATCACAGTTTAGTGTTCAGTTTCATCTAGTATATTTGCAAAGAGATTGGTCATTGCTATAAGTATTGTCTTTTACTTCAATAGCTGGTTTGGTATATTCATTATTTTTATCTTTACTAATAACTGCTTCATTAGATTTTTATTGGCTTTTGTTATTTTATCCTTTTCTTCAATGCTATTTTATCAGACTCACTATTAAAATGAATTAATTCTTCAGAAGTACTATTGGCAATTATTATATTATCATTGTCTTAAAAAATCAGGCCTTCATAAAATATAACGCTGTAAGTTGGAATATATTCAAGCCACAGTACGCAATTTCCATATTCAGTTAACAACTAGGTAGATGATATCCAAGGAATTGAGTCACAGCAGCATACAAGGAAAGCTAAATATTACAAAAAGCAACCAGCAGCATCACTGAATAATAAGTAGAGATTGAGATCTAACAGGGTGATGTGAAATAAGACAAATATGGCGGAGCGCATGAGTGGAATCACAAACACAGCGCCCGCGCAAGTACTCCTTGAACTACTTCTTTTTATTTTTCTGGACTTTAAGGAAATTCCTTCGCTTCGATCAAGGACTGATAAGGTTTTTAAATTGAGTTTGTAATACAAGTTTTTGCTCTATTTGTAGAATAAACTACAAGTGTTCGAAATTCAAGTTGTGCCGGTTCTTTTTTTGAATCATAAAACAGTTTGTTCTTCAACTGTTTCAAGTAACTTTGGTATTTTATTTTTTGCTTGGGTCTTGCTTTGTATTTGTGTTTAATGAGAATCAGTTCTTGGTATGTTTGTAAGTAAAGGTATTTTATTAACTTTGTTCTATGTAAATGATCTAAACGTGTTACTAAAAATGTAAACAAGTCCTTGTGCCAAAAGCCCACTTAGCTAATAGAACTTTACCTCGCCTTGTCTTTTTATTATCATAGGGACGCAAAGGATTTTCTTTTCAAAAACCAATAGTATGAATTTTATTTTGTTTACAGTTTATATTTTTACAACAAGTAGAGCTTCATTCAAAAATTTAGTATAACTGGGTGTATCTCATACATAATGTTGATCTGATTTTATATTCTTTGTTTTTTATATTGTCTTTTCATTTATTAACGAAAACTGTTTTTTAATAATACTATTCCTTTATGTTTTGGATCTAACTACTACTTAATAAGATTATTATCAAAAGCCTATAAAGATTCAAAACCATATAGTTACGAGTATATGATGATAATACACAATTATGTTAATCTATTTGAATAATTTGGAATGAGTTCAGTTCATTAGGTTAGTACTTCCATTACTTTTACTGCAAGAAATATTAAAGCAATTAAATACTTACATTATTATACACGGCTGTTATTTAAGGCATATATTTTAAATTAATATACTAAGTGAACTCCTTGTACTGCAGTAAGTATGATAGATATCGATTTATCTACAGCATATTTAGCTTTGATATCTTTAGATACAAAATTTTCTTTTTCAAGCCATACAAAAACCCGTTCAAAGATTTTATTATCATCATCTAAATGTTTCAAACTTGAATTATTATTAATGTAAGAATAACCTAGCTTGTAATAAATGTTTTTATGCCAAATAAAATTAATACATTTAATGTTACACCATAATCAAATTTTACCTTTCCAACACACATTTTGCTACTGAATTGATTTGTAATGAGACCGCAATATAACGTCAATCAGTAATAAACATTATAATTTACAATGATCAGAATCAAATCAAATCCTCTAAATTAATTACAAACTATACATACCAATCAGTGTAATTATATGCTATTACACTTAGGTTCAATTAAACTTAGTCGACCCAACAATTACACACGTTGAATATAGGTCCGTTTCTAAATTAATTTTAATATACTGTTGTACAAGGAAGCTGTTACCTTTACTTATCTTGACTCAAACTGTATTTCATAAATGCTGTTTTTCTATCATATCCGGTCTCGCACTCAATTTTCAACCCTAATTTAATGGTTTCAAAGCTCAATTTTGGTCACGAAAATGCGTAAGCGGAGTTACTGCTTATAGTGGATAACTGGACCATACTTTTATTTTACTGTTAGTTTAGATACTGATAGAAGTTGAATAAGATTGTTTTATGGTTTGAACTGATTTTAACGAAAATCAACAAACAATTTGCCTCGACACCTCATAAAATTTTATGACTATGCATTTTGTGAGTTTTATGCACTGTTTACAAATCAGTTTTTATGTCTTAAAGTTATAATTTTTATGTCTTTATAACAAGTTCATTTTGGTTTTGATAATTTGATGTCTGCTTTAAATGATTTTGTTTTCTTCCTTTTTGCCATTTCTTTTTTTTGAATACTTACTGTTTCTGTGTATAAAAAAAATACATTCTGTCAAATAAAAAATAAGAAATCTGTTCTACAATTTGTTTAGGCTATTGATATCATCCGCTATCAATTCAATCATTGCTCTAAATTGTTTCTAAACATCCATCCAACAGTTTGTAGACCCTTCGCAAACTTAGTTTGACGATCGGAACATTGCTGGACCCTTGCCGCGAACCTGTAAAGTTGGGAGCCATAAATTGGCAATAAACTTACCTTAAGCCGGGCGGGCGCTCGCCGTCGGCAAACGCGCTCGCGCCATCCCGCGCTAAAAACTTCTTCACAAAACTCACAGTTCTACCGAATAAAAAGAGTTCCGAGAGTTTCACTCCGTCAAGTCACGTGTCAGCGTTTTAGATGCGGCATGAGCGCAATACGTAATGTGTCGGGCGCACGTGGGTAAGTAGCCGACAGTCAGGTGCGGACGCAAGCACGTCGTGTTGTTTATGGCGCGGTTTGTTACGCAACGCGTAGTCGCCGAGGCGCGCGTCAGTAGAATGTGGCGACCGATGCTTTACGAGCGACGGCGCACCCCCCGCCAGGCGACGCCGAACGCCGCGGCGCCGCACTAAATCTGCGACCAACAGAAAAGGACACCACCACCCTCCGTTAATCCAACACCATTGATGTCCGAGAGACAACGTTAATCGGAGCGATTAATTGAACGGTCCGGTCTCGACTCGCGATAGAATTGTATCGGCGGTTGGCCGTAGCACGGCCGATCCGAGCAAGTGCGGCGTCGTAAAGTTTCTTCGTGTATCGTTCGATGCACCAGACGTTGATGCCAGTTCGCACGGTTGGAAAGGTGCTCTTCTACATTTTTAGAGTCATCAGCTTAATCTGCAAAGCTTAATTAGCAATATCAAACATCTTTATTGACTTAAGTAGTCTTAATGTTCCACCATATTCTAATTAAACAGACATCTGCTATCTCCAATAAATCTAAAGACACAAAAATAAACGTTCGTGTTTATGTTTCGTTCCAAACAAATGAATAAATACTTTTACTTTTTATTAGTCTTACTTTAGGTCAGCAGGATAGATGCGTACGCGCAGGCCAATGGCTTGTTACGCTCTGAACTGTTACTCGTGCGTGACGCATAGACGTTACCCAACACGATTCGTATCGCAAATAATAAAATACTCGTGCAATTACATTTCATATTATGATTATGACAAATAACGGATTTAACATTCTTTAGTAGCTCCTATAAAGTATTGAGTTGAAATCTATTGCATAACTTATTTGGGATTGGAACAAAACTCGGGAGACACCTATAGGCCTCTCCCAAGTTGTGTTGTAATCTAGACATATATGTCCAGCCATGAGACATGTATGTATCTGCCGGACATATATGTCCAGCAGTGCAGCAAGCAGATTTGATTGATTAATCAAACAAAGGGGTAATCATGTTTTATTTTAGGTTGAATGGTATGTTCTTAAATACATTTCTTCGAACAAATCAACGTAAATGCAGAAAAAGCAAGAATGAAAACTGGAATCCGCAGACGGTAATAGTCTTTTCGACCACCAATATATAATGAACAAAATGGCTTAACAGCTTATTTCTTCAAAGTTATCCAAAATAAATACTCCTAGGGTCCAAAATCTTGGCCAAGAAATTTCCAATGGCCAAACATACCAGCCCAAATGGTTACGAACCGCCTCAAGAAGCATCTGTAGCCACTATAAGCAGTGGTAATTCAGGTATGAAACATTTTATCTTCTTTGGAAAAGATCGGAGTGTTACATTTGATTGGGCTTTAAACACACAATCACATACTAATATGATCAATCACAAATAGTGAATAAAAATGACCAATAGTAAATAAAAATGCTATCGGTCCACCTGTTTGGCGCCCTTCTAATGCTACAGCTACACCCTCCAATGCTCGGTCACGGCTTCTGACTCCGCAGATCATAGGCCATCCGTTCTGCAAGCAATATTGCACTTCCCTCTACGACTTATGTTTGTTAAGTCTTCGGGTTATGCCGGTTGCCAGGGTTCTCCTGCCGATCGATTCAGAGTTGATCATGCAAGGAAACTCCAAGCGTAGCCCTCTACATTGTCTTTGGGTAACTTTCAGCCTTATATTAGGTTTCATTTAGAGCTAAAGTGGATTGCTATGGACCGAGAGCGATAAATTTATAATAGAAGCATTGAATTTGAGTATTTGTTTTTAATTTACCAAGTGCCACAAATCTCAAATTTCGCAAAATATAACCACCTTATTGAGCCCTTTGAGGTTAAAACACTAAGGCCATGGGGCCAAGGGCTCGTAAGTTTTTAGAACATCGGCAAGCAAATATTCGACTCTACACTAGGGCATGCATTTCAAAATTTCATAGTTTCGAAATTTCGGACCATATTTGCATTTTTATTATTTTCTAAATTGGCACACCTAAATTTCGAAACTTGATTTAATTTAAATATTATGTTATTTTTATATAAAATTTACTATTGAAACCAAAAAGAGAATCATCTGAAAATAAGTCTGAAACTCTGAATAGGAATCTAAAACGTTGTGATGAGCTATAATATATCTACTTACATTACAATAAAAGTAAGGCTAAGATGTTAAATAAAAAAGAATAGTGAAACAAACTCGGCCATTAAAAAAAAACCGCGCTGTATAAGAATGGTGGCCAGCGAGGGAAATATCTTGACAAGACCCACAATCGTTTGCTGAGAATTCTCATTTGTTTTTTCTGTCGGGGGCAAACCTTCAAAAAGCGCCGGAACTTTTGGAAAAAATCCAGGAAATGTGATATTTTTGCCTCACTAAAACCAAACTGATGATCTCCATCAGCACAAAGTAAAACCGCGCAGCGCACACCCGGTTACCTCTTAAAAGACCACATCCCCTGGGAGACCGTATAGAAGTCGCCTCTTAGCCTCGGCACGTGATCACTGTCTTTCTTGATATCACTTGATGGATGGACAAACTATCCACTCTGAGCACCCGAAAACCCGGCGTTCCGCCTGCCTTAAATGTTACAGGCGGGCTTTGAGCGTGTTAAGCGTCAAGGCGGTTGCCTCCGCGATGCTTACTTCTAAGAGTGGGATCCGCCCTCTCACGATCCCACTCGGCGGCCATTTCTCTCTAATTTTCTGTCTCCACTAGAAATTTCCTCACTAATTCTGGCAAAGACAAGACACGCCCGATCCTGGCGACTAAGACCCACCACCATGGGCTCCAAGGCCCACGAAGGCATTCCTCGAGCGTTTGCTGTGCATAATCCAGGTCACCTGCACAATGATGGCAATTTGCCGTGCCTCCTGCCTCTGCCTCTGCATCCTATCCTACTCACCGAAGTAACCATGCCCGGTGAATGAGCCGGTAGGAAATGCGCTCCGCTCTTATCAGCCAGCCACGTGCTATTCAAATAATCGTTTTCCGCTGCAGGTTGTTGATTTTAGTTCTGTAGCGTCGGACACCTGACAGTGTGTTTGACCAAACAGGCGCTCCTTAAAGTATCATCGATCGCACTACACCCACGTAGAGGCTGTGAACTTCTTCCCGAGGTCTTCCGAGATTGGGCAGCAGTCTAAATATGCAAAGCACCCGCTCGAAATGCTCTTCGAAGCCCCACCGTCAAGGCTTAAAACAAGATACTATGGACTTGCACATCTCCAAATGACACTAACCAGCAGAGTGGTTCTCTGCTCGTCTAATCCTGCTCGCTGATAGAAGCCGAACGAATGACTCTTGCCACTCGAGTTAGGAAGGCCGAAGGTAAACGGCCAAGTTGTCCCCAGCAATGGAGTATTTTTAGTAGAAGTCGAGGTGATTTAGTGTTGTTTTTGAAAATGTGATCGCTTTATATGAATAAAAAGAATAATTGGCACCTAGGCACCTATCCAGACTACAAATTTTACCTTTTTTAGTTTAGTTACGGTATTATTCTGATTTCCCATTACATGTGGCTCCTCAGTTTTGAAATTTCGATGCTGAGGACTCCAATTTTGTAAGCTTATTTCGAAATTGAAAATGCACGAAACTGCATCCCCTACTCTACATGGGCCAGAGGGTTGGCCTGTTATCTGCCCAAAAATCATCATTGCCATCCAACGTGGTAATGCTGCCAGCCTATTGCCAGCCGTTACTAATTGAAAGCGATGCCTTTTTTATAACTGCTTATTATGTTTTTTATTATAAGCCTACGTTGTTCCACTGCAGGACAAATGCTTCCCGCCCCTCCTTTTACTTCTCTCAGTCTACTGCGATCGCAGGCCAATCCTTTAAAAAGAAATTCTGGTCATCCCACCATGTCTTTCTGGACCTGCCGTGTTGGCATTTGCTGCTATTTAGAATCCACTTAGTGGTGGTTTTCAACCATTGCTACTCTGACATACGGCAGATGAGCCCAGACAGATTTGATTCAGCAGCTGTTTGACCAGCATCTGCTATTTATGTTTTGGACCGAGGTATTGAGTATCTGATGTGATCTGTGAATCTGACACCCATTATACCTACATCGTTACTTAGCTCGTTGGCAGACTCCAAAAGTACATAATTATTATTAAACTATTATTACTTAATTATAAATTACTAGATTTTATAATACTGTCTTAAAACTGAATAATACTCCATTATTTCCAATTTGAAATATCACTAACAAAGGAGAAGCATTTCGTAGCATGCTTAGCTCAATTTCACAGAAGCTCATTCAGCGCAATTCGGGTTTTTCCTTTTTGTATAGCTGAGTAAGAAACATTTGGTTTCTGTTCAAATATATTTATTTATTATATACTTTACTAGAGGACGCCTCGCGGTTTCACCCGCGTAGTTCCCGTTCCCGTTGGAATACAGGGATAAAAAGTAGCCTATGTCATCCGGGGATAGAGTAGCTTCCCAACGGTGAAAGAATTTTTGAAATCGGTCCAGTAGTTTTGGAGCCTATTCGGTACAAACAAACAAAAAAATCTTTCCTCTTTATAATATTGGTATAGATTGTACACCACTTAAATAATTACAGAACATAACATTTATAAAAATAAGTGTACAATGGGCGGTCTTATCGCACAGGGCAATCTCTTACAGACAACCTTTAATATAACTCATAATCTGATTTGGTTTCTGTTCAAATATAACTCAAAACGTTATCTATGGTTATTGGATTGAAGTTTCTTTTTCTAAGGTTCAGATGAATTCCCAGGGTATACCAACATTTCAGGCAATCCATACACTTTTGTGCCATTCCATTGCTGATGTTGCTATTGACCTCAGGTCACAAGTCCCAACCGTGGGCAATTAACTCCACTGTCATCTTCAATCAATTAATTCAGCTTATTGCAATCCGCTTCACATCACACTCTCAAAATACCTGTCTGGTTTGCCGCTTTCTGTGTCAAGTCTGATCCAGTCACATTTTTAATGTCAGTGAAGTTGGGAAGCGTCTCACGCTTGTCGATACGCAATTTTCACACGAAGGTTTGTTTGCTCCAATGACTATCGGTCCTTCGTTGGATATAGTGAGCTCACTTCCTTTTCAGCATGCATAGCAATTCAAAAAAGTGCCTGGAAGCGGAAAGGATTGCATTTGTCAGGTTTTAATTTTGCAAATTTTTTATAGAAACACAACTTTTATCAGATCTACCAGTGGTTGGTTCTCCCTTAGTTTGATTTGTATCGTCTGTCATCATGGCTGGATTCACTTTTCACTCGTAAACTAAGTATGAGGTATGTTCAAACATCAAACATCGTCGATACTCTTTAAAGACTTTTGATGATAAGCTATTGGTTATTTGGTTTGAGATATTATAATATCCACCTGAGTTCAATATTAGTAATTGTGGCAGATAGCGTTAACTAAAATCTTTTATCTGCTTTTCTTTCTTTACGTAGAGAGACGAAAGAGAGAGAGTGAATCTCGTTTTTTTGTCCTGCTCAGAGTACTTTTATTTCGGTACATACTGGCTGCAGCTACCACAGAAGTTATTTCTACAGAAATTATATGTGCTTATTCACATTTCATGCGCGGACAATAAAATTAAGCATTAAACATTATTATAGTAATTTGCTTTGCCAATGCCCTGAGACTACCAAGATTTTTATAAAAGGTGAAAATTATACCTCATCTAACTAAATTGAAAGAGGACATAAAATTTTCTTACCATCACATTCACGATCTCACAACAGCAACGTCTAACAATCGAAGATACTTAAACTATTCTATAAACTACTCTCCAAGTCAAATTTACTTATTCAAAGAGCACAAAACGTTTAGAAACTAGTTTTTACAAATTCTACTCCCTAAACACAAAAGCAACCGTTCACCTACAAAATATTGAACAATATGAATGGACTACAAAGGGATCACGTCGCAGCCAATTAGAAGCGTTGACTACTCCGCCATCTTGTTTCTCCCACCATTCGCACCGAATCGAGATGAGAGGTAGCGCCAGTCGCATCTGTCAACGTCAAGATGCTGGACCTACCGCAATAGGTAGTTACAAACTAAATATAATTTGTGTGGATGTTTCTTTTGATTGGTTCTTTGTGCAAAAAGATAAGTAAGATTATTTTTATCAGACAATCGCCATTTTATTAGATGTGAGAATCAAGAATAAAATATTTTACTCCTATCAGGTCAGTGAGAATAATTTTCTGAAATAAAATATTGTTAATGTTGAAGTTATAATGGTCAACCATTAAAAAGCACTTTGTACAAAAAAATCTTAAACACGTATTTAATTAATTACATATAATAATTATTATTTATTAATTAAACATAATTCATAAGAATTTTTCTGCACTTACCAAAAGAACGAGGCCAACGGCAGAGCTATCCAGCCGGGTGAACACGGCCGAGCTATCCAGCCGGGTGAGCACGGCCCGAGTGGGGATAGGCTTGAGTCACGCATTTTATCACGGTTTTTGCGCCCAAACTGTGATAAAAATGTGTGACTCTAACCTGTCACAGTAGGCCGTGCTCGCCCGGCATGTGGCAACATTTTAGTTAGACAAAATTTGAGTCAAATTGATACGTAAGGAAGAAGAAGACTAGATTTTAAGAATGATTAAATATAAAATAAGGATCTGATCAAGAGCTACACTCTTGATCAGATCCTTGTTTTGCTAATTAACACAAGAAAAGGTTTCTAACGTTCCCGGCGAATACCTACTTTTTACTTCGAGGCTATGGTTAGGTAGGCCTTAATAATCACCAGTCCACCAAGATGTGTGGTCTAAAACACCTTTGGTTTGTGTTGAACTAACTTAATAATAATGAAATACTTCATATTCCACTGAAAGTAAAGAACTGATGATACAACTTAAAAAGCTTTTCTAAAGGGTTTTAAACAAAACTTACTTGACAATAAAGCTCCACAAGCTACCCTTACTGAATGTAAACTCCCATCTGCGCGGGCACAGCACATTAACCCCTGCACAGAACCCCAATCCCGAGCAGCGCAGCGTTGCGCTATCCCTACTATATGGGCACGCACGCGCTTTCACACTGACAAAAGAGTGTACAAAGAAGGATGAGAAAGTTGCAGTAATGGTACTGTTTTACTTGTTTATGGTTTTATCGTATCTGTTTCGTCACATACAGATGCATTTTAGTGCGATTTTTTTTAAATTGCATACCTTTATTTTGAGTAATTAAAACTGCCATGCAGTTGCATGTGATTTCAACAAAAAATATGTGTAAAAAATCATAGATAAAAAACATTGGCTTTACTTAAAAAAAAGTCAGGGGTAAAATTTTACAATTTTTTTAACTTTCCCCGCCAAATTATTGTCATAGCAATTTCGTACTTGCAATACTTTTCTGTATTGCGTTATGTGATGGGTTATAAAGCTAGTGTTTTTCGTGTCCTGCCCAAACGAATGAAATACTCCTAAATGATATTATATTAACACATCAGCATCATCAGCCTATTAATGTTCCCACTGCTGGGACTTAGAACTTAGACGTACTCATTGTGGGAGGCGATGGGCCTTAATCCACCACGCGGGCCCAGTGCGGGTTTGGCGAAAGTCACATATCTTCGAATTTTGGTTCTAGGACATGCCGGTTTCCTCACGACGTTTAACACATAAACAACACATAATTTGGCATAACCCTTAATTATCAACTATCCAAATGGAATGATGCACGAAAGCGTGATGTCAACAACTGGCAATTTGATCTAGTTCGTTATGTTAATTAGGATTCGAGGTCACATTAGTTGGTACAAAAGCCATATGACTAATGAAATTAACCATGACATTTCATCGCCAATATATCAACCTTTTAACAAAATCGGCAAAATGTGTTACTTTAAAATAATAAATAAAAAAGTCGAAGTAGAGCCGCTTTCGTAGCGTTACAACAGCACATTTCGTTCGCCACATTCCTCAGCACGTTTAAAGCATGCCCTAAACAGCTGATTTCCCCTCTATACTCTGATCTCCTTTATCGCACACTAAAACACGTAATAAAACAGAGAAAACTATAGTTTATGCGCTCCCGCCGGTACAGCGCGGACGGCGTGCGTAACCTACATGCGGCCATTTCGAGATTTACGATCTGGGAATTGTGTGTTAGAGTGAGATAAAAACATTAAACTCTCGGCCGACGGCGAACTCGAACGCTGCCGGCTCGTTCATGCTCCGAGAACAAGATTCGCGCAGTATATGAAAAATCCCACGATGCTTTATGACCTTACAGTATGAAAATCTATAAATAGGTAAATATAACATTTGGTATACTTTGCTTTCATTTCCTGTATCATAGACCAAAACCAATATCCAATACAACACCCTACAAATCAACCCAATTTATCTCAAAATCACCTGCATACTATCACCTCAAATCGCATACTAGCTCATTTTGTTACGTCTGTGTGTGTAAATTAAACTATCCGCATGGGACCGATGAATGTTATAGCTTTCCCTTTTGTTTGTCTGAGTTATGGGTGTGTTAGAGCGAGAGGTCGTAAATCGCGTCGTGCCGTCCGGAGTGACATGTTTATGGGCGGGGTGCGATGCCGCGTGCAATGCAAGGAGTGGGAGCCGCGGCAGTCGAGAGCATGGCGTCGACGTGTTACCAAGCATTTTTAATAAAATATTTTATGAGAATTTTTGAAAAAAATAATTAAATAAAACGATAAAGGAATGAAACTTTTGCAGGTGATATTTACAGATTTTTTAAAGTAAAATAGGTCTTCATACATTATAAAATAAAATTCTGTTTTTGATAGAGAATTTAAAATCTGTTTGGCAGAAATTTCAATTCGAATTAACTACCTATAATAACAATGCACTGGACTGACTGAGAGATATTTTGATTTAAAGCAAAAAGAATACAATTTTTTTATCCTAATGATCGGCTAAAATAATGAAGAGCTAGAACAAGTCTATGTTTTAACTTCGTACAACAAAATCAACACCAATAACTCCTCGAAAAAGGCATCTACTTTTCCAACTTACCAGAAAAATCAGAACACCCACAGCAAAAACCTAATTAAAACCACGAATTAATTGTACGACATCAAAACAAGGAAAGCGAAAGTGGTAAAAAACGATAAATCTAATAGAACGGATCATGCTACAGGTGGCAAGGTGTAGCCCTACCCTTAATGAGAGAGCCCTGCGCTCAATAAATTTGCGCTGTATACCTACCCGCAATGGATTCCTTTATTTGTTGACTAAGCTTTGCGATATAGAAGCATTCCTTATTTTATTTTTTATTATTATTATTCCATTTATTCATTTTATATACATATTTTTACATTTTTAAATATTATTCTATAAAAAGATAAAATAAAAAAACATTTATAAATACAAAAATAGTAGCCCACCGGTATCGGGAACAGGGACCAAGCGATTATCGATCACATCGACCATCTTATTATTATTATTATTGAATTTTGGATCCTCTTGAGAATTTTTAATGTGATCATCATCATCGTCAACATTTCAGCCGAAAGACGTCCACTGCTGGACCGAGGCCTCCTCCAAGCGTTGCCACATTGACCGATCCTGTGCGTCTTGCATCCAGCGTAAGAAAAGTACAAATCTATGATTTTTAGGGTTCCGTACCTCGAAAGGATAAAACCGAACCCTTATAGGATCACTTTGTTGTCCGTCCGTCTGTCTTTCTGTCAAGACCCTTTTTCTCAGAAACGCGTAGAGGTATCAAGCTGAAATTTATATCAAATACATAAATCTAATATCCCTTAAAGCTGTGAAAAAACAAAACTTCTAAGCCAACGCAATCAAAAGATACAGCCGTTTAAGTTGCAAATTTCCGCAAATTTTCGACACTCGCAAGGGAATCAAAACCTACAGGGTACTTCCCGTGAGCACAGAATCTTGAAATTAGGTGAGAAGCAACGTCTTGTAGCACAGATAAAGGAATAACTGCGAAAACCGTAAATTTTTAGTTACATCATATAACAAAAATATTTTTAATCATTTTAAACTTACTACCCCTTTCCTCATGAACGCGTAGAGGTATTAAATTGAAATACATATCAAATACTCAGGTCTATTATACCTTTAAGCTGAGGTTTGAACGGCACCCTCGGAGCACGAGTCCGACTCGCACTTGGCTGCCTTTTTTTATTTCCTCTTAAAGCACCTAACTGAACAACATTGGAGCTTACGTTTCTAAGCTAGGTATCCCACTTGCGGCTTCTACTGGGGCATCTCTACTTTAGGCTCACGGAGCATCTCTTCTTTTGGTTCAAACAGTTTCTTCATTCATAATGAGATGCGTTCAATAATTTAGCGCTGTATACCTCCAATGGATTCCTTTATTTGTTGACTAAACATTGTTTTATAGAAGAATTAATTATTTCACTGTTTTGGAGCTAGGCTTTTACCTAGCTCCAAAATCGGTAACCCCGGTTTTTAGTCTTTCTTAAAAAAAATTGGTTTGAAAACTCTACGAGTTTTTCACTGCACCTTTTTGAACAACACTTGAGCGGACGATTCTAAGCTATTAGCTACTTAGGTAGAGTACCTACCCGAGCATCTTTTCTTTTGATTCGTACTTTAATGAAGTACTACCTCATTACCTCTGTGGTTCGACCTCTACCTCTTTGTAAGCTGACAACAGATAAGTAGTCTTTTTGGAAGGTGATCATATTTGGAATGCTAAGAATATTTGTGAATGTTTTTGTTTCGTTTCGTATGTCACTTCTGTAAAAGCTAACATAGCGGACTTTATGAAAATATTAATAAGTAATAGTACATTATGGTACAAGTGTGTAATGTTGGTGATTACCGCTAAGGCGCCATTGAGACATTGGTCTTGAGAGGGCCGAGGCCGGTAATAATCAATACACACGTGTATCATACGACGTTTTTCAACACACTTGTAAAGAAAAAATACATAAAAATCATTTTCAACAGTGAAAACGAGTTGTGAAAAAAATTTCGCAATGGCGGGCAAAATTACTCAGTTTTCCTATGCGAGCGCATCTAACAATGGCGATCGGCCATAGACTAAAAGAATGAATTTTTGTTTTTTTTTGGCTTTTCGCGGATAGCGTTTTAGCCACGTAAAAAATTGGAAATTTCAAGTATTATTTATTACAGAGATAAACAAGTTATATTTGAGTGAAAGTTTTATTTATTAAACAAGTACAAGTTGAAATTATCTATTTAAATGCATGAAATGAGCAAGCAATAGGTACATTAATTTATTTGTACTATTGAACACGATCTTTTTTGTATCGAAACTTTTTTAAGTACAAAGTAACTCAACTTATAAATAAAAAAGAACTCTATAACTCACTTGTGAATAATAGTAATGAAAAAGTCACAGTTTGATTACAGGTGTCATTATGTTCCTAATTGCGGTGAAATTAGAGCCACTTTATGAGTAAGTGTGTTGAAAA
This sequence comes from Orthosia cruda, assembly GCA_964057195.1. Classification (NCBI taxonomy): domain Eukaryota; kingdom Metazoa; phylum Arthropoda; class Insecta; order Lepidoptera; family Noctuidae; genus Orthosia; species Orthosia cruda. The sequence goes on along the minus strand of OZ059829.1, from coordinate 33,422,482 downwards.
AGTAATTTTCCTCTCCTCCTGAAGGACCGTCCCTCGTCTCTTCTTGTGGTTCCTCCAAACTTCATTCATAACTAGGCATTCATATTGTTAAACACACATTACGGTTTCAGTTTACAGTTGTCATGATATTTTATCCAGACAGATATTAGATTCTACTTTGTTTATTTCTGCCAGTGACATACAGTTTAGTTTATACGCAACAGATCTTTGTCTTCTGTAACATCTGAGAAAAGTCTATATTTGTCATTGGTAGGTATTTCATAAAAGATGAAAACTTAGGAATGCTACTGCTTTTTTCCATTCCCTTCTATTTTTGTATCTCTCTTCTTTATTTGAAAATGATTCTCAAATCACAATAACCGTAGTACTATTGTTAAGGTGCAATAAAATAGGGTCCGATACCTCACCTGTTCAACTGTCATTCATAGACTTATGTTTTCAATTGCATAACTAATTAATATGTTACTATTACCGTTAGGGGTCGAACGTGACATAACTTTACTTTCAAGAACTTTAACATGAACCAAAAGTAATAAAAATAAATCACCTAAACGGAAGCCCGCTTTAAATTCAATCAATACGCTACCAGTTATCGAAATCGATATTTAAACTCTGCGTAACATAACTAAAAATTACATTACCATAAATATAAACAAAGGTAGGAAAACCATAAAAATACTTGCATACGTGACAAGCGGAATGAAGTTAATATTCAGATTAATATAGAAGAGACACCGCGCGCTACAATAATAGGTGATTCCTCTGCAAGTCACGGTGCGTCCGCGCAGTTTCACTGGAGCCACGGGAAAGATAGAAGCAGAAGACCCACTGTCAACTACAAACACAGTATGGGACCATACATATATAGGGCAAGATGTGACAGTATTGGTGATAGAGATAGGACACTGTGGAATCAAAGCAATAGTATCGGCTTACATCAATGTGCGTGTTGGCTTCATTCAAACGCTTTATCCGAAGTGGACCTTTTCTATGATTGTGTCTATAGTCTATTGAAAGCCACGCCAAAGTACACATAGGTACTTTGGCGCGCACGAGTACAATACGATTCGTGTAACTGGGTTATATTTATTTTTTGTGCCTATTTTTGTAGTTGACCATTTGGATGCCGGTGTCAATGTGTCCGTTTTATATTCGTGCCGAAAATATTAAATTTGTTGATTGGTTACTGTTTTAAAGGGAAATTATTTGGTGAGTAACGACCTCTAAAATAGATAATCTATATATATATATGCAGATTGTAATAGAACTTCGTCTAAAAGATATCAAGGGAACGACCACAGTCGTTCCCTTGATATCTTTTAGACGAAGTACCAGTGGTCAAAAAGAAGGTTCGGACAACAACTTTTAAGTCTATGAAAGAAGTCATGAAACATTATCAAGTTTTATATTATTAAGATCTAGACCTAATGATCGTCACAATCGTGGTGGAAAGTATTATAAAAACAATCAAGGTGATAAGCAGTAGTAAAGTCAATAGTAGGCATGAATCAAAGCAGAGTCACAGGCAATCTCGCAACATAACGGAAGAGTTCATGGCAAAAGTGGAACGTACTTATTAAAAACCGAAACCACATTTAAATAACATATTAATCTACATTAGAATACGTAATCGATAAATCATGGATTTATTGAATTAGGATATCCGTAATCATCGTACCCCACTTCTAACATGACGTGAACTTGCACAACCAAATTCAAATGAGGCGGATAACATTTGAATTGATACGAATTGATAATTTGATGGCTATATAGAATAAAGAAAATATACTGGGACCGCAACCAAATTTTAACCAACCAAAGTTTCGGAAATTATATATGGCTTAATTGTGTAGTTATGTACTTACAAGTACGCAATAACTTAAGAATAAGGTTAGTTCAAGATTGAGGCTTTGCTCAATTTTAGGTTGACGTAATAAATGTTCAACAGTTGCATATTTATAGGACAAAACTATTATGATGTTCATCTTCAAGTGGAAACTTGCAAGAGTAAATGATAATTGTGATATTAAAATGTGACTAAAACTACCTTTGGGCACATCTCATAATAGTGATTTTCTTATTGAACCCAAATATACTTGTAAAGACAATATACAAGCCGAAGATCACGAAATAGTAGCACGACGTCAAGCCATCTATCATCACCGTAGGTAATGGAGGTACAGCTAAGTAGTAAGTGCTTTCAGAGTTTTCTCAGACAAAATTACGGAAAAATCTTTTCTCCTCACTAACAATAGGTCTCGTATTAAATTGCAAACATAAATATTATTAATAACAGTGTCCTATACTGAAGTTTCATTCGGTCACAAAAGAAAAACTCCGCTCCATGTAACCTATGCATTGCCATCTATCTTTTTCCACAAAAGCCGGACATTATTGTTCGGTCCAAACACTCCTAAATCTTCGGAAAAGTAATATATTTTCGTTTTGCCCAGTGCGGTGTGGGGTACATACACAGACGCCCAGTCACTACGCTCCGCTACTTTTCTGTATCTACTAATGTTTTATACATTGCCAGCTTTGCTTCAAGCTTTTATGCTTTAGTTGCTGTATCGGGGGCAGTGGAAAAACGTCGTAAATTTTTCATTGCTTAGATCGTATTTCCTAAAACCTATGTTGTTTCGTTTACGACTGTTTTGCGCGGACATTCCAATTGTGGGAATCGCGTGGATCCATATCGTTTAGTCCAATAACTGAGAGCCCTTTAAAGGAATTCCACCCTTCCAACTATCAAAATAGGGTTACGTTTTCTTTTCAATTGCAATCCATTAAAGACTTTGTAGGTTTGGCAGCTGGTCTAACAATATTGGTGTGTGCAGTAGACGAACTTGCAAATGTGGTTGACTGTGAGGGATATTAAGATTGGTGATTCATATAGTTGACAATACTTCATTGTTTCGATATAAATGATCAGTCGTAAATATTTCAGTGTTAGGCTGACTTCACGGAGAAAGGGATAATGTTTGACAGGACTAGATACCTAATACTACTCACTAGAGTATACAGTAGGACAATATTTCTACGGTAGGTATAATTACTTTTATCCTTTCTATGAAAATTCTACATGATGGATTGCTCATACAATTTTTTGTATAAAGTTCATTACCACGACCTTTGGTCCTAAATCTTAATACTTCGCCCTAATCAGAACACAGATCAAAAAGCTCTCACGAGAAACAAAACGCGCTTTTAACTAATACGCCTACTACCAAGCTAGAAAACAAAACTTAATATTTTATTAGAACTCCTCAAGTTACGAACAGACTCACCTCTTTAAAATGGTTCATTCTTAGTATTACGTAATGGACGCGCGTAATTTGAGAATAAGCCTTGGCGAGGCAGCGTCAAAATATGTAAAGATTTTTATCTTTCCCGTAAAATGGCTTGGGAAAAAACATAAAGAAGGTGGTGTCACCTGATCCAGACAGGCTGGATTTATCGCTCTCAGTGTGGCCGCGGGCTAAGGTCGGCTCGAGTTATGACGCTTGGTAATAATTTACCTACGTGCGTTGGCCATGAGTTTGAACGGAGCGGGACTGTCAGGTTCGAGAAGAGACTGATATTCCATACCAGAATGACACATATTTAAGCTCGTTTATTTTTTTTACCTTATTTGAATATGACAATGTCAAAGTTTTCGGCAAGAAAATTATTGAAATCGAGATCCCATCTCCATTATCATCCTCAGCCCGAATTCACCCACAGCTAGACCACGTCTTTATGCCAACCTTTGCCAAACAATGTCGTCTCGTCTACCCTTTAAGAATGCCATAATCATTATAAAATATCTATAAAGTGTTATTGACAAAAAAAAAATGTGGAATGTCTTTAAACACTGATACTGTTTTGTATTTTTTTTCTCGCTTTGAGGAATTGTCCGCTAACGTTTCATGTCATGGTCACCCTAGCTACATGTGACAAGAAATAAAAGTAGTTTCTGGGATAATGATCGTACATGGATGAGTCAGTTTTTTTCATTTCTCGGATTTTTCATTTCACATTATATTAAAATTACTGTTCATCTCTTTGCGGTTTTGCACGGATTTTTTATTAGCATATTTGGCAAGTTCCGGTAATAAATTCTTTATTTTGGCCGAATAGAACAAAATATGAATTAAAAATAATGTTGAAAAATAAAATGTCCACGCTTCATGCCATCATTTCAAAAGGGACTTAAGTATCCATGACGTTAAAATAATAGCTTACACTTTGCCCCAGTTTCTTTTCAGGAAAACACCCTCTACGTTTTAATATCAATTCCCTGGACCACTAATCTAAAGCTGCCAAGAATCAAATTAAAATGAGAGCCACCACTAAAATCTTCTCATTACAACCAAAAGACATTAGTAAAGGGCGGGAAAAGAAATGCCTAGGCCTACAAATGTACCCCGAAACATGAAGGGTTCGTAAACAACGCAGTAATGTATGGGTTGTGGGGTAAGCGAAAATGGTTTTTAAATTGAGGTTGGTTGGAGTGATTTTTGAATGGGTTGGTGGGTTAGTTAGGTCGTTAGGTGTTGTGTAGGTGGTAGCTCAAGTAAAGTGGAAAGCGTCCCCGAGAAAATTGGCACAAGTGGTTTTAGCTGGGGCGGGCGGCGCGCCGCGGCGGGACGCGGGGACCGGCCTCAGAGCAGGCTGTGTGGAGATGGGACAGAGTCGGAGCGTGATTTATGGAAGCCTCTGCGCGGCTTATAAGTACGTTTGCTGACATTTATTTTTGCATGTTATTTAGCAAAGCTGCTTACTATGTGTATCTGCAGTTAGCTCTTGTATAGTCTGTCCTTGAATATTACTTACATATTTAAGTTTGTTATTTATTCAAGTTTCAATATCTGCTTTAACCAAAACCTAATAGTCAGTTTAAAACAAAAATTATTACTTAGGGTGGTAATTATTTTTGCAGTTGTAAGTATACCGAGACCAACAAAAATTTTCATAGAATCAATTACGTTATTAACTACATAGACGTCTGAAAGCATATTTAATAGCCAAAAAAACTCAATTTCGAACCGAAATTATGAAACGTTTGTCAAAAAAAGCAGATAGTTGCTGTTTAAGCTAGTTGCGGCTGCTCAAGTAATGGTAACGCCTCCTTGATTTTTATAGGTTTAAAAGCCTTCTAACTTAAGCCATTTTATAAATAAAACTTAACCAGTTGTCTGCCAAAATGCCCAATCGGGTATTTTTTTGTGTTGGTATCTGCACCCATACCCATTCGGGTATATTTTGCCGGTACTTACTTTTTCCATATTTTTGTTACTAAACTGTGTTGTAGTGGTGCATCCCTATTTCACCTTTTAGTTTAATAGACAAGCTTGAAAAAAAAACACCCCGGTGGTCCTTGGATCCTGTCGGGAGCGTCATATTTATTTCGGAAAATAGTGTTACTACGGTCGCCATTTAGTTCGCGTAAATGTTTTGTTTTTTTTCGTTAAATATTGTTTTATTAATTAAATTCAAGGTGATTTTTGTAGTGTGGTGTTGGAAAACATGAATCGGTAAGTGTTGAACTGTTTTTAAAAGTTTTCTTTTGTATTTGGTGTAAATTCCAGCAGAAATTCGTATTTCTGCAAAGAGCTGCCGGCATTCTTTCGTTGTGATTATTTTTTTCTTTGTTTGTGAATATTAATTCTGCTAATACTCATCAAACTGCCGTTATTACCAATTTTACGCTAATCCAGAATATAAACAATGCATTTAGTTCGATTTTAATTAAAAACAATACCGATCGACCCCGAGTTTTTGTGTCGTGACACGGATGATGAAAAAATGGATAGGACATTTCACTAGTTGTTCAGTAGTTGTTTGAGTGGGATATTTCTAATGTTTTTTTATTTTGTGGGTTGTGTTTTGTTTTGTTATTTTTCATTTGGAGTCATTTTTAGAGTTATTTTTAATTCATTCCATAGTTCCCGTTCAGTTGGGACAACATCGTTGGCGTATCCATTTTTCCTGTATTCCGTGTCACATGTACTTGTGTTTTTATCGTAAAATAGTGCATGTTGGTGATTGTTTTTTGTAATGTTTTTATTTAGCAGCATGCCCTTTTGTTTTGTTTTTCGATTAGTAAATATTATTGGCATGACGACTGAGAAATAATATTACAAATAAATGCAATAGTACTTGCTCTGTGAGCAAAATAAACAAAGCGTTTTTTTATCGCTCTTTTTCAAGTGTTTGTATTGTGGCTCATTGTTCGTAAACTAAACAATTGTAACAGCTGAAACTATGTGTGTGATGAGATTGGGTACCAAACTATGTAATACAATAGCATTTGAAGCCACTTGGTCTACACAGTACCCAGAACTCAAGTGTAAAGATACATATTTTTGTGCCGCCGGCCGGGTCATTTTTTTTCGGGCGTGATTTTGTAAAGCTTTTGGGATGAAAAAAATGTATGGGGAGGTGTGATATTTTTATTGATTATTGTGTAATAGGGTGTATTGCTGTAAATAAAATAAAAACTTTGTGAAATAATGGTTTATTTTTTTATTTGTGTACACAAACCTGAGAAAATTTTCCTTACACTGAATTTACACAATATTTACAAATAAATTACAAGGTAAAAGTGGATAAATCCCTTTGAAATATGATAGCCTATTTCATAGCGATTCTAACAACATAAGTTTCATACATGGGTCCCATACAAAACTTCCGAGAAATCGGCGTTTTCAATATCTGCTTTAACCAAAACCTAATAGTCAGTTTAAAACAAAAATTATTACTTAGGGTGGTAATTATTTTTGCAGTTGTAAGTATACCGAGACCAACAAAAATTTTCATAGAATCAATTACGTTATTAACTACATAGACGTCTGAAAGCATATTTAATAGCCAAAAAAACTCAATTTCGAACCGAAATTATGAAACGTTTGTCAAAAAAAGCAGATAGTTGCTGTTTAAGCTAGTTGCGGCTGCTCAAGTAATGGTAACGCCTCCTTGATTTTTATAGGTTTAAAAGCCTTCTAACTTAAGCCATTTTATAAATAAAACCCCCTAATGTCAATCAAAATGAAGTTTTTTTTAAGATTTTTTTTAATTCACCATCGACCACATCATCGCTTACCATCAGGTGAGATCAGGTCAAGCGCGAGCCCAAAAGCTTAAAAAAAAATTAAGACGTAGGTAGGAAGGTAGGCGTACTTGCCAAACATGCCAATCTGTGAACCTCTCTGATCTTTGGCCACAGTATAGGGGTGGCCGTCGAATGTTCTCCGAGAGATAGGAGTCGCGACAAGATGTATTACTGCTTACGAAAAATTTTCAACAGCGGCTCTATCCGATTGGCCCCGAACGGAAAATAAGAGGGGACATCGAGAAATAAATGAACGCTGTAAATATCTCTATGACAATAATACAGGTCAGCAATAGATATCTTTGTAGATAGTAACGCATTATTAATGTAACAAAAACACAGGAAAAAAAAACGATTGATCGCTATGAGATATAATAATGGTGGATATCGGCGAAGTTTATATGGAGTTTTCATGCTTATAGTGAGTTGATGGTGTCTAACGGTCGAGTTTGTTCAACTTTTTCATTATCGTGTATGAGCAAATCATATCTGATGAGGGGGATAAAAATTTAGTTACACTTGCTGGTGTAAAAGGAGGGTAATTTCGAGTTTTCATAGAGGTTACCCATGGTCTTATAGAGCCAATAGAAGAATAACGAATTGCCTAGACTCTATAACCTTTTTAGGTCATATTTTGTGACTCTACATGTAACAAGTGTAAACTTTCAGCAAATACATTGGACAAAAATATTAATATCGCATAACTTATAAAGGAGACTTATTGGGAACCGCCTTTCAGGTACCAAAACCGACTAACCTACCCCTCGACCTAGAAATTAGACCAAATAAATCCATAAAACAGATAACAGAAACCAATTCAATTAAAAATCCAAATCACACATTCCGAGAGAAACCGTGGTGGATTTTTCTTTCAAAATTTATGTCCCCGCGTTGCCTCTAGAGGGCGCTGGGAGGGACGAAGAGGGGGGGTGCAAGGCGTGGGGGGTGCGACTTCATTTCGCCCGCGTCGTTTATCTTGAGAAACATAATTCAGGGACGAAGTCTCTGTCAACTTATTCCTATTCTTTCGTCTAAGCGTAAAATGGGTATGTTTTACTTTTTATACTTTATACTTTACGTAGATAGTTCGTGTAAGTTAAATAAGGTCGGCTTTAACTTGATCTGTGCTGTTATTTATGATGTTGAACGTGATGTGCGTGGAAGGAGGGTAGTTTTAATTTTAATGTTATAACATTATTGATGCTGTGTTCTTCAAGGAACGCTGTAATAAAAAACCAGCCAAGTGCGATTCGGACTCGCGCACGAAGGGTTCCGTACCATAATCGCAAAAAACGGCAGAAAAATCATGTTCTTTGTATGGGCGCGCCACTTAAATATTTATTTAATTCTGTTTTTAGTATTTGTTGTTATAGCGGCAACGGAAATACATCATGTGTGAAAATTTCAACTATCTAGCTATCACTGTTCATGAGATACAGCCTGGTGACTGACAGACAGACAGACAAACAGACGGACCGCGGAGTCTCAGTAATAGGGTCCTGTTTTACCCTTTGGGTACGGAACCCTAAAAATGAATTAGTAGACACTGTAGTTAGACATAAATAACTTACCGAAAACTTACCCTTTGAAAAAGCCATCCAAACCCTTCTACTACCCACATGTACCACCCAAAAATACAAACAAACCATATTTTGCTCAACAAAAACTTAGAGCCAGACATATTTCAGTCAGTAACGGAATGTAATGGCGATATGATATTGGGTAGGACGTTATCGGTCGTCTGCCAGTCTTCGCCTCGTAAATAACCTGAATTCATTACTCCCCCATTGAGTGTGTGTTAGAAAATATTTAGTGGCGAAGAAGATAGGAAGAGCTATTAAGTTGCAATTAAATCGTGGGACTCCTTTTGTGAGCTGTAAATGGTATGGTTTTGTATAAAGTAAGCTGGACATGGAGAAACATATACTTATCCTTCTTTTTCAAAACAGTTTGCTCAATGACATAATTTATTATGCGCACATCCAAAGTGTGCAACTCTCTGTCATGGTCTGCGTTCCATCAGCCTTCAAAGCAAGAGTGAATATCCATCTTCTGGGCTTCTCCGTTTTACGGTAGACCTGAAGCATCGGTTTCCATTGGGCAACAAGAAAAATTAAAGACTTTTGGCTTATCATCAGCCCCACTACATCAATCTATACCAATATTATAAAGAGGAAAGATTTTTTGTTTGTTTGTTTGTTTGTACCGAATAGGCTCCAAAACTACTGGACCGATTTCAAAAATTCTTTCACCGTTGGGAAGCTACTCTATCCCCGGGTGACATAGGCTAGTTTTTATCCCTGTATTCCCACGGGAACGGGAACTACGCGGGTGAAACCGCGAGGCGTCCTCTAGTTAAAAATAAAACAGAATCGTTGCAAAATTAAATAGGTTTTATGCTCTTGGTCCTTTCTATCAACGTTCATTGTGAATTCTTTTATTTTCAATTTAAACGTTTTGGCCTACCTTGCACAATGAAATTCACAGATTTTTATGAGCAACTTCGCTATGACTTTCCCTGATAAATGTCTGACAATACCATTTACAAAGGTCAACCCCAAAAATACCAAACAGACCCTAAATGATATTTGAACTTCGGCAGCTAGGGCAACTTATTGGAAGCAGGCTTTCCATCATCCAAGAGATTACGAAACATGACCAAATTGACATGGCACGTGCCAGTTGCAAGATATGGAATCCCACATACGTCATAGCTTTGAACTTCGAACGACGAACCAAAAAAAAGACGATCAGAATTTTCGAAGAAAAAAGACAACTGAAGTTCAATATGTGTTCGGCATGTGTTTGGATGTAACTTTAAATACACGTGTTCAAACACGTGGTTCTAACAGCTGGGTTTGTCATCACGTTTTGAAGTTCGAAGTTTAATTTGTGGGATCGTTCATGAGTGAATGATAGCAGTGATATTGTCTTGAGATGTTGTTATTTGCCGATGAGGGTAAGCAAAAAATGCATACTGCAAAAAAACTTTTGATTTGCCTGAAAAGACAAAAAAGCTGTTACCTATTACTATATTTGACCGCGAAGTTACTTGGTAGTACCCATCTGTCGATATAATAATGCTTCAAAAAGTTGTTTTGTTTTTTCTTTGCGCTTGTTACAGGCAATGTTTTCATAGCAACAAAATGTTGGCAACGTCACGCGCCTACCATCCTTAACCTATCCGTTAATACGTACAACCAATACGTCATTTGACGCAATAACGGTCAAACAATAAATATCGTTTTGCGCAGACAACACGCGCAAAGTAATATATGAAGTTAAGAATAAATAGGCAATTTAGTTCGGGGCTCACGTTCGCCCGAATATTGCCGAATATTGCCGACGACGGGCGGCGAATTTCCATATCGTATCGCGATTCGTGGGGTGCGTTTATGGGGTAAAAATTAAGTCGGCGAACAGTTACGTGTTGATTTTCAATTGGATAGTTCGAACGGTCGAATTGGACATTGTTTTAAGGCATTTATTCAATTGTTTTAGATTTGCCCGCGTTTACTCGGAGTTACGGTGGCGAAACATGCTTGAACAGGGGTTTCTTTGTTAACTTTAAGTTTGTTATTATTGTGTTTTCTTGAGCATACAATTAGTTTAAATTTTCTGTGATCTAATGAAAATTAAAACTTATATTAAGAAACTACAAAGTAATGCATTTGTAAATATGTTCTAGGCATGCCTTATTGAATAAATAAATAAATAAACGTACTGAAGCTATATGTCATTCAATCAATGTCAGCCCTACAAATGTAATTTATTCCTCATGTTATTACGTCTCGTACGACCAATGAGATCCAAGTAATTCAAGGCTGTAAAAGCTACAATATAAAATTATCCAATTCAACACAAATCCAACCCACTAACCCAACAAGACGTTAAACAAAAGAAAAATCACAATTTAAGTAATTTTCCAAATTTAAAATACGTTCTAACACCAATAAATCCGTCGAAGTACATTCGTATGGAAAAAAGATCCGCGATGTCGTTATAAATTCCGCGGTAAGACCCGATAGAAATGAGAGTTCCCATTAAATCTCTCTAACAGGCCGATAGATGGCGCTTCAGCTAAGCAGTGGAAAAGCGTCGGGAAAAACACATTTTAATATGGGGGTACCTTAGTAGGACTTCGGTGCAGTCTTGCGACACGTTTTGATACATTTAAGAGTTGAAATTTGGATGAAAATAATGTATAATAATTGATTAGGTCCACAGAGCGATCTAGGTAGCCAATGACTGTAATGGAACTTAAGATTGACAAACTGGATCAGTCTTCGTTTTGCAGTGGGCGTTGATACTCAGAGTTGATTGATTAATGATCATCTTTCAAAGTGACGGAAATGAATGTGGCTGGCTGCAATTGGCTCATCAATGCGATATGCCAAACACTGTAGGAGCGTAACTACCTATTGAAAAAAGTATGTTAACCTTTGTAAACTAGGTCCAAAACTCAACACTTTTCATGCATACAAAACAAGTTCCAGCAAATCTAGTAAGAGTCTAAATCTAGCAATCCTCTAAGCACCAAGACTACGCCGAAGGTATTACTACGGGGGGTGCGAGCGCGAAACGAAATGTGGCTTTAAAAATTTGGAACACAATCCGGCTATTTGTCTTTCCAACGTTTCTTATAAATCAAGGAATAAAGCAGCCAACAATGCTTTATGGGCGAAAAAAAGAACCTACATAAGACGGGAAATAGCATACAGGGCTTCGTACATACATTATGAATGTTAGTGTTGCGTAAGAGAAAGCTTCAAGTTTCGTAATGTACCTTCTAGGTGCGTTGTTGCGCGGTTATGGACCCCTAGTACTTTCAAGAAGTTCTTTTAATATCGTTGGGGAACCTGTTTTAAAAATGGAGTAGGAAGATTGATAGAGAAAATGTTTGGATGTTCGAGAAAACTTGTCAAAATCAGCTATGAATGATTTCCTATTTTCCTTTAGTCCAATTTCTTTTGATTGGTTTTTATTATGAAGAATGATGCGAGAAATGATATAACTTGCCATTAAGAACTTTGAACTGTCAATCTTTAAGCCATTAGGTTTGTTTTGGCAGGGAGTAAAATATAGATCCAACAGACATGTTAAGGGTGGAATATATTCGTTGTTTACTTGAATAAATAACGAAACTTTTACGTTCACGATTGATGTGTTTTTGATATCGGTTGTTAAGTGCAGCTGCATAAACTATCGTTATGTTTACAGATACATCCAAACCTAATTTAAGGCCGAAAAAATTTCCCGGGTATAATGTTAAATTTAAAAGCGCATTCATACTCTTTCGTCGATGACAACGTAATGGCTTTTTTTCGCAGTGTAAATTAATATATAATTTATGCCAAAAACGCATATTCGGCGGCCATTTTAATATCCAAAGTCGTTATTTAAACCGCGTCACATCCGTCCGCACTACGCGACGGTTTCGCAGAATTATTACCGTGTAACGCACTATATCACGTTAAATTTACGACAACCTGAATATGATAGATTTTCAATCCGGCCTCCATAATATACGGCGAAAAACGTTCCGATATCAAAATAGAGAAATAAATAAACTCGTGACAACCAATTAATAACTCGTAAAGTGTCAGTGTTGAGGACAATAAAAAAAACTTTGGCGGGGATAAAAAGGGGCAGAAAAAGGCGATCACAATGGCGGAATGAGGCGAGGAACGCCTGTAAAAAAGCGCCGATATCCTCCATAAATTTGGACGGATTCAAAACAAATCGCCCTTATTCATTACACGTATGACTTATGGCCGCGAGTGGCAGAAATTTATAATGCACTTATATAGAGAACACAAAGAGATGGAATCGAATCTCCTCAATGGATGTTAAGGATTTATAAAAACAACTTGTGTCGAACAAAGGACTTGGCGCGCTTCATTAGTCACGTTTCGGCTCCAGCGAGGACCGACGACACAAAAAAATTAACGTCGTGTTAATCGACAGTTAGGATATACTTTTTAAGTGTAATAGAGCGTGAATAAAATGCCATAAACATAACGTATAACAATGATATTTCATTATCCTGTACGCAGGCTATTTAGAAGGGTTCAGCTGCGTTAAATTATAACTTTCTCCCATTATTGTGTTGCTAACTTTTTACTGGGCCACCACAATCGTAACTCTTCAAGTATCTAGCATAGTATCTTTAAGCCGTTGAGGTGTCTAACGGCTAAATTAAAAAAAACATACATTATAAGCCTTATTCGCTAATCGGTTTAATACAATATTAACTCGGCTTTATTCAAACAAAAACATCACAACGTAAATGGAGCACGCATAATTTACGAATGCACCAATCATAAAGTATCTTAACACAAACATCAAACGCATCGAACACTTAAATAAACCACTTACAAAAAGGCAGCTCGCAAAACATGCAAATCGAATCAACCAACTCAAGCATTTTATTATCAGAATACAGCATTACGATACCTTCATCAGTATAGAACGGTACGGAGCGAGCGAAGATATAAATGGCATTTAAAAGTGTGATCCAAGATGTACAAAAAGTTGGGAAAAAGGGGAAAAAAGTCGTACGAAATGATAAATTTCCCTTTGGAAGTGAAAAAGTGAGGTTTTATTTATGACACGCCAGTGTATTGTGGCCTCGACAAAGGTCGTTATCAGATCTTGTTGGGCCATGCATTTAAAATGCACGTTTGGTTGCGCTTTGACGGACGATGCTCCTTTGCGGTCATAAATTAAGTGAAGAGGTGAATGGAGCGCGCTTTGAGGAGCTTTTTGATGGTTTTATCGCTTAGAAGTGACGTTGTTTGTCCTAAAATCTAGTTTTCACATGATTCATGACCACAGATACTTTAATGAATCTTGCAAATCATATTAAGTGTTTTGGCTTCTGACTAAACTGTTTAAAATAAATTATAATCTACTTGGATCTCTGATATAGGTACCTAGTGCCTATATTCATAACCGGGCTCGTCAAATTGGTGTTGATATAACTAGTTTTAAAATTAATTAATAACGATCAATCCACCAATAACTCACAACCAAAAGTACCGTGATTGATTTAAAAGCCGTTAAGACCTTATAAACTTCCCGCCCGCAACGTTACCTAGGCAACTTTAAATTAGGCAAGAAGAATTATTCTCCAATCTCTTCCAGACCGACCACAAATCACTGTTCCTTGGAAGTAATTGAAAATACATTACGCAACCAAATTAAAGTGGAAAGTGGTACAAGTTGGGAGGCAGGTGGTGCGACATCCCCACCCGCGGAATGTTTTGGCATAAAATATTGCTTCAATTATTTACGTGAAAGATTTATAGCACTTAGAAAAGTGCGCCAAGAAAAAACCGGGAGCGACCGACGTGTGCACGAAAAGTGTTTTTCTTTGGAAACTTATAATGGGTATGAGTGTAGGGAAAGTTCTTTTAGAATCTCTTTCCTATGGTAATTTGTTTTGGGTGCGCTTATAAAGATATTAGTGTTTGTTGTACTTTATTTGGCGTAATAAGGTTTGTGTAAGAATATATTAGGTTCTGTATTTCCTGTATGTAGTACGATAAAATACACCCTAACATCATTCATATTCTTTATTGCACTCAAAACATACATATACAAATACAGTATATCAGCGTATGTACAAAGGCGAGCTTAACCCACATTTGGGTTCTCTTACAGCTAACCTCAGTGTCATAGAGATTTTTGATTAAATGAGGACAGTACCTATATTCAAGTGCACAATAAAACTTAGCAAACAATGCATGCACATAATACATACTATATAATATAACTAAAATCCTAAATTAATAAATACACGCATACCCATATATGCGTCATGTTGACGGGAAATGTTCCCTTGTTCTTTTCTTGAAAATCCCCAGCGAAAGGATGTCCATGAGTGAGGGAGATTATTCCAGAGGCGGACAGCATGAACAATAAATGATCCACGTTAAACTAAAAATAACTTTCTAGACTTGATCTAGTCAGCCAATCCATTCGATAGACATACTTCGTTTGCAGGATTTATGAATTACCATGAATGCTGCAATAATGAGACAACGAATACGTAAGTACAGTAACAATATGTTTGAAGTATTTCAAACTACTTCTACAAAATCATACCAAAACTCAAATCACATAAAGTTCAAAACAAAACAACAAGATTTACAATATTTAAGTATGAAACAAACGACAAACAACGTTAATAAGTATACCATAGTCACATAAAGCTCACGTATGTTTATTTTTCATTTACGAGCGAGAACTGCAAATAGCCATGGACTTATTACGTGTTGCGATAGAAGAACAATGTCTATTGCTTCCGTGGAAAGGAGGTATGAAAGAAATGGGGGAAGATTTTGAGTGGGGTAGATAGGAAACGGGGGTTGATAGAAAAGGGGATTAAATGGTAGGTTGATATGTTTGCAGTGTATTTTTATATAATCAATAGGTAAGTACACTTACTAGCGAGATTGATACTCGTGATTTTGATAAAATGCATGTGAATGGTTTTGTAATAGCCAGAATTTTGGGTTAAAACTTTAATAATATAGTTTTTTTTTGATGTATTTGAAACCGAAACATTGAAAAGATTAGATGTATTGTCACTACTCAGACATACTGATCTTAAAAGGGCTGTGTGCTCAGAAATAGAAGCTTCTAACTCAAGAGCACTTCAAACCGAACGTACTTCAAAAAAAGCATTATATTAAGTTCTTGTGATCGCCTGATAAGAATTCAAAATTAATGTTTCTACAGCTGTTTTACTTTAAATTCATTCATCGGGTAAACAATAATAGTAGTTGATTTCGCGTATCAAGTATATAAAATAAACAATATTACCTACTAACCTAGTAAGTATGAAAGTTCTCTCAAATAATCATGAAAGCAAAAAAATAAACTTATAATAAATATTGGATGGGCATTGTATTCGACTTAAATAAAGTAGGAATAAATATTTCGTCAATCCGTATTAACGTAATTTAATAAAAAACATTTTAACAAAAAAAAAAAAACTTCTAAAGCAAAACACTACGAAGCGAAAAATGTCTTTGTTTTCCGAATCGCGTTTTGCTTTGAAGTCGGTTTAATTTGTTTTGTTAAAAACTTTTATTTTACTCTTTTTAGTGTTGGTACCTCATATTGCCATGAAAATATCATTTCAATTCCATTAAGCTCAAACACGACTAGGATACATTGTTTTATTACGGAGTTCCAGTGCCTACCTTCCTGCTTCATCATCAGTTTAGTTCGATAGTATTATTTTCATCAGTAGCATTTATTTATATATAAAGTCGCTTAACTATTCGAGGTATCTTATACCCATGACATACTTATGAGGAGTTCCAGTGGCAATCTGTGGCCTTCTTGATCAGTTCCACTTCACCAAATGATACTTTCTGAGAGCAAATGATTATCATCTTTTTAAAAATACTAAAATCACTATATTTCTGCCTGTAATATTTGAAGAGTTCCCTCGATTTTCATGGGATCCCATCATCAGATTCTGATTTGGTGACAATGGGTGGTCCCATTATTATCTGTAATATATTATTTATCCCGAAAATATACCCTTTCAAACAAAAAAAGAATTTTGTAAATCCGTCTATATATGACGGAGAGACAGAACCTCCTCCTTTTTAAGCAGTTGGTTAAAAAGTAAAACCCGCACTTACTACATAATCCAAACACGAAAAAGGAAGGTTTTAAATAACCATAATCGAGCCTTCCGTACGCCTGCGTGATAATCTCCAGTAAAAATTTAATTGAACCTTGGAAGTGGGTGCAGATGGGTCGCATTGTTCCGAGGCTTCTGTTTCCTCCGTTCTGTATCGTCGTCAGCAATATCATTCCTACAAGGCCTTTGCCCACCTTTTTTAACGGTTTGTTACAGGAAAAATGTCTTACGAAGATATTGTTTTAAATGATCTTGAGGCTAGAGAACCTTTTGTTCGGTTAATCAAACACCTTTGATGGTGAGTTTTACGCAAAGCAAATGGGCAATATTGGCCTTTAAAGCGTTTTGAGTTGGTTTTTAAAGAGGGCAAAAAACATTTAAAACAAAATCTGCAAAATGAAACAAAACTGTGTATGTAAACTGTAAATATTATAGGTCAGTCTTGTTTACGCTTTCGTAATGTTGGGCATAATCGTAAATAATTTACGACATGTATTAAAAGTTACAAGCCATAATATCTTCATGAAAATACTACAGAGATAAAAAGCCTGTTTAAAAATTCTGATGCTGATTAAACGTTCGATGATTGCCAAGATATCTAAAATGGAGAAGAAACTCAAACTCGTAATGGTCAAGACAAAGGTGAGCTGCAAGCTGTTGATGTAATAAACCAAGTTACTGGTTGAAAAGACCGAGTTACTGATAGTTAAGACGAAGCTGTATATCGAAAAGAAAGACTGAGTTACAAATGTTTGATGGAAAAGATGGATAGCTAAGATCAAGGTACTGATGATCAAGAGAAAGTAACGATGGTAAAGATCTCCTCACTAAAGCCAAGACTAAATCAATTACAGAATCAGTCACAAAAGAAACGCCACAAATTATCCACTAACACCACCAATCTTTAACAATTACGATAAGAATCAAAACGCATATTACGTTACCGCATTTAAATTACAAGCTAAAAGTGTGGAACAACAAAAAACTGTGTTCCCGTGAGCTTTAATATAATTTGTTAATGATAAATAAACTCATAAATAGCGGTTGTGCTCGCGAATCTGTTTACAACAGATCCACATTTAAGATATCTCGCTTGCTTTGTTGCTAATCTGCTAACAAGTTTGAAACGAAAAATTTAAATCCACCGTTTTGGGGGTTATGAAGAAAAACGGGCGAGTGTTGGGCATGAGATTTTCTGTTCTTTGCTATAATATTTCTTAAATGTTGATTGACTTGGGTTTGACACAGAAGTATCGCGTTTGAATATCTCACTTGATAGTTATGATGTGGTCGACGATAGAACACGCGTACTTTTAAGTAACCCACTCACTTTTGACTCTTTTCTGTCGATAAATAAAGTGTTTCAGTTTTATTATATTACTGGCTATATAGACTTTGTAGTAAAGGGACCGTAACAAAAATAATTCAGTTTAATAAGTTGAGTACTGATAAAAGTACTACAGATGCAACCGTTAAGTAATAAGATCTTACGACGTAGATGACTTTTACAACATAATTTTATTTATGTAAGTAGATACATTGAATTAATGTGTTCCAGGGAATAAAACAAGGAATAAATCGATAGTCTAATCAAGCAACAATGTTTGCATTTATAAATAATTTGCAAGTCATATAATATAATACGTTGATCGTTTGTTTATGTAGTTAATTTAAAAATCGTTCCCAAAATTGTGAAATTTGTGAAAAAGTCAATCAGTACTTGGTTGCTGCCAAATCATGTTATGAATTTGAGCAATTTGGAGTATATATTTCTCCAACCAATTTGTAGCTAAGCTAGCTTATAGTCGCCCAACAGTATGGTTCCTCTCAAGAAGCTAAGGCTTTCCTTTAACTCAAGGAATTTTGAAACTCATCCACATTTCAAATTAGGGATTCCTCCAAGACGAATTGCGGAAGCTTACCAGCCTAGCGCCCTTAAGGAATTATGCTAAGGCACGTACTCGAATGTTTTCACGTATACCCCCCCTCTCTTCTCGTCCCAACCCCAAAATATAATATATCCAGCAAACTTTACATATATTTGTACCGTAAATCCTCTTAATATATTGCTCTATTTTTGTTGGTACACTTAAATTTAAGGGGACACAGCTATTTAATGAATGTTAATGTCAAGTTGCATTCACAATTGTAACGCTCGTGTTTTGTTTCGGACTATTTTACGTGTTCGAAATAGGCTTGCGCGAGATTTATTTGGTTTTCAGAAAGGTGTGTTTGTACATGTTTAAGTGGTTCGTTTTAATCAGCTTTCCTGTTCAAATGAACCGTGTTATTCATCGATCTCATTTATACGTATTTAACAAGCCACAAAATGCCAAGATTAAAAACAGTAACCAAAAATTGTATGCGTTATATATTTCACACAAAATAATTAAAAACAAACACCATTAATAACCGCAATATACGTCGACTTTTTCAGTACCACAGCCAAAGTCTGTTCTGTATAAAAATTTCAAGAAAAATTGAGATAAACCGCTCCCGGGCAAGACGGATCGCGAACAATTCGTAATGTGAAAATGGCCAGGCTTCGCCGTATTTGACATCCCGGATAAATTGATATTTATAAGTCGAAGGGCCAAGGATACGTTTAAAGTGATTCCCTTTATTGCCGTATCGCGCTGAAGGGAGGTTCCTGTCTTGCCTCAGGTTATTTTGAAATATACCAAGTTAACTTGAAAACGTCGAAGGTATATTTATTGGTCGGGAGCAGGAATTATCGCAGCAGTCGGATATTGGGGAAGCCATTATTATTCTTTTTATTGGTATAATATTTAATTTTGGGCCTTTAGCTAGTCCATAGTGATACTAGACACATATAAATCGCAAAATTATTTAGTTCAGGATTAGGTTGAAGGTAATGAAGGCATTCCGAAGCGCTAGGCTGAGGTTTTCCGGATTTTATGTATCGGAGTAACTAGAATACACATAAAAGTTTATTTGATATCACTGTTTGCAATTTTAATGTCGTATTTTTAAAAGAGAAATTTTGTATATATGGCAAATACACTAGCGCATACGATGGAGTGAGCTTACCCAGAAGATGCCTGTTCACTCTAACTTTGAAGAGATTCGGGTTGTATGCGTTCGGAAACACAGACGCAGGCAGTGAGTTCCACTCTTTTACCGTGCGCATTATGAAGGATGTTTGGAAGCGCTTGGTGCGAATTGGTAGAATGGCAACTATGTGAGGATGGTATCTTGCAGTGCGTCTAGATGTCCGATGGTAGAAGGGGGCCGGTGGGATGAGGTCGTGGAGTTCATGAGCACACTCGCCAAAATACAGTCTGTAGAAGACCGACAAGCAGGCAACCGGCGATGAGCCAAGCTGTGAAGCTTAGCATCTACCAGTTTGACGTCGCCAATTAGTCTCTTAGCTCTGCGTACCACCGAGTCAACCGCGGCAAGCTGATATTTAGCTGAGCCATCCCACAGGTGGCTGCAATACTCCATGCAGGCTCGGACTTGCGCCTTGTAAAGAGTTAATAGCTGTCCAGGCATAAAGTATCGCTTCACTCTGTTTAGAACGCCAAGTTTCTTTGCCGCAATTTGGGCTTTGTACTCGATGGAGGCGCCGAAGTTGAGACTGGATGTCAACTTCATGCCAAGGAGCTCGAGCCGATCAGTCACAGGAACAGATGCACCCCGAAAAGTAGGCGTTTGGGTGAAATGAGTCCTTTTCGCGGTAAAAAGACATGCCTGTGTTTTGGCGGCGTTAAAAGAGAGACCACGAACATAGAAACCATCAGAGGGGAAAGTGTTTCAAGAAAATTTTATGAAAGCAATTGCAGATAGATCACGAGCATTGACGATGGGCCCAATGAACACTGGAACCTTCTCAAGGACTTGACGTGGAAAGTCATGGATAAAATCACAAGTCAAACATGGCTATGCCACTTGCAAACAAACATGGCTAACCACTGACACCGGGAATTTGATGAAGGAACGAAAATACCTCAAAATGCAGGAACTGGTAACACAGGAGCACCGAGACAAATATGCTGACTTGAGTTAAACGATACAACAGGTCTGCCTTCAAGACAAAAATAATTTTGTGGAAAATATCTGCCAAGAGATAGAAGACCATACGCTAAAGAATAACATCGGATATCGGATCTGTTTAAAAAAATGAAGCTACTTTCGAAGCAGTTCAAACCAAAAACGTGCGTGGTTGAGGACAAGAATTCAAGATCTGGTTGCAATACCAGTATTGCAACCAGAGCAGTGGAGATAAAAAAGAAGAGCTAAACAAAAATCCCACGGTAGCGGGGACACATTATCTGCATGGGCGTCAATAGACGAAGAATCTCCCATACTGCCATCTGAAGTTGAGGCCGCTATTGCAGCGCGCAAAGACAGGAAGGCGCCTGGTCCCGATTAGTACCGATCGGGCTCATCGGGCGTGGACGCCCTGCACAAAATGTTCAATGTCATCTGGCGTATGAACAAGTGACCTTATTTTGCCCAATCATCCGATTGGACAAAATCAATAATTCTACCGCTGCACAAGAAAGTTTTCACGGCAAAATGCGACAACTACAAAACCGCTTGCCCCTTATATGCCACGCCAGTTAAGTGTTGCTACACATAATGAAAAAAAGATTCCGTCATTACTTAGACTAGCAAATTCCACAGGAGCAGGCTGACTTCGTCAAAGGCAAAGGACTCGCGAACAAATTTTAAACGTTCGCCAACTAATTGAAAGGACCTACGAATTTAACACCCCTGTCAACCTATGTTTTATAGACTACAGCAAAGCTTTTGACTGCGTGATTTGGTCGGGATTGTGAAAGATTCTGTAAGAACTCGGAGTACCTAAACAAATAGTGGCTCTTATTCAATCACTTTACTTGACCAATCAGGGTGTGGTAAAGGTTGATAGATTAATATATGGGCCTTTCCATATCGACAAGGGCGTAAGAGGGTTGCATTCTGTCTCCCATTCTTTTTAACATTTATGGAAAGTATATCATTAGACAAATGTGTGAAGACTGGGGCGGTGGGTAACAATAGGTAGTACTAAACTAACTAACCTCCGCTACGCATATGATACTACACTAGCTGCGAATGAAACAGAAATTATAAATGTCCTTGAAAGAATGGAAATAATTAGTATGGAACTGTGACTCAAAATCAATCATGCTTAAACTAAAGTAACTGTAGTAGATCGCGCAAGCCATCTCCAACATACAGGTGTATCACTGGAAACTGTAAGCGATTTTATCTACCTGGGTTCAAGTATCTGCAAGTCAGGGTCCTGTGAGAAGGATATCAGGAGGCGTATAGGGATGGTTAAAAATGCAATGACCCAGTTGCAAAGAGTGTGTAGAGACCGAAACTGGTGTTCTTCATCTTCAGTTACGGGTCCAAGACGTGGACTCTGAAGAAGGCCGACCGTGACCAAATCGATGCTTTTCATATGTGGCGCTGGAGAAAGATATTGCAAATCTCCTGAACTGCCTTTCGCACCAATGATTCTATCCTCCGGGAACTGAACATAAAGATCAGAATATCCGCAGTTTGCATTCGTAGGATCCTGGAAGTTTTTGATAACATTGCCAGGAAGGATGAACACAACCTCGAACATCTGATGGCTGATGATGGTTACTGGCAAGACCGAAGGGAAACGTTCGAGAGGTCGAAGTCCAATCATATGGTCAGATCAAGTTCGCACTTCGTTAAATATCAAGCTGCACGATGCTGTCCACGACGCCAAAAACTGAAGCACATGATGTAAATTGGTGAAGGAAAAGTTGTTTCCACGAAGACCTGGGGAATCACGACACTCAGTAATGAGGAGCGGTACGGTACCCCTGTCCAGGACTCTCCATTCTTCTGCACTTTAAATGTCTACTAACGTGTGCCACTGAAGAAGATGATACAGCTGATTGAAACTTTTACTGCGATGGAGAATCTTTTACCAAGGGTTATCTTTTTTTTCAATTTTACTTAAAACCGCTTTCGCCCCAAGTTCTACATAGGCAGTACTTAGTTATACAAGACGTGTATCTCAGAATTAGTTCATTTATTTATGCGACCGCCCTGTCCCCAGGATAAGATCGGGGTAGTGTTTTGTGTTTGTGTGTAAATCAGGCAATGTTGACGCATGCGCGCGAGCACTAGTCCAGGACATAAATTATTGGAGACTTAATTTGTTTTATTGTGTGCCGGACTTTTTAGGTGATTAATTTGATTTAATTATGGAATGGTTTATGATAGAGAGTTATGGTGTGACTTAGAAATTATTGGGCTATGTTTGTCGTTGGAAAATACTTGGTGACTCATTGCAGCTCTCATTATAAGTTACAGAAAGACGCTAAATAATTTGATGTATCAACTGGATGACGACGTGTTTTTACACAAATTATCCTACGGGTTAGAACAATATCTACGAAAAATCTTCGTCGCACCATTGTCGCGTTGCTCTTGTCCATGAGAGCATAGACTCTGTCTCTGACAGTGTCTTCTCTCTGTAATTTTATCGTCAACAACTCGTGCTCAGAGAATGTGCAAAAATCGTGAAGTCAGAGGTTTTAAATGAAAACTGCCTTTTTGACTTAATACTATCTTCTTTGGCTTTCCCCCTTTAGAAGGGGTCGGCTCTCCTTATTTCACGGTACAATTCTGTCGAGGGTAGTCAGGTCAGGCAATTTCTCCTTCTTGAGAAATTCCTCTTACTGGTCGACCATGTCAAAGGAGACTCAATAAAATATGGTGTATATTTTATTGAAACAGTATTCGAAACTTATATCACACTTATTTATTTTTAATAAATGATAATCATTATCATCCAGTACATTCTGCAAGTAACTTAAACCTAACTAAAACTTTACCATGTACAAAAGCTCGCCAACCAACTACAAGCTTAATTTACCCACGATTTTTTCTAATTACACATACTAAATGTACTAGTTTCGCGAAATTCCGGTGCTGGGTGGCACGTACAATAAATTATTGTGATCGGCTGCAAGTTTCAGAGGGTCAGAGGTGCTCAGGGCGGGGCGGGGGCGGCCGGCAATTATCGGGGACGACTATATAGAGTGCCTGGAAGAGACACGCAAGGAAATAGCTTTGGTTCTGGAATGCACTTTGTGTGAAGATATTTGAATACTTACAAGAGATGACAGATGTGGAAATTTGTTGAAGAATAGATTCCACTGACTTCAACATAGGAGGAGAACTTGCGGACTCCACGCGCAGTAGCTACACATCCTAATTCCACTCTTTGCCAGCGTCTGTGATCCATGCCACCTATATATATACTCGTACATGTCGGATTTAGTCAATAGTACTGACGTCAAATCAAACGACGCTGCACGCTCCTGGCGGAAAATCAAGAGCAACTACAGCAGAATATGGCAGTTGAGTACTGACCGCCTTAAAGCTAAGACGTTGTAGAATCACGGTCGATCCGTAATACTAGCAAGCAAGATTGTAACTGTGAGTTGTGAATATTTGAATAAACCCAGTGTACCGAATAATTTGTGTGATTTCATTTTCACGATTGTACCCACCTACCTACCCACAAACGATGACTTAGCTAAGGGAATACATCCTGACTTCCCGATGGTTTGCATCTATCGGGCACCCTTGATGCGACATACATAATATTAACCCTACAAAACAAGAGTGATCAGGAATCTTCTAAGCTCATTTAGTCCATTGAGGTCAAGAGTTTTCCGAATGAGCTGAAAGAAATCCTGAAAGCAGATTTCCATTATCAAATCGGCATCTACTTTCAGGATTTCTTTCAGTTGCAGTTTCTGATTTCACCGCATATCAATCTCTTTATTTTTGATCCTGACTTAAGTCACTTTACAGGTGCTAACTGAAACAACGCAATTCATGAAAAGGGGTAATTTTACTTGTCATTATGAACAATTTTCACAATGAGTCAATAAGCGAAAAAAAAACCAACTGACACATACAAGTATGTCTGCTTAACTTGACAAAATAATGCGATCTCAGAGTTAGTCTATAGTAAAAGTTATTTCTTTTCAGGAATCGCATTGTTTCAGGTATATCTTGTATAGGCTATAAGGTAATTTGGATCAGGGTCATACATTATAAATGGATAAAGACTAATAATGGCCCAGAATATCATTAGTATTTACCCAACCATATCACATCCAGACTCCGAACCTCCTCGCCCCAGTAGCGTCACCCGCACACAGTAGATAAAGTAAAGGCCCGGGGCAACGTCACCCCGCCTGATTTATGCACCAACCCTTATCCAAGATTACGATGACCGCGATCCACTTGTTTAGCTTTAGACTCGCAACATCAGTGTTTGTAATTAAGTGGAGTGCGTGTGTCATGGGAACAATGCAAGAGTTATTTCTATGGATTTGCAAAGGATTTAAGTTGTAAAGGAATTACTCTTAAGGGTTTACTCAAACTTTATTAGTAACTAAAGGTTTATGGACAGCCGATGACCAGGTTGAAACTCGCACTTACCAGGGCAGGATGATACAAAAGCGATAATGCCTTCAGGGATTGAGATTATATTGGTGTAGATACAGATTTATTATAATGCTGATGACATGGTTCAGACTTGTTTAGACCAGGGAAGCATAATCACAAAAGCAATATTGGAACAAGGATATCAATGATGAGGATGATGAGAGGTAGTAATTAGCTGCTATAAGTCGTGTTTTTGATATAGGTCTCCAAGATTACGATGACCGCGATCCAGTTGTTAAGCTTTTGACAACCAACATCAGTGTTTGAGATTAAGTGGAGTGCGTGTGTCATGGGAACAATGCAAGAGTTATTTCTTTGGATTTCGAGAGGATTTAAGTTGTACAGGAATTACTCTGAAGGGTTACTGAAACCACAGTAACAGTAGTACATTTGGGAAGCACGGCACAAAAAGTAGGATGACTTGAAGTTTCGAGAGAATATGGCAGCTATAGATTTATGCGATGAAAAGCCTCCTGCAAAGTAGACCGATAACCTGGTAAGGGTCACAGAAATTTGCTGAATGGAAAAAACACAGAAACAGTCGATGTGGTCACGCTTGGGGGACACCTGTGTCCAGCAGTAGATAGTAGTATTTCGGCTGAAATGATGTGCTTATAGCACACTGACGACGTGGTTGTGAATCGCTTGTACCAGGGAAGCATGATACAAAAACAAAATCTTATTCTCTGCAGTGGCTGGAATAAGGTTGCCAATTATAATTATAATTGGCTGGATCATGTCGCGTTACTTGGTATCTAGGCTGATGCCCATTCATTTTGCCAATTAGAATGTGAAAAAAATATTCAGTTTACTTTCGGTGATGGGGTTTGACATAAGACAGAGAGCCAGTTTAGTTTTCTACGATTCCATGAGTACAAATCTGTCATAAATTATGTTCACTGAATATCTTTGACTAACCCGCACTAGGCCCACGTGGTGGATAACGGCATTCCTTCTCGCAAAGAGGAGGCCTGTGTCCCAGCAGTACAAACATTAAAAAGCCTGATGATGATGATGAATATCTTTGCATCTGATTCTTATGATTGAAACCATAAATAAACCTGAAACACATAAATATCCATACCCATACATCGTGTGTCATCAATACAAATTAAAAATTAACCAACGGCAAACTTTGCCCGACTTTCAATTCAAAACAAGAGTTATATGTTTGTATTTGATTATAGAGATCCGTAGGTATAAATTTACGAGTGTTGAGTGTTCAAAGGGTGTGTATTTATTAAAATGCTAATTTGGGCTCTCCTCCGTGGCTTTAGATACTTCGCTATCGGTCCTGCGCACGCTTTGTGTGCCACCTCCAGATTTATGCCATACGGTTGAGGGAAACTAGTGGTTCTCGATCCCATGTTGGCTTCTGGGGGTGATAAAACTCGTTTGAAAGGCAACAAAGACAGCGTCGTCTACTAAGGCTACTATTTCTTTAATTCTGAATAGTGTAACGATTTAAAGATAATTTTGCCCTGTTTTAGACTGTTGATAGTTCTAGATCGACACTAAAATGATGATGACTTCGTGTGTTAGAAATTTTATACATCTTCAAAAGTTTGCGGCAAAACTACTGTTGCTTCTTTGTACTGTTTGTTGTGCATGAGCAGCATTGGCTATGTTTTTGCCAGTAAGTTTGTAGTTTTCAAGATCTGTAAAGATTTTCCATACCAAGATAACCAGCAATATTCTTATTTACGTTTACAATTTTGTAATCTTGGAGTAGTTTCTTTTTCTTAAAATTTTAACTTACATCAAACTTAACCTCATTCGACAACCATTGGTAACTAAACATGATACATAGCTCCCGAGTTAGGGCAGGCACACACTCGGGCATTGGTAACGCAAAATTCAATCATGGCAGATTAGAGTCCCCTTAATATTTTAATGCCTGACCACCGTCCGCTAACGGGGAATCGATCCGCGCACCCCTCAGAACAAAATATATATTTTATAACAATATATCTCATCTAGCCTAATTGGGGTCGCTTAATATGGCTTACTGACGTAAGTACATAATTTATTTCCTTCTCAGTTAAGAGTTATGTGCAGTAGGTGTATTATAAATGTACTTTATATAAAGGTGTGATTGTAATTTGAGCTCCTGGATTCTTGTTTGTGTATGTGGGAATTAAATTGTGTAGGTGGCTGTGAATGTTGGGAGTTATTTTTTGTGTGTCATAAGATTATTACACGAGCTTATGTCTTAAATATTTTGTTGTTTTATCAGGATTCAAAATATATTGATACAATAACTATTCGATAGACATTAAGAATCCTGCAATATTTCTAAGATAGATAAGATCCTTACCAAAAGAAAAATTGGCTAGTGATACAATAATAAAGTGGATGATAGCAAAACTAAATGTGACTCAATAGTTACTTAAATAGGTACTGTAGAGACACAACAACACATGAACAAAATACCAGATTTAATTATGCTAACGAACATTGACAGCTTAGACAAATTTAATTCATTAGATTCACTCTCTAAACCACGCAAATCCAAATCAGTTAACAAAATAATCTATGCAGTTTTCAGGTAAAAGCAATCAAATACAAATACAAGACCGCATCGGCCGCACACAATCGAAGCAAGCGATCTCTACGCCTTTACACTGACATTAACAATACAATTAAAAAGTCCATCAATACTACACGACAAGATAACACACAAACACAAGCAAATATCAACGTTAACGTCGATGGTATAGGAGATACAAGAGATGCAGATAAAAGTTTGCAGCTCAAATGTCCCCGAGGCGACGCACGCGAACAGCCCAGCATCTCAATAAGTGAAAAAACAAAAAGCAAAGTTAAACTTCGTTTAACATGCAAATTTGAGAGTCGCCACGACAGAATGAGCGTCGATACTTAATTACTTCTTTAATCGTTCAATCTGGATGGTGGGTGTATGTCGGGGATGGCATACATCGATATTTGGAAGGAAATATTTCGGTTTAATTTGAGTCTACTTCGAGGATGTTGATGTTAATTCCCTGTTGAGATTTGATTGTGGTTATAATAACCAAATAATGTTGTAATGAAAACAACTGTAAAACTGAAATGAAAGTACCCACGCAATGTATTCTAAATCATACTATAAATAATGTG
Source organism: Orthosia cruda (assembly GCA_964057195.1). Classification (NCBI taxonomy): domain Eukaryota; kingdom Metazoa; phylum Arthropoda; class Insecta; order Lepidoptera; family Noctuidae; genus Orthosia; species Orthosia cruda. The sequence continues at coordinate 33,394,127 of OZ059829.1, read as the reverse complement.
TTGAATACAAGGACCACAGAAGCTCTAAAGGAAAATAGTTCCTAAGCAAAGTGACATGCAATCAGCGACAAAAATTTATGAGAATGAACGCGAATGACGTGCGCTAAACTCCTGAAATTTTGGCATTTCGACAATCCTTATCGCCGATAGAGTGCCACTGTGGCTATAGGTTCAGATCATTGTAAGTACCTATTAATACAATACAAGGCTTTTCACCTTGATAGACTTTAGAGACTCATTTAGTCGTCTTCAAGAACTAAAAGATTGAATATGTCCCACAGCTTTGCACGTTTTGACAGCCCTACCACAATTTCGGAACAAGTAGCGCTGCAGCGCTGTTGGCTGTCCAGTGCTCAGTACACCAGTAGCCAGCTTCAAGTGATACCAATTCTGTACCTATGTAGATGTAGCGCCTTTTCTGAGAGTCTGTGGGAGCTTCTGTCATAGTTTTATAAAAGTGGATAAAAAAAATAAAAAAAATTGTCAGATTCAATCAAATCAAATTCTGTTTCCCTCACATAGATATAATGGCCTGTTGTCTAGCAGTAACAACATTTAAGGCTGAATATACTTATACTAGTACTGAGCAAATTGATGATGATGCCGTAAATTCCTTCAAGTTATGCTTAATTACAAATATTTATCGTCCTTGTGTTTGTTTCTTTCGTGTGCTATTGAAGTTTTTACTTCTCTTATGTCCAAGCATAAACATATGCTTCTTCATTTAAAAGACATACTGAAGATCGTTTTTAATACAAAAGTTTTAGATTTAACTCCAAAATCCTTTTCAGAAACTACTCCACTAAAACATTTAACGTTTAAAAATAGTAATACAGATAAAATCGTGTCTTCTACTTCAGTTCCATGTTTTTCCGAACCGCAAAATCGCGTGAGAGTGCGTTTGCGTTGTTTATCAGATTTGTACAAACATGTTACAAGAAGACTACCGTGTTACAAATAAACACACACTTTATCCTGGGCGTTTGATTTACTGTGTAGGTATTGTAAGTGCGTGTATGTGGGATGAGTAAGCTTTTTGTCGACTCTGAATTGGGTACGCAGAATCGTTGGGTGATTTATGGGGTTTAATAAAAGCAAAATAACAAGCTTCTGAATTTGTTGATTAGGAGAAAATCTGATTATAAGTTATTTTTTAAAGTCAAGGTGAAAACGCATATTCCAAGTCAGTTTGAAGGAACTCTGCTACACTCAGTCGTCAAGAAATAGAAAAAATCTTCAATTAGTGCCAGTAAATAACAAACTAAAACTCTAAATTTGATGATTCGAGGAGTTGAGCTGAAGGACATTACTTAGTGACAATACAATGCAATGCGACAACACATTTTAATTTTATGAACGATAACGATAACGCGCATCCTCGTCGCATTGACGCGTTGAACCCGTATGAAAGAACCTATGATTTAAAAAGGTTCACGGTACTAAAAATTTACTTAGCAGGCGGTTCTACCTTTGAACTATATTATTCCAAACTAGCATAAATAAATTACAATGGACTTAAGCCATTAACTCATATTCAGGTAACTTTTGCCAAATTCACCGTACGACAAAATTTATCTAAGAACACATCCGAACTATGACAAAAGTAGTTTGCACATAAACAATAACATATGATTAATGTAGCAGCATCGATTTATTGTCCGTATTCGTAGTTTTATTGTAAGTCGCCCCGTGCCTGCGTCGAGATTTAGTTCCAAGGCAATTCGTATGAACGGTGCTAGTGCAATTATTATTTGTTTTTTGGTGTGTTCAAGTGTTGACTGCAATGTTCTTGGGTCCAGGGTTTTTCTTTTCTTGTATTCATAATCTTACAATCAGTCAGCAAATTATGATCAAATGAGATGGAAGTTTTTGTAGATTTCAAACCAAAATTCTCGTTGGTTTCCAGTGTTAATGAAAGTTGTTTCTTTAACTGATTCAATGGTGAAAGAATAGAGTTGTTCTACTTCTCCATGTAAAGCAACTCCCGTTTCAGTTCTTCAAAAAGTTTTGTATAACAAGACCACGTAAACATAATATTTCCGACATCGGAGTTCAGATATATTCATGTTCCCTGATTTATGCAGAAAATTTTCAGCCAATAATACTAACCACAAATAAACTTTCGCAAAACAAACAGCCTTTACCTCTGTAACGCAACATCCCAACAATTATTTTGTCTACCGAAAGAGTCTTGCTAACTCGTGTACCTATACGGTGCCGAACTGAAAATAATCAAAACTTTGCTCATAAAAATCCAAAACAAAAATGCATTATTCATACTCGCCACTCCGCGTAACACATGACCAGTATACAAAGACACTCATATTCTCCCTTCAAAACAAGAATACAAACGAAAAGACTCAATTCGAGGGAAAGTCGCGGTTCTACTCAACCTGGCCGAGGATACAACTCGAGCGGACATCCCAAGCAAAGTATGAAACTGTCTGAAAATACATAAATATTGTATTTAGGGGACTCGTATTAGAAGCGAAGTATTATGGTAGATTTGATTTGTTGCAACTATAATATTCACTGACGTAAAATACTGCCACACAAAACAAACTTTGCTTCATAAAGAAGAATCAGAATTTTTCATTTTCATAGCTTTGAATAACAAGCTAAGCCGTATGCAATGAAAATATACCTCTTGTGCCAACTGCCCTAGATCAACGGCTGCCAAAGAGAAAATATAATTTATCTTTAAAATGAACACTGCATAAACATTGAAATTCCAAGGTTTTTACTGTGTACAAATAATACTTGACAGAAAAGAAATCCCATTTCTTATCTAAATCTCAGCACCCTTCTGGTCAATTGCCAGGCTTTGTATTGCCAAAGGGTCATAGGAACAAGTCTTTAATTTACTAACGAAAATTTATTTTGAAGCATTTACTTATTTATCTGTATTGATCTCCATGTGATCTCTAGCCAAACATTGCAGACGCTGCCTGCCATGTGTAAGCTTGCGTTTTGTGGCTCCTGTCACCAAGCCGAATCAATCCTTTACTCTTTAGTTAGAGGGTCAGTTCCGATGTTTATCATGGTCGATGATCCTTTTGAGAGCTTACAAATATTATTCTACGTCATCAATGCGCCGCTGCTGCCTTTCGCCAATTTATTCGTAGTAATTTAGTTAAATTCCAAATTCGGCCACATGAGTGTGTCTATAAAAATAACACTTCCATCATAATTTTGAAGGATTCAACTGCTCAACTTGTGTAAATTTAAGAAGTATCTAACAATAGCATCTGCTTGGCCTTCTCCAATTTTAGAGTCTTCAGTCAATCTGTATGCAACTGAATTCCTGTCTGGACAGTTACATGGAGCGTCCTCGACCTACCTGACATTTACAAGCCACAGTTACTGGGTACCTAACCCGATTTTCTTTGGTATGTCAATCCAACTATTGAGGATAATATAATCTACTTCAGTCAAGTCATTGTCTCTTATTCAGTATTCATGTGGTCAGATGTAGATATCAAGTGCAGTGTGCCGGAGGTAGCTGCAACTCAAATTGCATGGTTTAATAGTAATTTAATGCAGGAATGTCCTTTATGCGATGACCGCTATCTTTAAGCTTTGCCAACTGACTAAATGAGAGATTCTTGTAGTTTGTATTAAATTGTTCTCTATAAGGAGATTAATTGTTTGTTTCGGTATTTTTTATCAAAAGTGTTCATAAAACAGAAAATAAAGCATAGGGTGTTATTCGTGACGGTTCCAGTTTCCATTGACAAAGCCTTTTTATTAACATAGCTGAAGAAGACTAGAAGCCTTCACAATAATATAATACTGTGCTCCTGAAAAGGAACTTCCATGGTGATTAATCAGAGCTGTTCGATATCATGAATATCAGAGGTTCGTAAACAATCATCAATTTTCTTGAAAATATTAAAATTTAGGTATTTCCAGTCGACCTATGGCCTGTCACCAAATCTGTGTAAAACTATCCTCCTATCCTCGATATTTTATCCAGATAAAAATCTAAGAAGTCCGTTGACGTTTCTCATTTTACATGCCGCGATAACTTTCTACGTAAGACATTGAAATATCAAATTCATAATCCTAATTAATTACGATGTTATAGTGTACCCATACACTATAACATCGTAATTAATTAATATATCGAGTGTCATTCGCAAGCATCAAATATAATTATTATTAAGTATTTTTATAGCTGTCAAAACGGGCCTTTTATTTTATGACAACTTTAATATGCAAATAGACGCACTGCAAGTTACCATCCTTATCTTGTTGCCATTCCACCAATTCGCACCAAGCGCTGCCAAACATCCTTCATAATGCGCACAGCGAATGAATTACCTGTGTCTGTGTTTCCGAACGCATTCAACCCGAATCTCTTCAAAGTTAGAGTAAACAGGCTTCTTCTGGGTAAGCTCACTCCATCGTCGACTCTGTCTCTGTCACCTATGACTTAGACTAGAGTCAAAAGCAAATCCATCACAAATAAAAAAAAATACCTAAGTAAGATTGAATATTTTATATTTGTAACAAATTCGTTTGGAAAGTGCAAATCCGATATTCTGTTCGTCCGCTAGCGTCTGCAGTGCCGTTCTTGGCTAGGATTTATTCGAACTCTATCAAAGAAAAAGTTGTAGCTCCCTGGCAACCCGCTAGGCGCCGTGACATCCCCCTCTGTGAGTTAGGGAGCTTACATACTAGAGGCGCAACTACGATGATTTAGGTAGTGCGAAAATGTGGAGAATATTGTGTTAGTGGCAAATTAAGAGTGATTTAGGAATAACTAAAAACACTAGGAATAAGATAAATATTTACAGAGCTGTTTGACAATCCCATTTTTAAATTTGTAAGTGAACTTAAATTTGGTGTTTAAATTGGTAGTTTAAAATAAAAATATAAGTGACTTATATTTTTATTTTAAACTAGCTGTGCCCGCGGATTCGCTCCCCTAAACTGTCTACCCAACTATCTAACTAACCTAGACCTACCTACCTGCCCTACTTACCTACCTACCTTACTACCTACCTTACTACCTACCCTATTTACCTTGCTATTCGATGTCGATATCGACGTTTTTATAATTTCTAACATCCCTACTTGCTACCTACCCTACTTACCATTTTTTTTCTAGGGTTATTCTGCCGCGGATAATCTTAGTCCCACCATTCTGAAAATGACATCATATGCACAACGCCATCTATTGAATATAGAGGTCAACTGGCCGAGTATCTAAATTGAGTGTGTTGTGGTATTTTACTTCTTGAACACTTTAAATTTATCTAACTATTGATAGATTCAATTCAATTTAATTCATGTATTTGTTCTCTCTTTACAATAATAGGTTACCTTAAAATTAACAATATTTTATGCTAATGCTAAATTCCACCATTGTAAGAGACTGCTGCCTGAAGTAGGTTTTTGAAGCCTGTGTCACCAGCTTGAACCGATTGCGATGAAACAAAAACTAAGTAATATTTCAAGTAACGCAATTTTTATGTATAAAAGTTATCCACATTGGTCTCGTAAATTTTACGTGACAACTAAACAGATAAACAGAAAAAAAGAACCAAAATCGCTGGAAATGGGTTCTGTTGGTTATCTTTTTTTTCTAGCTATTTTTTTTTTGGAAATATTTCAATGTAATAAAAAGTTTTTTCTACAGATTTATTATATGTATTGATTGATTATGTATGTACAATTTTCTTACAGGATAACATTATGTTAGTGCACGTGGGTCTTGCCCATATTATAACAGTCGTAAACTATCTAAGTAAGGATCGTTTCATTGATGACTCAGAGAGTCATTGTTATCATTTTATGACGCCACCTTATCAAGACTTTAATTAGGATATAAACAGGATAATGTAGAAGGATATCGTAATTGTTTTAAAGTAGTACCAAGAAATGATTTACCTGTTTACTTTCAAATTTCTAGTACCTTCAACCATCTTGCCCAAAAGGATAATGCTTGCAGAATTACTTAAGTTTTCAAAAGATTCACCCACCAAGTTTTTGTATCCGCATGTAAATAGTTTTTTTTTTTCGATTACTATGCAGTCTTATACTGTGAATCTGGAGAAAAGTTAATAGTCTTCAGAGTATTTTGAGTTTTATTTTTTCTTGTACGCAAAATAAATATTTTATACAATATTAATAGAGGTCACAAAGCCAACGCTAAGCTAAACTGAGTGACAGAGAGAGATAACAATAAAGAGTAGGATTCAGTGTTTAACTTTATAATTACTTCACACGTTATCCTTTTAAATAGCACAAGGATTTATTCCGTTCTAATACCTACATCTAATACCACTGGTATTTGTTTCAATTCATATTTATTTTATATTCCGAACGAATACCACTCTTTAAATAATTATATTTAATGTGCGAAAGAATACTTAAAAAAACTAAACTAACGAAACTTGAATTTGGTACAGTCAGCACAGTCAAACCTAATCAAAAATATTTCTGTATGGACGTCGGCATAGTTATCGAATTTAATGTACACCAATGGTACTTGGATTTATAATATAATTATCTTGGATTTTATTAGCACTTTCAATGACTAAAAATAAAAAACTAAAAGATCTCGTCACGAACATAGACCAGGCGAAAAATGAAAAAAAAAATGGTGATGAATGACTGATTTGAATATACAAAAACTTGATTTTCTATGGTATTTTATAATTGTTAGATTAAAAGTGATATAATTTGCAAAAAAAAATACTAGACGAAGTTATTATTATATAACTATATCAGCTAAATTTATAAAAAATAAGGTTTAAAGGTTGCGTACGCACCAACATACGGAGGCGTAGCACCGCACGCGTACATATCGATTGCGCGATGCTCTTCGCTCGTATGCATCCAAAATTATAATAAAGTTGATTATTAATCAATTCATCAACGTCTAGTTCAATAATAAATATTGAACTAGACGTTTGCTACCAATTTTTTTCTATTAAATGAATTACATACAAAGCATTTTACTGACTGTACATTACATCTTTGAACTTGTTTTGGTATTAGTTTAAACAATGGTATTCGTTCGGAATAGTAAATAAATATGAGTTTAAACAAATACCAGTGTTATTAGTTGTTGGTATTAGAACGGAATAAATCAGTAAAAGAGTCTTTTCAGTAGGTATTCTGTTATGTTTGATACTTACTTCTTGACCAAGGTACAGAATAAACACTTACGAAAATCTTAAAAGTATTGAGGACAGTGTATAACCCCCTCCACACGTAGTCTTGGTGCTATTCTGGCATGCAGGCAGCTGTTTAATACACTGTCAATTGCAACGTAGCTATTTGTCGATTTAAGTGCCTCGCCCGTATATCTCCCTTGAAATATACACTGTTGCAGTGTTCAAACCACTTTCAGGATATTTGATATTAATAGTGTCTTATTCTTTAATAAAATATTGAATATTGGTTTTTCCTTCTTTAAACTAATTTTCTGCAAGAACACAGATTTATTTTCTTTTAAGATTTGACATGCTGAATATATGTTATTTTTATAAACATTCTCAGCATGACATGTATTAAAATAACAGAAGATGAAATATTTTAGTAAAAACACATTCATCTTCATGATCTAACCCAGCTTTAGGTAAGACCGGGTTTACCCAAATCTCGGCTTTAATTTTGGTATTAAAATTGATATAAAAAGATGAATTGGTAGGCCAGCTGACTGCTCATTATAAGCGTACCTGACTGTAACTAAAAATATTTTTGATTTGAACAATTCTGCGATACATAACCAGACTATGATATTTTCTTTATGATGAACTAGCTACCGAGCGCGGCTCCGCCCACGTAGTATTAGTAATTCTCACAATATCTTTACAAATTATAGCCTTTGTATTATTCTGTTGTAAAGCTATATTTCTGTAAAATTTCAACAAAAACCATTCAGTAATTATTTTGTGAAAGAGTAACAAACATCCACACAAACTTTCACGTCTATAAAAGAAGTATACACGTTTAGTTTGGAAGACAATGCATGGTCAGCTAAGTGAAGTCATTCTAAATCCAATATAGCGGACGGTCCAAGATGGAGGACTAGTTATTTTTTTGTGAAGAGAAGAATACGACAAAAGCTTGTTTTAAAAAAATATTTTGTGATGAATATTTTTTTATATTAGTAAAATTTTACCAACGAAACTGAACGTTGAACCTGCGTTCAAAAGCTGACAGTGTCAATATTGAAAAACAATTATGACACTGACTTAAAAGAGATTTAAAAGTACCGAAGTCTGTATTCACTAAACAAATTGTATTTCTGCATCACAATCCTTTCAAGAAAGATATATTTCAATGAATAATGAATGTTTACCTAATCGTCAGTTTTTAATCGGACCGTGAGTTCGGTAAACATGTTTACGTTCTATATTCCGGCTATATTTTTATTTTCCTGTCGAGGTATTCTCGCTGCTATGTAGCTTAGCCAGCACGATGACGTATAAGCTTACTAGATGTGCTACTTTTAGGAGCAGTACTTCAGGATCTGAGATGTGATAACAACATTTTACAAAAAAGTAAATTAAACCAACCGAATGCTTAAGATGCGAACTAAAAAGAAGTAAACAAGAAGAAAATCATGCTGTGCAGTCGGAGGATACATCTGGTTTCGGACAGCCAGCTCGCGAATATGTATCCTCCGATTGCACAGAATCATTTTCTTCTTGTTTAAATCTTTGCAGCAGCAGGCTTTATATTTTTTTTTTATTTACCTTTTTTTATTTAAAACTTTTGAGTATATTTTTTTCGATTTAGGTATATTTAAACATATAAGTGTAATATTTTTAAATCTCCTGTTGAAACCAAAAGCCGCCATTTTTCTATTTTCCAATTTTAATGTAGCCAGTGACACTTGCAAGGTTAAGACGAATCCATTGACCTAAGAATCATCAAAATCGCCCAACGCATACCTATACATAATACTATACCAGCCAAGCATTTGGTCCCTAGAACGCCACATAGGAACAAACATACACACATACATAGACTGATAAACACGTAATCCTCCTTCGGCAGTCAGGTATATTTTTTTTTACAAAAAAATACAACCGACTTCCAGTTTTTACTTTTCACTTTTTAGTTGAGTTAAGTAAGGTACCTATAAAGTTATGCCAGAATAGATTACCCGAATAACATAAAACTTGAACATAACCGGTGAAATGAGAATGTACCAGGGTGAACTGTACATATCTGCGTAACCCTTTAGAGCGTACCGGCGTAATGTTAAGTTATTAAATGGAGTAAACAATAAACAGACGCAGCAATTCAGAAAGATTTGCCATTGTTTATTGAAGATTTCTTTTGTATATCGCCGAAGTTCTTCATCAGATCTTCACCAAATTAAAAAGTTACGAGGTGACAAACGTGAAGTCGGTTAAAAAGGAAAGTACTTACTGCAAATATAAACCTAAAGTTGTGCCGAAACTATGGGTGCGTTCTATTTTTAAATAGAAATGAATTACATTCTTGCTTGCAAAATACCAAGAATATATTTGAATCATAGTCAAAGCGAATCGTTGTCAAAGCTTCAACTCTTCCGTTATACTACCTTACTAACTTATGTTGTTGTTCTGTTATTATGTTGTGTACTTGGTTTCTTTCAGTTACGAACTTGTTTAACTTTACTTTAGTCCATAATCATGTTAACATTTTAATTCAAGTAGAGTTTCACAAGAGCCTTCCTTCAAATCCACAATTCAGAATCCAGTTGTGACTCTACACAATTGGTCCAAATTTCATAACTTTTGACCCGTTAAAATTTCATAACACCTGATTGTTTTTTTTCATTCTTAAACCATACCACGCTCAATTGCATAACCCAATTCCACCCATACCGCATCTAGTCCATAGTCGTCGCACGAGTGGCGACCATTGGACGTATTTCAGCCGTTTCTCTCCGGGAATATATTCGTTTTTGGTCGCTCTTTTCATGAGCTCGCTGAATGTAGCCTGGTCTATTCATCCTGTGGCCCCGGCGACGGATTTTTATGGGGGTTTAACGCGAATTATACTGTGTTTCGAAATAAATAGCGGTGAATCTATAGCTTGATAAGTGTTGGGCTTCCTTTATTTTTTTGTTATCATTATTTGTTTCGTGAAATGGGTAAAGTATTGGTTGTGATGTTTTAGAAACGAAACTTGGTTAAGTAGAGAAAGAAAAATCGTTTAAAAATATTAAAATGGTATTTAGCTTGCAAATCGTACATAAAAATATTTGAATTTATTTCTATATCAAGCCCTAACACTACTACAAACAATTCAGGCAAACTTAATTTTGTATGGTAAAATAAACTAAGTAAATATATTATAATCCTTTGGTAATTACTTACAAAGGGCAATCAAGAGAGCTTTGCTCGGAGTTTAATTGTTTGATCGAATCAGAAATGAAGACATCCGCAAGAGAACCAAGTTTACCGACATAGCCCGAAGAATTCCCAAACCAAAGGCAGTCGGCAGGGCACATTGCTCGCAGAACGGATGGCCGATGGGGCCGAAAAGTTCAGGACTGGCGACCGCGTAGCGGAAGACGCAGCGTTGGAAGGCATCCCTCTAGGTGGAGCGACGACCTGATCAAGGCGGACGTTTGGTGGATACGAAACGCAGAGGACTGATCAGTATGGTGACGCTTGGGGGAGGCCTACGTCCAGCAGTGGACGTCTTTCGGCTGAAATAATGATGATGAATACATACTTTCCTATTTAGCTTAGTCATACTATTGTAACGTTGGTTCTAGATAAAGAAGTCCAACGTTGACCAACAACAGTAAATGAATGCACAAAACTTTCCGTTTGCATCCTTGTCTAGCCACCCACAACCAAACATCTGCCTAAGCACATCACTAAACAATTACCCACAATACTCGGTCTTACCGACCGCAGCGTTTCGGTAACTTGGCAAATAAGTCTAGCACTTAGTTTGAGACAAAGAGGTTTCTTTACTGCACTTTAATGACTTACCCTGACCACCTAACCTGCGGTCCAATATCATTGCTGTTAGGAATTGTCTTAGTTTCGTTTGTTTGGTAGTGCAATTTAGCATGTCAGTATTTGCAAGCACTAAGCTATTGTTTCAAAGATACCAACAATCAGAAAGCATCAAACATTTTCCCAACCATTTCACAAAATCAAAAGATTAAGGTTGTAAATATTAAGTTAATATTAGATTAGTTTTGTTGTACTTGCACTTATAGATATTTACTGTCTTCATTTACAAAAATGTCTATTATACTATAAGGTTTGCTGTTAGAGAACCCAATTCTGTATTAAACTCATCTTTGTACATAAGCGAGTAAGAAGAATTTTAAATCAAGTTTTTCCAGGCCTACTTTTTGCTGCTGATAAGAGTCCTCTTTGACATAATGACCTTTTAGTGTCACACAACGTGATTGCGGTTTCATCTGAGCAATTTTAAAGAAAACCTGATTTCCTCAATTTGATTTTATCAGTGTAATGTATCAAAAAGATGCCGCTACTGAAAAACAGATGGGGTTTCCAAGGAACACCGAGATTCTGCACTACATAATACACTATATATTTTGGTTCATCGCTACAAAAATACATACTACACACACAGCACACCCACACATACGAACACACACAAAGATCTTTTATATTTTATCAGCATTAACCAAAAAACCTTCGAGTTACCTCCAACAAAACCTTCGTAAGTAATCCAGAAATTTATAAGCATTTGAGAGAATAAATTACACGGCTAGGATTTTCGCGTATCGCTAAAATGTAATTGCCAATATTTAACAGAAGCGCTACGCAATATTTCCAAAGTAAAATCCTTATGTAGCTCACAATTGCCTTCGACTGACATGGCTAACACATTTGGTATTGGAACCCCTTTAGCGCCCATTAAGTATTCAGTTCTTATTTTTGTTTCGTCATTTATTACAAATAGCTGGAGAGCTTTATTAAGATTCTTAGTACCAGCATAACAATTTATTGTGGATTGCGCCCAGGCCAACTTGACGACGATTATTTTTAACCGACTTCCCAAAAAGGAGGAGGTTCTATGTTCGACATTATGTTGTTTTTTTTTGTGTATGTTCACCGATATCTCCATCAATCTTGAACCGATTTTGAAAATTCTTTTTTTTTTTTAAATATGTTCCTAAATTCGTCCCATTTTAATTTGGTGAAGATCTGATTAAGAATTTCGGCGATATACAACATAACTCTTCAATAAATAACGGCAAATCTATCGGGATTGCTGCAATCGCATGTCTGTTTATTGTTTATACCATTTCATAACACAACATCACGCCAGTACGCTCTTAAGGGGTACGCAGATCTCTCATTTCACCGGTTATGTTCAAGTTACATGAAATTCTGGCGTTATAGTTGTTGTACAACTAAAAAGTGAAAAATAAACAAAACTTTTTTGCAAAAAAAATACTACCGACTTCCAAATACAAAACTACAAAGTGAAAAATAACTTTATTTTTTGAAGTCGGTGTCCATAACGCAAAAAAATGGTACCTACGAAAGACACCGACTTCAAAAAATAAAGTTATTTTTCACTTTGTAGTTTTGTATTTGTAAGTCGGTAGTATTTTTTTGCAAAAGAGTTTTTTTTATAGTACTGTACTACTTTTGTTGGTAATGGCTTATTTATTTTACGTGATTGTAAATATGCCGATTTTTGATGTCCGGTGTTCGCGCAGAATCTTGACTCTGTTTGGTATGTTAATTAATTTGGGCAGATAGTTTTTGTACCATTTTTTTTTTATATGCCAAAATATTATTTTAATAACTCGGATAAAAAGGCCAATTCTGAAAACTGCTTAATTATGCCTGGCTCTAGTTTAGTCTCCACAGGATCGCCCGGTTATGCAGTAGCCAATCACTCTGGTTGAACTACGAGAGGACACACACTAAAATAAAAGTTTCTGGCTTTTATTTTATCTTTAGTAGGTAGCTAGGTATATGACAGTTACTATAAGTGTGTGGGGCACTTCCCACCTTACATAATAGAGAAAGACATTTTATAGACATAAAATAAATATATGTAAAAGAAAAACTTCATTTAACGCCCGTTCCCGTCGGCAAAATTTCTTTCGCAAAACATTTTCAAATGCAAGAAGCCACGGTTGCTGATTTATGAGCCATAGAAAATAGGCCCATTCTATGGTAAATGGATGAGTTCTTGCGTCCATTAACTTGCATATAAACAGCTAAGCTGAAAGTTATTGACGAATTTTAATTTGATGATGTTAACCATCAATCATTTGCCAGGTGTTTTGAGCTCATCATCATATACGTATTTGAAAGTACAACTATAAAAATCAGCAAAATAAATTGTGTATTGCGTTGATTCTTCGGCAGCGCAGAGTTAGTTAAGGCTTTATGTCTGACATTTTTAAGTAATAATTCAACTGATTTAACAACTGCTAATCAGGCTAAAGCAATTCTTATGTAAAGTATTTATAATTGTTTGTTAGTTCCGAAGGATCGCCACCCCCGCCGATGCGTTTGCGATTTTAGAAACATGATATATTAATTTGCTTAAGGTTACCCTAATCGGCGACGCGAACTATTTTGTGGGCGGGGTTAAAATACATGCTATCTCATCCGACAACACGTACGAAAAGGGATAGACGCTGTAATGAGCAGTAAGAAGCTAGTGCGCGTACGAATACATACTCATGGTATAAAATAATAAGTGGATGATGATTTAGAACGAAAAGGACGGCGCGAAATTTTATGAACAGACCTTTGGGAGTATGAGTATCATGTAAAATAGTGTCTACTGAATGTACTTGTTTAAAATAAAATTATTTTCATTTTTGAACTGCTTATCTATCCCTGTATTGTTACAGTTTTGCAAGTTTTCTTCTTTTTATGGTATTTACGAGTATTTCCGCCCCAGGATGCATTGAAATTAATGTTGAAATATGGAAATTCCGACGCTCATAACTTTCTAATACACGTTTGTTTTTCTTTTTTGTTTCCATACAGGGCTGTAATGATGAGACAAATGGTTTTTTTTTTAACTTATTCCTTCAAACAGTGGAGTATTCGCCATACTACGTTTGTTTGGAAGAATGACTGACTAGGGCAACCTTAATATAGTTACAACTGGTAATTAACTGCAATACAAAGCGATTAAACGCGATCACAGCAATAACTACAAGAACAATGTTTGTAGGTCATAGGCCTTCTTTAGACGTATTTATTTATTCAAACCTTGTGTCAGTAGAAATTCTGTAAAAATCTTTGTTTTTAGAAAACAATCAGTGTTCAAGTCAGCTATATCCCCTAAAAGGTATACAGTACTCGTATGTTTTATAAAATGTGGGTCATATATAATGTGACCATACGTTACGTTTTGGGCTGGACAGTCTCGCTTTCAAGCTGACAGTCCCGCTGTCCCCGGCGAGGTCAAAAATGTCCCGCTATCGCGAACAGATTTTGGTCTATAATTACGAATAAATATATAAACAAAATAATTGCTTAGTTGATCTTAGAGGTCTGTGATTTAGGCTAGTAACCTAACTAATATATACTAAAGCCCACTTTGCTTGAAAAACTTGACTCTAAAGTTGCTAACACGAGGTTAACTTGACAGGTTGTCATTATAATATTGTCAATGTAACCTTGTGTTAGCAACTCAAAGTCAAAGTCAAATATATTTATTCAACTAGGCCAAAAAGCGGCACTTTTGAACGTCGTACACAAACTAAAATTAAAATTTACATGTAATAAAAGTTGATGCTACCGTGCATTCGGCAAAGTAGCTTGTTATGGAGAAGAATGCACAAGAAACTCCATACTTACTCTTTTTTTTTTTTTAAATGTGTCTCACAATATTTACATAAGTATATACATTAATAAATTCATATATGTGAGGACCATGCACCCTAAAAGCACTACACACTATACTAAGTACAGGTATAAAGTATTAAAAGCATTAACAGGTAAATTCATTAATTTTATAAATAGGAACATAGTTCTCACATACTTACAAATATTGCAAACATAGGTAAAATACCTAATTCAACAACAACGGAACAGTGTGTGAGTCAACTAACTCTCAGTTAAGTTTTTTGAGGAAGTGGGCCTTAAACCGACTTAATATTAGGTGTTCCACATTGTCTAATAAACGCTAGTAAAATACCAAAACAAATATTTTTTATTCTGCGGTTGTCCCGCTCTGACGTCATAAATAAATGGTCACTTTAGTCATATACCCATGGGTCTTATTTACTTGTATTTGACTAAATTTTCTAATTCAAATCCTAGGTTGACTAGAAATTCTGTAAAAAATCGTTGTTTTTAGATAACAATCAGTGTCCTACTCAGCTGTAGGCCATAAGAGGAATGTTAAGCGTAGGTAAAGTAGGTATTTAAATATCTGCGTGCGGTAGTTTTTTGTGGCGCCTCTAAAAATAGATGAGTTGTAAAGCTGTCGTAAGTGACGCGTGACTTGAGTTTAGGAACTGGTAGTTTAACGCAATTAGTGTGGTTTACTTTAATCGAATTGTAGTGGAAAATTTTAGAATGGAACCACTTTTGTACTGTTATTCTATAAAAAGGTTTAATCCTTACATAGTATAGAACAAAATCGCTTTCCGCTGTCTATCCCTATGTATGCTTAGATCTTTAAAACTACGCAACGGATTTTGATGCGGTTTTTTTAATAGATAGAGTGATTCAAGAGGAAGGTTTATTTGTATAATACACGCAGGCGAAGCCACTGGCAGAAGTTAGTAAGGTATATATGAAAGGTATATCTAGTATCTAACGTAAGAAAGGTATCGTTCAAAACAAGGTAAAGTATGAGAGATTCTGCCATTGTAATAGTAACAATTTTGTATAAAGGAATTGATTTTATAGAGGCTGAAAACATAATTATTACTAAAGGATTCGGTAGCAGCAGTAGCTGTATTTATTCCGAAGAAAATATATAATTAAATTGTATAGAAATGCTCCTAAAGTTACTGAACATTCTGAAAGGCATTTAGAGAATTATCATCGCTCTGTTTTTCAACATAACATATCACAATCATGTTATCTTCAGGAACATAACACTAGGCCATCTCTCATGCTATTAAAACTTAAGTCCCCAAACAATAAGCAAAAATTAAATTTTCCATTAAACTGTAAAACGTATCAGCTGTTCTAAAAAAAGTTAATCACCGAAATGGGCCACCGGTGATTCACTAAAAAATTAACTCCGCATTTGCTTCTAAATAAATTTTAAATTTCACCCCGAAATTTATGACGTCAACCCGGGTACCGGGTACCTGTTTGTAAAATTGTAATTGTATCTCTTATTTGGGACAAAGAGAACAAAAGGATTGTAACTATGATTAAATGCTAGGAGGTATGTGTCAGTTTTGATTTCAGTTTTTTGTTTTTAATTTTTGGGTAATTGTTAGGTTCATTTTTCATGCTTGGAGTATCTACGCAATATATCTGTGTACGTTACCTGCTATTTCACCCGCGTGCAAGTTGAAAATTATCCCAAGGGAATATATTCCCGAGAAAAAGAAGTATCATATGTGCTATTCCAGACTATAATCTATCTATGTGCCAAATTTCATCCAGATCCGTTCAGTAGTTTTTGCGTGAAAGAGTAACAAACATATAATCACACTTTTTCCTATATATTATATATTAGTGTGAACTGTGAAAATCCAAAATTAAGTTAAGATAGTCCATACTACTCCTGTTATTTTTTACAAGTTTTGAAAATATGAATAGATGCAGATAACTGCTGCATGAAGAGTTGTTTTTAAGTAGGTATAATGCACCGAAAATTTTGATTCTCCTTTAACCTATTCAACAAATAATATCAAAGAAAATAATATAATGATTTATTTAATTAACATTTGGATTAAAAAAGACTATAGTAAACCAACAAAAGGCCAAAAAACAATGACAAATGAATAGGTAGGTGTTTGTAATTGATTAAGTAAATCAACCAACATGGGCCAATGAAACCTGAATCAATACAGTAGGTACCTAACTGGTTTCAAATTTAAACAAAATGAGGTCAAATACACATGCATACACATGAATATTTATTTCCTTAATGCTATATAGTATATACTAAACGGCTGCCTCATTAACACTTACTCGAATAAAATAAATATGAATTTACTTAATTAAGCTCGTTCATTAACTTATGCACAGACAGAATAAATAACTTTGAGAGCATAATTTTGTAGAGCATCATCTCTCAAGCGGGACATGCAAATTGAGAACGTGGAAAATAAAAGATGATAACGTTTTTATAAAGTTCCGACGGACGGGGGACGGGCGTGGTGCGTTTGTGACGTTTATACTGTACGACTTTTGTTGTTTGGGAAATATGTCGCATAGGTTTTTCGTTGGGTTCAAGCTTGGAAAACATCCTTGACGTATCAACGTATAACATCCTACCCGTCCTCTGTCTGAAAATAAATATCAACACTTCACCAATTAAATGAAAATCTAGGCTGTAGCAAAATCATTCAACTAATATGATTGTCGGTCTTCTACAGACTGTATTTCGGTGAGTGTGCTCAAGAACTCCACGACCTCATTCCACCAGCCCCCTTCTACCATCGGGCATCTAGACGCACTGCAAGTTACCTTACCATCCTTACCTTGTTGCCATTCCACCAATTCGCACCAAGCGCTTCCAAACATCCTTCATAATGCGCACAGCGAATGAATGGAACTCACTGCCTTCGTCTGTGTTTCCGAACGCATTCAACCCGAATCTCTTCAAAGTTAGAGTGAACAGGCTTCTTATGGGTAAGCTCACTCCATCGTCGACTCTGTCTCTGTCACCTATGACTTAGACTAGAGTCAAGAGCAAACCCATCACAAATAAAAAATAAATAAAAAACAAATATGTCAGAAGCTAACGTATTATTGAAAATTTGTCACATTGATTTTTTCATAATTTTCGTTTCAAACCCTCGGCCTTATTTTTTTTTTATCTGGTGAATAGAGCTGAAAACAAACTGCAGTTTTTTATTCTTATTTAGTGATTCCTTGCAAAGCCTTAATGAAAATAGTTTATCAAATCAAAGAAGAAATATTTTACTGATGCCTTGCTGAAAAAAGTCTTCTGACGTCCGCTATGGGTCACTGGCTAGACATCATTTTATTCACCCAACTAGGCAAACAAATTGTTCATCTCAGTATGCAGTTCTTAGCAAACAGAATATACACTGGCCTTCAAAATGGCCTTAAAAACTTTATCTACTTCGGTTTCGTTATATTCGAATTATAAAATTGACAGCGGTTGCATTATGATACCCATAACGACATCGGGTTGCATTATGCGAATCGTCATAAATTCTAAAACACAAGCAAAGACATTCTGAA
The DNA here is from genome assembly GCA_964057195.1 of Orthosia cruda. Taxonomy (NCBI): domain Eukaryota; kingdom Metazoa; phylum Arthropoda; class Insecta; order Lepidoptera; family Noctuidae; genus Orthosia; species Orthosia cruda. The sequence continues at coordinate 33,375,795 of OZ059829.1, read as the reverse complement.
CATACAGCCAGGTACATATAATATTACTTCGAAATCGAGACAATGTAAATGATGTTTTTAAAAATGGAACAAGTTTAGAACAAAAGTATCGTATACTATTTGGCTGTTGCGGCTACAAAATCTTTGCCTTATACCTAATAAAGACTAAATAAAAAAATAAAATAAAAAGTGGACGCGGGCAAAAATTTCTGAGTGAAATTTTATTCCAAATTTTATTAAAAATGGTTTCAACATCAAGTGATATTGTAAATACTCCACCAGATATAACAAATAGAGCAGTTGCGGCTACAAATAATTTACTACCAGAAAAATCAAGACATGTATATGAGAAATGAAATACTTAAAACACACTTCCTGAAATACTTATTTGTCTATATCTGTGTTTTATTCCTTCCTTCGTAGATAAAATCTTGTAATAACTCGTGCCCACCTATTTCGGTACGCGCTACGCTTGTACCGAAAAATGGCACTCGTATTAAAAGACCGTCCATAACGTAACAGTTGCATAAATAGCTATAGTACCACACTTTTGAAATTGCAATTTCTCCTAAACTATAGAAGTCAAATATTTGAAATAAATAAATAGAAAATGTTATAAACTTCTTTTGAAATTATAGTTCATTATACATTAGTAACATAAAAAGGAAGTTATACCCCACCATCGCCAGTAGAACGTTTAAAGGCTGATTTAAACAACATCCACTGATAGAGAAATGGAGGAAACTCACTTTGCCTTGAAACGCAAGCGGTTGCCTACGAATCTTTCTATCCACGGATATTTATAATCATATTACACAAAATAAAATAAATACTTACCGTGATTAAGACAATATTATAAAAATTAAAACACCCGACAGTTTTTATTTCATGCTACTTAATTTATCTAGCAGTAGACACGCTTCGATCGACAATCTATCAGTGAAACGCCCATAACTTTTGAACGGTTAAACCGATTTTCATCAAACATAGATAAAGTTTCCATTCAAATAAAAAAATCATATCAAAATCGATTCATCTGTTTAGGAGCTATGATGCCACAAACAGATTCACAAACACACAGGTACACACGTCAAACTTATAACCCCCCTCTTTTTCCGTCGGGGGTTAAAAACAAAAAGCAGACAATGATAGACGAAGGCTGATGTACGGTTTTACATTTGGTAAAAGTAGTGTTATTTATGAAAATTATCATAGAATATTACCCAATTCGCATTTCCTTTAATAGTACAAGAACTCCGGTACCTTCAGAAATGTCACATATGTTGTTGAAACGTTCGCGTTAGTACGATGTTGTATTTTTAACCGACTTCCCAAAAAGGAGGAGGTTCTATGTTCGACATTATGTTTTTTTTTTGTGTATGTTCACCGATATCTCCGTCAATTGTAGACCGATTTTGAAAATTCTTTTTTTGTTAAAAAAAGTATGTTCCGAAATTAGTCCCATTTTAATTTGGTGAAGATCTGATGAAGAACTTCGGAGATATACAACAGAACTCTTCAATAAATAACGGCAAATCTCTCGGAATTGCTGCAATCGCATGTATGTTTATTGTTTATACCATTTCATAACATAACATCACGACAGTACGCTCTTAAGGGGTACGCAGATCTCTCATTTCGCCGGTTATGTTCAAGTTTCATGAAATCTATTCTGGCGTTATAGTTACCTTACTAACTTGCCTATTAGGTAGGCACAACTAAAAAGCGAAAAATAAAAAAATACTACCGACTTCCAAATACAAAACTACAAAGTGAAAAATAACTTTATTTTCTGAAGTCGGTGTCCATAACGCAAAAAAATGGTACCTACGAAAGACACCGACTTCAAAAAAATAAAGTTATTTTTCACTTTGTAGTTTTGTATTTGGAAGTCGGTAGTATTTTTTTGCAAAAAAGTTTTTTTATTAACGTAAGTACATCGTGCTCTGTAAATGTAATAAAAAATTATGAACATCAGCGTCCAGCGAAGAAGCGGCGATGAAAAGGGTGGCAGAGACGATGATAAATAATGCGTTAAATGTGAAGAGCGTCACTTGAGGGCTGGTCACACTGGGTGCCGGTGGAATACCAAGTACTGGACATTTTTTATGACTTGATTACGTGTTGATTATTATGTTCAAAGGTTTTTTTTGTACGGACTTGAAGAACGGAAAACACATTCTTATACATCTTAGTAATTAAATAGGGGTGTTTTCCTGGGTAGATAAATGATAATTCTATTTAGTCCGTCAGTGAGATTAGGTATCAAATAATATTGAACTCAATAAACATTTACAAAGTTAAAGCGCTTCAAAGTTTAGGAGTGGGGGCTTGTGACGTCACTAGGGCATTATAAAGTGTACTAGCGGCGTGACGTCACACGATATTTCAACGCAAAATATCGTCTTCACTTTATGTTTACGAGTCAAAAGAAAAAATACGCGTCCAATATTTTTTTTTAATCTACCTGACTTACAAAAAACAAATTTTCAGTAAACTACTCTATTTTTCATAGATGTTTTTTTTTAATATACCAATCATTTACCTACTACATCGAAGCGACTTTTTAATGATTTTTGGATGAGAAAAATCATGGCTGCCATAATTGGGGGTTTAAAGAAAAATCTGAAAATTGAGAACCCGCAAAAGTGTTCAGACTCAAATAATTTTACTGTTACTTTATTACTTGTTACAAATTCTTGCCTCCCCCATGAATCATTAGGTAAAATAAAATCATTAAAACATCAAGAAATAAATAGGTCATGCTTAACATAGTTTCAAACACTAAACGCTATTGTAAATTCACAAAAAATCTGTACAGCAACAAATCTTTCACCCAAATAGCTACTAAGACCCGTGAAAATAGCTATAACTAATTCGTTAATTACCCTCGATTTCCACACACTGCGCTAAATTACGCTTTGATACTAACGTGAAAAATGGCCGAAGATTTCGCTGCTGAAAAAAAAAATCAACGTCCCCAGTAAGCCGGCAAGACGCATAGCCCTGGACGTGTCTACCAAGGTAATTAGTGGAGATACTAATTTACATTTGTATTCAAAATTCGAGCGCTCTCTCTCGCCATTCCTCGTCTGTTTATTCTCATCTTTTTTTTTTTAAACGTACCGCATTGCTGTGTTTTTCGCGTAAAAAATTACGCGGCTCTCCCTAACAAATGTTTCGGGGACATTGTCTAGCAAACAGTGGCCGGTAAACAACTTAAAATGTAATAAATAGATCTTTGTGTGACTGTTGTGTTTGTTATCATATAAATAAAAGAGAAAAGAAAACATTTGTTGTAAAATAATGCTTTTGCTCTGGCAATATTTTTACACCTTTTTGATTAAATTGAGATAAATTGCCTTCGAGATTGTACTCATACTAAGTGTAAATTAATGTTCAGTAGATATTCGTTTTGTTTTTATTTTATTTATTTGGCTCACCAACAATTGATTACACTGATACAAAGATATGAGATACATCCAATATACTTATGGCTTGTGTAAAAATTTAATACAGGCAAGCAAATCTTGCATATGTTTGTCGTATCGTCCTATCTCTATTTACGATTGACAATTTTTTTAATAGATGTGATAAAAATAAATTCAGCGAAATAAACTTTTTCGTTAATCTTTTAAGGTTCTCGTCATCTTCATGAACACTACCACACCTACGGAAATACTGGCAGTATGAAACTAATTCATGCCGACACTGAAAAATTTGCAGTTAATGTGTCTGTACCTACAGACAGTACTTATACTAATTTTACAAGTCAACGCAAATTTACTTTTACAATTATCACAGTATCATCATTATTCAAACGAATATCTACTTACACAAGTCTCACCATAACAGAGAAAACTCTCAAGTCAAGTCTGTTGGTTTAACCCGTTCACTGCAACTGGGCGAACCGTTGAGGAGAATTTAAATATACCGGTCACATTAACAATTCTGCACATTTACTTATTTTTAGTCTTCATACGGTCCGTGACTAGTCGTGTCCCGATGTTTTTCCTACGTTATTTAGAATGATAAACACGAACTGTGCCCGAGAATAGTTAAATTTCACTGTTATTTATGCTTGTTTACCAACATGTGTTGGTTCGTCAAATATTCAGGACGAATATTTAGGTGTTGAAAGTTTCATGTGCGGAGATTTCCTTGTGTGAAATTTATTTATATTGTGTTGGTCCTTAGTACTGCACAGTTTATTCATTAATAACTTGCAATGAAAACTTAAGCTTACTTTGCTCATGGCTAGGTCTTGTACTTTGTCCAAAAGATTTTTTTATAGGATATATATAGATGATGTGGTCGACGGTGAAACACGCTTGCCTAGAAATAACCTATCCACTCTTGACTTAAAGACTTCTAGATTGTACCTGTCGGGAAACAGAGACTCCAGCAGGTAATGCCACTCCTTAGCTGTAACGCATAATAAAAGTGTTTCCAAAACGTTTTGTGCGTATGGGTGGGATGTCCAACATGTATCGATGGCGCATCGCCGTACGTCTGGTAGTCCGATGATGAAACGGGCTAGGTGGCATTAGATTAATCTTCTAGATCTTCAATCTCAGTAGACATTTTATGGATAGCAATACATAATTGTCAAAGTATTGTCTTAAGGGCCAACTTATGGTTACATACATACTAATTTTTATTTTTAGCCTTCGAAGTCATAATGTTAAACTATAACACTATTTTCATGAAAAAAAAAACTATAAATATCACAGCCTTTTCAAATTAAGTACCCATCAATATACTCAACCACGAACAAGCCATTAAAATAATTACACTAACCAACAAATGGATATCCACAACACAGTACCATTAAACAACAGATTTTAATCATAAACTAAAACAGTACAAAACAATATTAGCGTTGCACACAGTCGTTAATGAAAACATGTTGTTTTTGAAGCAGCTTAATAAGCGGGACATGAATAACGGTCACACTCACGCGCATTACATCGCAATAATAAATGTTCGAAAATAATACGAATCGCGCCATTACTGGGAGCACGCAAAATCCATTTGGCGTTTTCATTTCAATTTTATTTAATTAAGGCTTATGCCGCGGACCCGGCCGTAATGCCATATTTGGGTATTGTTATTGAGTAGTTTTGGGATTTTCAAATTTCAATTATTACACTATATTTTGAGTTATTGGGTACGGTGCGGATTTGTGGGGTTGAGTTGAGGTAACTGTGCTAAATAATTATGTGGTGCTAGAATTGTGTCAACAAAGTATTTGTGGTCTTTAGTTGCAAGACATGGTGACTGTGATGAATGAAGCTTTTAAGTTAAAAGGGATGAGTATAAATGTGAACAAGACTAAGGCAATGGTGTTTGAAAGAGAAGACGATGTATCGGAGTGTGAAGTGAAAATAAATGATAAGAGTGTGGCAAAAGTGAACGAGTTTGTATATCTGGGCAGTATGTTCACAAGGGATGGAAAGATTGAAGAGGATGTGGAAAGGAGAGTGAATGTAGGGAATTAAGTGAATGGTGCTATATATGCGGTTGTGGCTAGGGCTTCCATTACGTAATTACGTAATTTCGCAATTACGTAATTACGAACTCATTTTAAAGTATTTTCAATTCTGTAACTGAAGATGTCAATTCCGTACTTACGTAATTATTGGTATCATCAATCAATCAAAATAGTTAACCAATAAAAAAGCATTATACGTACACATTTATAATGTTGCAACACTATACGATATAACTACATCTAAACTGTACAAATAGGGTATTCCCCGCTCTTTATTTTATCGTTTGTAAAATCTTGCAAAAAATAGGTCTAAGACGTACAGAATAGAGTTCAAATTATCAACTTGGTGAGTCGGCGGGGCCGGGGAGTCCCTGACGAAAAGTCCCTACGACCACGGGGAACTTAGCGGAACTACTATGCTCTTCACTTTCTTAACTAAAAAGAAAGTAGTTTCATTGCTCAATTGTCGGTTGTTCAGTTCACATCGCTAGACTCTCGACGCAGTTGAAACTGATTACTAAATTAAAAGTTGGTGGTAAATGCGCGCAAATATTAACTATTTATAGCAGTTGTATCTTTATCGTGGGTGACTTTGAATGTGTGGAATTGTGGATTATCTCATGAATGTCTTCTTCAAATAAGACTGTATACAAGGAGTTTTTGAACAAACGCACACAAAGCTCTATCTGGGAACATTTCTTGAGAGCTGATAATGGACAAAGTGTTGAAAGTAAGCATTGCAAAAAAAAATTGAAAACTCCTGGTGGCGCAACTGGAGCGTTACACACTCACATGCGTGCCAAGCATATCGGAGAGATGCCGCAAGAGCAGGAGTCGCAAAGGCCGAGTACATCAAAGTCTAATAGTGGTCAAATTCAAACACGAAAACGTACGAATGAACCTTCACAAAAGAAAATTAAACTCACTGATTATTTTTCAAATATGGAGGTTCGAGTGGCCAAAATGGCTGCATTGGATGATCTGAGATATCTTTTTAAAAACTCTGGCTACGATGTGCCAAAATCTTCTACGACTATAACACAGATAATTCTAGAACAGAGTGATAACACAAAAAACAAATTGAAAAATCAATTGGAAATTATGAAGTCTGAAAATAAAAGATTTACAATCACGTTTGATGAGTGGACATCTACCCGTAATAAAAGGTATTTGAATATAAATATCCACAATAAAGACTTTGATAAGGCCAAATATAAAAATTTGGGACTTGTACGGATACAGGGATCAATGCCAGCTGAAGTAGGCACTCAATTATTACAGCAGCATTTGAGTGACTTCGGTTTAAGTCTGGAAGACGACATAATTGCTTTCACAACAGATGGAGCAAGTGTAATGGTCAAAATGGGTAGAAATTTTGACGGCCACCACCAATTGTGTTTGGCTCATGGGATACAACTAGCAGTCCTGGATGTTTTATATAAAACACAGAAATCTCCAGAACCTGAAGTCCAGGAGGATGTCTCAAATACCGGCGCTGAAGAAGCAGAAGAAATTGAAGAAGATGAGGATGCGTTTATTGTAGAATCGACCAGAGTTCCAGAATCGGAGTTTTTATACAAAGGTACTATAAAAAAATTAAGAGATCTAATAAAATCTTTTTAAAACCGACTTGTTGCAAAAGTACATTTTAGAAGAACATCGTAAAAATATTGAACTAATACTAGACTGTAAAACGCGATGGAACAGCTTGTCAGATATGGTAGGCCGATTTCTCAAATTAAAATCATGCGTTTTGAAGGCGTTATTAGATTTGAAATTAAATGCAAAATTTACAGACGAAGAGATACAAGACCTTCACGACATTCATTACAGCTTGGATGTAATAAAAACTATAGTTTTGTCATTATGTCGCCGTGATTCAAACTTATTGACGGCCGACGCTGCGCTTCGATTTATGCTAGAGAAACTTGATCTTTAGTCAAACGATCTCAGTGGAAAATTAGCCACATCTCTTAGAAAGAGAATAAAGGAAAGGCGAACAAATGTATTCGGTGTTTTGCAATATTTGCATAACAATAAGAAATTTTTTAAAACTGCACACAGAATGTTTCACGATTTTTTTTTTTTTTTTTTTTTTTTTTTTCTACGGGGCGTCTCACAGTTCGGTCAAAGTGACCGTCCACTGCTTAACCGGGCTAGCCTGTGGAGACTAAGCTATATAGCCTCCAGCCAGGGCACAAATTACTAAATCTAAGCGACTGCGCTAAGGGCTACCCCAGGTGGGGTCGGACCTCGGCTCAGGCCGTCGCTGGGGGGACAACACTATGGCTGGATCTTATTAAAAGTGATTCTACCATTCGTTCGGAAAAGCCTACGTGGAGAAGAACGAATAAGAAACTCCAATTATCTAACTATAATTTAACTAAGGCACAGCTCGCGGGCTGGCTTGCGTATCCTGTCGGGGACGTCGCGGCGGGCCTCGGCGGCGAGGGCGGAACGAAGGCGGTCTGTGTCTGCGAATTGTGCTGGTCTTTTTATTGCTCTATTGGAGCAGAGTAGTGGCGTCATCGGGGATAGAGAGGACAAGCCTTGGTCGGCGAACTTTGGAGATTTTGGAGGGTTCATAGCGGGAGACCGCTTGAATTAGAGGGTTGCTATGATCGACAGCAGAGTCAAAGAAACGCTTGGAAATGCGTTTAATGAATTGTTGGAGAGTGGGGATTCTCAGATCGACATGGAGTTCCTGGTCGCGAGCGTACCAGGGGGCTCCCGCGATCTTTCGGAGAAATCGGTTTTGTATAACCTGAAGTTTGTGTATCTCATGGGGTTTTGCGTGTGCGAATACAACACAGGCATAGGTCATGATGGGACGGATGACCGCAGTGTAAATGCGCAGCTTGCACCTAAGTGACAAGCTGCTGCTTGCGTTCACCATCCCATGAAGTCTGCCCATAGCGAAGGCGGCTCGCGAGCGCGCCGCCTTAATGTGCTTGGCGAAAGTGAGGTGGTTATCGAGGGTTACACCTAGGTACTTGGCTTGCTTCTCCCAAGGGATTGGCTTACCGTACATTGTGATGGGTCTAGGGGGAAGGGGGTCTTTGAATCTAGAGTTATACTTTCGATCAGGCCTCGAGAATAGGACAGCCTGACTCTTGTCGGGATTGACTTCTATTCTCCAGAGGCGGAACCACTTGGCTAGAGTGTTGGCGGCTCTCTGGAGTTTTAGTGCTATGGCATTTGATACTGAGCCTTTACAATAGAGGGCCGTGTCGTCAGCGAATAGTGCCAACTGGCCCCCATTGGTTTTTGGAATATCGCTGGTGTACAGCGTGAAAGCTAGAGGGGATAGTACGCAGCCTTGAGGGACTCCGGCTCGTATGGGGTGAGGGGAGGAGAGTTCTCCCACGACACGATAGCGGAAAGTTCTGTTCGACAACCAGTCTCGTAAGATGAGCACGAGACGATCTGGCACACCAAGATTATATAGCTTATAAATTAAGCCATTGTGCCAGACTTTGTCGAACGCTTTCGCTATGTCGAAGAACAAGGCACCGGTGAACATACCCTGCTGGAAGCCAGCACTAGTGTGTTCAACGAAACGGTGAACTTGTTGAATACACGAGTGTTCAGCGCGAAAGCCGAATTGCTCGTTGGGGATAAGGCTCTTTCGCTCGACAAAGTCTTTGAGCCGCTTATAAATAAGTCGCTCATAAACTTTCCCGAGAGAATTCACCAGACTAATGGGACGATAACTGGTAGGCTCCGATTTCGGTTTACCCGGTTTAGGGATGCCTATTACAGTAGCCTGTTTCCAAGCTTGGGGGAAGATATTTTTGCTCAATGCAGCGTTGAAAATGGCCGTCATTAGCAATATTATTTGGGCAGGGAGGAGTTTCAACACCTTATTGGTGATGCCATCTATGCCTGGGGCTTTGTTGGGGCGAAGCCTTTTGATAACCTCCACTACTTCGTCTGGGGTGACGGGAGGTAGTGGGTCATCAGGGTCTTCAACGGGTGGAAGGGAGGTCCTACGTTCGACTTCAGCGTCTACCATATCTAGGTGAGCTTTGTCTACTGGTTGGGAGCTGGGTGTGCATTGAAGTTCGAGACTGTCAGCCAGACATTCGGCTTTTTCAGTGTTTTCAAATGCAACACTCTTATCAGGGCGAATAAGTGGGGGTATGGCAGAATCTTCAGTGGAGCGTAACTTCCTCTGAAGGTGCCAGTATGCATGGTGGTTGGGCTCTAGTTCGCTCAGCATCTTATTCCATGTCGCAGAACGGAGCTCAGCCATACGTTCCTTTACAGCACGCTGTAAGTTACGCATGTGAACTCTGTTTGCGACACAGCGAAAGTTACTGTAGTCACGGATAGCTGCGTTCTTCTCGGTTAACAACTTCCGTACATCGTCAGGGAGTTTCCCTTGCTGGATGTCCAGCACTGGAACCTCCCTTGAACATTCGTTCAGGACGGTCTGTACGTGAGTTGTAATCGAGTCGATCGCCTCTGTCGTGTCAGCAACCGAGTTTATATGACTGGGGATTGAGTCCAAGTGGGGTGAAATTGTGGATTTCAGTTTAGCACTTACTTTCCTCCAATCAGTGACAATTTTGGTGGGGGGTGGCTGTCCTGGATCTGGGAGGCCTGAACGACTACCTAGGTGCAAGATCACAGGACGGTGGTCAGAAGATAATTCATCTAGCACTTCTATAGAACGAAACTGAAGGTTAATGTTCTTTAATAGTACTATATCAAGGACGCCTGGGTTACTGGTGACGTTACTTGGGAAATGAGTGAAGCTCGGGGGGCCTATGACGTCATAATGAAGGGTATTGCTTAGGTTCTGTACCAGCTTTCCTCTAGAGTTAGCAACGGTACTGTTCCAGTCTATATGTTTGGCATTGAGATCACCCGCTAGGATGACGGGGTGACTCGAATTGAAGAGGGAGGTAAGATCTTTTTTGAGACCCTCTGGGTTATCCACCGATGACGCCGAGGGAGGAGGGCAATAGGCGGATATGATGGTGATCGTTTGATGACCAGTCATTCCAAGCCGACAGGCTGAGTACTCAAGGTACGAAGGGGGATCGAGTGGGGTGATAGCACTACAGTGGAGCTCATTTTTATAATAAATGAGAGTGCCACCGCCGTGACAGCGGGTCCTATCGTTGCGAACTATACGATAGTTGGCAATTTTGGGATCGCGTTGTTGGGGTTTTAGGAATGTCTCCTGAATGAGGAAGACGTCCAGCTGATGATCGCGAAGGAACGTGGCTATCTCATCACGCTGGTTGTTAATGCTATTTGCATTGAAAAAACCTAACCTAAGGGATCTGGGCTTCAGGCAATTGCTTCTCAATTGCGTACCCATGTTCCGTTGATAAATACAAGGCTATCTAGTTCCCTGGTGATAGAGGGATACCTAGAGAAGGCCTCGAGGGCTGTAAAAGCGTTTTTGGGGTCGGCTAAATTTGTTAATTCAGCATGAAGGGAGCGGGCCTCTGGGGTCATCCAGATCGCATATGCGTTGAAGATGGTCTCAGCGACACAACGATAGGAGCCCTGGGCGGGTTGAACTACAGGGGGGGGTGAGCGCGCGCCAACGACAGTGGTAGGAGCCACCTTGTTGGTTTGCGTTGGGGCCACTGTGGCCGGGGTTGTGATAGGCACTGGGATCCTAAGATCCATCAGCGCTGGAATGGGCTGAGTGTTAGTTTGGGGCGCCACACTTTGGTGGTTTAGCTTACCCCATGGAGAGTCCCTCTGAGGGGCTAGACGAGGGGGGGCATGGGCTGGGGGAGCAATGCGTGCTTGGCGCGCGTCATTGCGTTTGGCCACTATGGGCGCGAGTTTTGGGGCTTTGGGGCAGCCACGGTAACTAGCGGGGTGACCTACCTGGCCACAGAGCACACAGCTGGGAGGCTCCGTGCACTCTGAGCGGTCCTTGGGACGGGGACAATCTTTTGTGCCATGATCCCCCAAGCATTTAACGCATCTGGGGGTGGCGAAGCAATTTGTTTGGGAGTGCCCATATAGTTGGCAGTTGTGACACTGAACAACAATAGTGGGGCGATACGGTCTCTCTATTGAGATACCGGTGAGAGAGCAAATGGATTTAATCCCGAAGATGGGATTGTGGGATTCGGTAGGGCTACACTCCACCACTACCATGTCATATTGCTGTCCACCTCTCGCTTTATGCAAGCGGTGCACAGCAATGACGGGAACTTTTTGAGCTAGGAGGTCCAAGCGGACGTCCTCCGTCGAGATCTCCTTTGGGATCCTTCGGATGACGACCCGGGTGGACTTCTCCTCGGGGAGGGAGTAAGTGTGGAAGGACCACTTCCGCACTTTGAGTAATCGGGTTAAATCCCGGTAGTCTTTTGAAGAGGGGACAAGAATTTTAATGCCCTGCTGACAGGCACGGGCACTATTGAACTGAATTTTGTTCTCTCTACAGAGATTGGACACATCGGTCCACTTCGCCTTATCTTGTAAGAATATAGGCGGCGGGGGCTTGGTCTTATTGACCGTAGTGACTGGGGGGCTGGGAGGGCGACTAGACCGCTGGGAAGCGGTAGTGGGGGCGGGCTGGGTGCCTGTCGGCTCGGGAGAGGGACAGGGGGATGCGACTGGTGAAGCAAACGGAGTTGCTACAAATGTCTTTTTGGCCTTGGAGGCCTGAGCAGAGGCTTTGTTTTTCTTCCTCTTTCCTCCCACGACTTGAAAATCGTGGGAGTCGTCTTCCTCTGAGGAAGTGACGGGAGGAGAAGAGTCCCGTGATTCACCGTTATTATGGTGATTTTCGGGGAACGGTGTTTGCTCCATAGGGGAGTCTGGGCGGGAGGTGGGCTCAGTGGCCTGAGAGAGGTTTGGGGCTATAGTCTCTTGACTAGTCTGGGGGATGGGGGACGGTGACCGCGGTGAGTCATCGTCGGGGAATGGCTTGTAAGCCTTAAGTGGGGCCACAATCGGGTCCGAATCGGGTGGGGTGGGGGCGGTGGCAGCTTTGAAGGCTGCACCATATCGCTTTTTCAGCTTGGGATCGGCTAAAAGAATCTCCTGGAGGAGCTCGACTAATGCCGCGAACGACATTGTCGGTGAAAATAATTAATAATTCCGGTAGGCCGGAAGGGAAATCTTCCCCGGGTGGATGGGCCCGGGGATGTGTGCAATCCTACCCTCCCAGTCGGGTGAGACTGGGAGGTGAGTACCTCGGTGAGCCCTAAGCTTGTACTCCTGTCACCAATCTTATTGGGTGACAGGGGCCCTAAGGTACCGGTAAACCCACCGAAGGTGGGCCACCCACCACGTGTGTACCAGAAGTCTGGCACGCCGGGGTAGAGACACCCGACCGTGCCAGGTGAATGCTGTGGGGCAGAGACAGGGGTTGACTAGGCTATCTACCAAGGCCAACTACCCTGCTCCCGACTCCTTCTGACTGCCGTGTCCAGACGGGACTTGGCAAGTGGGCGGGTCACCACTTCACTTGGCTTCGTTAACACCGTTAGGTTTCCACCAAGGACCACTAAGTCGTGGATTTTACCCGGAAGGGGCCAAAAATAGATGTCCCTACTAGTAACCGAAGTTACTAGTAGCGACACCTGTGGGCGGCGCGCGGAGACGCGGCGACCGCAGTGACGTCACGCAGAGCGCGACGAGCAGGAGAGAGGGGCGCGGCGGGGCGCGCGGTGGGGGCAGCGAGAGCGGCGAGCGGCAGCGAGACGTCCGCTCGGCGGCGATGGCAGGCGAAGAGTGATGTTTCACGAAACCTTCGTCGGATGATATACGAATGTACATAGTGGAACTGTTGGAACGGTTGAAGTATAATTCTACTCAAAAAAGTACAAATTCGCAACCACAACCGAGTGCTTCGGACGCAATTGCCACCAATGACGATGATGACGAGGAGTTGACAATCGCACAACAGTTAGACAAAGAAATACACAAAGTGACTGTAAATAAACCAATTTCAACAGTAAAAACAGATCTCCATTCCATTATTAGGGTAGAAATGTGCATTTACGACAGCGCTGGCGGCGGTCGCGAAGTTTTTTTGACTGCAGCGTATAATTATTTGCTATCGATAACGCCTACAAGTGTTGAAGCCGAGCGAGCCTTTTTATCCGCCGGATATTTTTATAATAAACTAAGAAGTTCTCTGGGTGACAAAACTTTAAATGCCTTGTCATTTATGAGATCACATTTTCAAAAAGAAAGATTATATTCGGGATGAAAAAAAATGGTTTGACTTTGATGTACGATGATAAATTCTTGAATAAATATTTTTTTGTTTAAATATTGTGTTTATTTTGATAATTTCTTGAATTTGAGTTAGAAAAAGATGATTTTAAAAATTGTAGATACCTCTATCTACAATATTTACAAAAATTCATAATCGATTAAAAAAAATTCGTAATTGGAGAAAAAGGTTGCGTAATTAGTTACGTAATTGACATTTCCGTAAATTTGGAAGCCCTAGTTGTGACCAGCAAGTCGATGTCTCCGGAAGCTCGACTCGCCGTTCACAACTGCGTGCTGGTGCCTATACTTTTGTAGGGAAGTGAAGGTTGGGTATGGCAAAAAAGACATAAAAATAGGATTAATGCAGTAGAAATGCGCTCCTTGCAAGGTATGTGTGGAGTAACTTTAAATGATAAATTGAGGAATGCGGTAATAAGACAACGTTGTGGTTTAAAAGAAGATGTAGTGACTAAAATTGAAAAGAGTTTGTTAAGATGGTTTGGCCATGTTGAGAGGCTGAATGAAAGGCGACTAACGAAAGGTATTTACAAGGCAGACGTGAATGGAAACGCCGGGAGGGGACGCCCTAGAAATACATACATAGGCCTTATAGGTGATGTTCTTCAGAAAGGCCAGGTGCACAGTACACATAACCGGCGTGTGTGTATGACTTGATGTATGAATGTGAGTGAAGCAAAAGAAGTATGTAAGGATCGTAGCAGGTGGTGTTCTGTAGTTTCTACCTGGGGGCCATGGGGGTCATGGGAAAAAGGCGTAAGTATGTACTGTAGCTTGATTCACTGTTGCTAGTAGCTAAATCATTACTGATATAGCTAAAAAGTAGTTGACTATTGAGATGAAGGCCAATAGAGACTAATAGGAGATGAAGAAATACTGCACAAACCCCATATATATTGGGATAAGATGCCAGAAATATGATGACGATGGTAATGAGTATATAAATAAAATCACTAAGCTTGACAAAATCATTGGTGATTGCAAAACCCGCTGTCTTTAGGAGGGCTGAAAATATTCACTTGTTATTATACCGTTTACCCCTCATATTTATGTCATACTATGTTCTGCCAGCGTCTTCGCCCGCGTAAAAAGTGTTTTATTATCCCAAGGGAACATTATGCCGGGATGAAAAGTAGCCTATGTGCTATTTCAGACTATAAATAGATATATGTAAAGATTATAATATATATCTATGCCAATTTTCATCCAGATCCTTTCAGCCGTTAAGGCGTGATTTAGTTTCAAACATACATCCATGCATCCATCCAAAAATTCGCAATTTTTATAATTTTAGTAGATAAGATTCCAACCTCCGCTACCCTCCAACATTACTAAACCTCGAAACACAAAATTAACAGTGAAAGTCTGTTATTTATTGAAATTAATCGATGCATTTTTATTTATTTATTAAAACTTTATGCACAAGTACAAAGGCGGACTTAATGCCTTAGGCATTTTCTACCAGTCGACCTTAGGGTGGTGCAGAGACAAAACAAGGCAGGTGCAACTAAATGATAGGATGAATAGAGAAAAATACGAAAAAAAATAGGAATAATAAATACATACTTCATAATCATCATATCAGCCGAAAGACGTCCACTGTTGGACATAGGCCTCCCCCAAGCGTCGACACATTGTCCGGTCCCATGCGTTCCGCATCCAGCGGATCACCAGGTCATCGGTCCACCATATACTTAGATACATACATATAAACAATGTAATAGAGATTCTTAAACGAAAAAACCAATTTTGTGATGAAAATTAATCGATGCACTTTATTTATTTATTAAAACTTTATGCACAAGTACAAATGCGGATGTAATGCCTTAGGCGTTTTCTACCAGTCGACCTTAGGGTGGTGCAGAGACAAAACAAGGCAGGTGCAACTAAATAATAGGATGAATAGAGAAAAAAGTATATATTTAATTTTTCCGTTTGCATGGCTGCTGTGTTCAGTGGAGGTGCCTCAAACTGATTTGATATATGGGCCTTAGATACTTTCTGACACCTACAAGCCAAGAATAGTTGCTTTTTATGTCGTAGAATTACCAAGTAGGTCTTACGTAGATAAGTAGGGAAAGCTCCAACATTCCTCGTATGCGTCAGAATAATTAGTAAAGCGCCTAGTAACAAGTAAGAACACTGTGTTAGCATAAGTGAATGTTGTGTAAATACGACCTTAGTGTTAACAAGATGTGCATCTTGGGGCACTTAGCTTTGTGTTACCTAGATAAACACGAATAAACCTCCACGATGAGGAAATTCTTTACTTATTAGTAAGTGAGTTTAAAATTAACTATCATCCAATTTTAAACTCACTTCATCATCGTCATCATTGTCATCATCATCGTGATGATTAAATGGATTTAAAATTAGGCAATCTTAATTGAGCTACGAATTTTGAATGGGAAAGTCAATTTCTTTTATTTGAGATCTGTTTGCTCTTGACTCTAGTCTAGTTCAGAGGCATACAAAAAACACAAAATAAATACAAGCAAAAAACACAGTAACTACTGACATTTCATTATTTTTCATCAAAGAAGCAGAGGGGCAATTTCAGAACTTTAAAGGCACCTCAGAATCATTTATTGAACTTGCTATAACTACAATCGTTTCCTCATTGTTAGTTGATTAACTTTAATTTCGAATCAGCAGAAAACAACATACATCAACATCATCATCATATCAGCCGAAAGACGTCCACTGCTGGACATAGGCCTCCCCCAAGAGTCGCCACATTGACCGATCCTGTGCGTCCTGCATCTAGCGGATTCCCGCAAACTTCACCAGGTCATCGGTCCACCTGGTTGGGAGGCCTTCCAACGCAATGTCTACCGGTTCCCGGTCGCCACTCCAGAACCTTTCTACCCTACGGATGGCCAACAGTGAGCAGGGCACATTGATCGCAGAACGGATGGCCGTTCTGCGATCAATGTGCTCTGCCCACTGTCACTTTAGTTTGGCAATTCTTCGGGCTATGTCGGTAACCCTGGTTCCATTTCGGATCTCTCCATTTCTGATTCGATTACGCAAGGAAACTCCGAGCATAGCCCTCTCCATTGCCCTTTGGGTGACTGTAAGCTTTCTGATGAGGCCCATTGTGAGCGACCACGTCTCAGAGCCAAAGGTCATAACTGGCAACACACACTGGTCATAGACTTTCGTCTTGAGACACTGTAAAGAAAAAACATACTTCCAATCATAAATAATGCCAAGCGATCGATGAAGAAATATATTCTACAATTCTAACCGTAGTGTATAATGCCTGCATTCCTTCCTGTAAGTGTCATAAAATGTGACTAAGACTAGAAAGGATAATGCCTTATTAAGCTTATTGACTATTTATACCTGGCAGTATTAATGGATATTACCACACTGCTATAAATTAATGTCTTTTGCTTAGTATGTAATTGATACGGCAATATATTTTGAGAATGATTTCTTATGAGCTTTCATTATTGTTAATTTATTAACTGGCGATTTCGTCTTCAATATTTTGTTTTCTAATGCAAAAAAACCGTTTTGGGTTCGAGTAGTATGGGATAAGAGGGCAAATAAAACTATAGACATAAATGTTTGGGATTGACCACAAGACATTTCGGCAGCGAAATAAATAAATAAATTTTCAATAAGATCAATCTCATGCATCCAGAGCCAAACGACATATTAATATATGACAAGAAAAAAAAAGTAAGTCAGATGAAGATGAATGTGTCACCAGATATTGCAGAACCCGAAGTTATTAATTAATTTTGCAAGATTATTAATTCTCGTTTTATTATGAACTTATCATTTCAAATACAATAAATCACGTCCAAATTCGATAGTTCGAAATATACCCGTGTCATATTGAGAAGATTGAATTTCCAATTATTATAAACTTGCTGTGTTTGCAATAATTCGCTTACAGATGCAAACTGTTTGGACTATTTCAAGAACAGAGTAATATTTAATAATACCTAAAAGCCACTATAGTTTTTATAAAGAGCTCACTACCACTGTTTCAAAGCTGCAGATTTTCACACAATACCCATTACATTTATTGCATAACCGGATATTGGATTAACAGCACACGATCATCCAAAACGCGCAGTTTATTTTAAGCGTGACATCGTACAATAGGCTGACGTCATCGAAGGCGCTTGAGTAAAATCCTCTTAATTAGCAGTCTGGTAGCAAACCGTCTGAGACGTGACCGATCGCCTATCAATATCAATCGGAAATCTAATTCTTACACTATACCTACCGCAGACTAAGGAAGTGTTGGCGATTGATAACCATCAACGATTGATGGATAAGTAACTACTTACCTATACTAAGGTCATGAGTCAATAAATAGTTATTTGACAAATTATGCGTAATAGTCGACAAGGTTTGCATTTTGTGAAGTGATTTGTGGTGTGAATTAAGCTATCGGGTGTTGTTTTGGTAATAAATTGCTGGTTGTTTTGTCTTATATCACTTTTGAAGCCTACGCTGGTTGATTGAATTGTCTTCGCGCGCCTTTTGATATTATTTATTGGGTAAGTGACTGCAGTTATATTAATGAGTAACACTTAAGGTAAAATGATTTGCCTCAATCGAATTTTTAGTTGGTGGTTCACCCAAAATATGACTCTCATTTACCTAACAGTCAACCGGGTTTCTTTGCTCATTGCGCTGCACACTCAACTTACTCTTAATCAAATGTATCGAAATACTTTTATACCTATCTCTCAAACGTTAAGTCCAGTTTAAATCTTTACTACCAAAGATTAGTACTTCTGGACTAAACGTTTGAGATCAGAAGCCTTGGGGCTAGCACAACTTTTACTTCATTGTGTCATTCACCATACGCCTTTCATCTCTGTCCTGTCCATACGCGAGTTTATCGCACTATTATTAAGGAATTCCACCTAGCACATCATGAGGACATGACACATCGACAAATTGATATTCAGTAGCTACTGTCCATACAAAAAAAGTGTTATTATTCAATCCATGGACGGTTAGAAGGCGAATGATTGACAACACATTAGGAAGGTTTGAGCTTCGTATTTGCTAAGCAGATCAGTTGGCTTGTCATGTTGATTTGTCCGTTTAAAGAATAATTATTATGGGTACTAGATGTTGATCGATTGCTAACTGTGTTTTGGGTTCGATAAACACATGTTTGGTCTTGTTTAAGCAGCGGTTTTCCGAGTTTAACAGGCCTATTCAAATGGATATGAACATAAACGGACTTACATTTGCATTCATTGTTGGAACATAATCGTAGTTTGCAGCCGTATCATTCCTAATTTTGAATTTAGAATAAGTGTGCCTGTTCATAATGATAGGCACGCGTGTGACCACTAACTCACCTGATCGTAAGCGATAATGTGGTTGACGATGGTGCACGGTGGCCTAGATGTTACCTTGCCATGTTGTGTTATGTTACCTTAGTCTTGCCAAGTTACGCATTATGCAAGATAGGCACTTTCTTCTTGAGGTTGTGTTAGCATACAGCAGAAATCATACCACATCCCTCAGTAATATAGCTCCGTTATAAAAAATAAACGGTAAGGAATCCAGTGGCGGTCCCAAGGTCATGTTTAACTTAAAAACTGTTTTGTATGTGCATGTTGTTAAGTGGTTTTCGTCGTGTTGACCAGAACTCTAAGTGTTGCTGACAAGACGTGATTTGGCAACGCTTAACGTGGCTTTTAATGTGGCTGCGGTGTCTGTTGTAATTTGTTGGTTTTAAAAATAGCTTCTGGTGTTCGTTTTAATTTATTTTTTTAGGCACTGTTGCCAGAGTCTATTAAATGATATCCAGTTGGGTAGGGCTAACTTCGAGAAAGAGGTCAACTGTCAAATCAGACTCGGCTGGGCAGTGTTCGGGCAGTTGCGCGGTATCTTCTCGTCCAACTTACCACAGAGTCTCAAGACGAAAGTCCATGACCAGTGTGTATTGCCAGTAATGACCTATGGCTTTGAGACGTGGTCACTCACAATGGGTCTCATCAGAAAACTTACAGTCACCCAAAGAGCAATGGAGAGGAATGTGCTCGGCGTTTCCTTTCGTGATCGAATCAGACATGTGGAGATCCGCAAGAGAACCAGAGTTACCGATATAACCCGAAGAATTGCCAAATTTAAGTGGCAGTGGGCAGGGCACATTGCTCGCAGTACGGATGGCCGATGGGACAAAGAAGTTCTGGAGTGGCGACCGCGAACCGGCAGACGTTGCGTTGGAAAGCCTCCCACTTGGTGGGCCGATGACCTGGTGAAGGTTGCGGGGATACGCTGCATACGAGAAGCTCGAGACCATTCAATGTGGCGACGCTTGGGGAAGGCATATGTTCTGCAGTGGATGATCCGGATGCGATGATTAAATGATAGATATTTGGGAAAAGAGTTAAGTCCAACTTCTGATTTTATAAATTGGTGTTAAGACCATGTAAGACCCTACTTTAATGCCAATCCCTGCTTAAATTAAACAGAGTTTCAGACTAATCTATAATTTGAAAAATGCATAGCGTTCAAAATCTAAAGTCGGATACTGGTCCAAAGATTCTTCTCTTGGGATAAAAATGAGATTGGGTCATAGGCAGTGCTCAAAACAGACATTTTTGTCAAAAAATAGAAGAATAGATACTTTGATCTTAGTAGACTACTCCGGTGTTCCTCTAAAAGTCTAAAGTGCTTGTGCAAATAAAAAAAATGGTCCTTTATAATTTTTACAAAAAGACCATTTATTATTGTTTCCGTTTCAAAAAACCGCACTGAATACAATATTACCTTTAATTTTTAACATGCATCGTTAATACTTAAAACGTTTATTGTACCTTTGAAATATAATGGAAAATTATGAAGAATTTCTTTCGCGTCACCTCAAGTTAGCGGGTGGTAATACCGATACAATATCTGTGAATAATCAGATCTTATATCTGAACAACTTTATATATTCATCCACTCTTCAAATCTTAGTCCCTTATGGTTTGAAAAATAGAGTACAAATTATGTAGAGCAGAGAGTTTTGGAGGTGTAAAATTATGTTTGTATGTTATTGTAGTGAAATGAACAGTAATTTATCGTCGTCTTTGCAAGGTAATTGCGTAAATCATGCATTTATGACAGGCGGCCGCAAGCGGCTTTGTCTACCCTCATACCCGTAAGACCGAGCAGTCTTATTGTCACTAACGTAAACAAGCGTTAGGCGCATTGTTTGAATGTAAAAAGTACACCTTTACAGTTTTGGTGTGAGGTTAAAGAATACACCTGGGTATTGTTTTGTTTCTTTTCAAATTAGCTGTAGGTTAGTTTTTTGAAGCTTTTAAGTTTGCTATACTTATTTCGCAAAACTTCAAAACGCTCTTGCGTTCTTTTACGCAATCAGGAATTTACTTTCAAAGTTTTTTTTTTCTCCCAAGTGAATAAACAGGATCGTTCTTAAACGGCTGAAGTGATAGTTAACTCTTGTATAGAGAAGCTTCTACAAAGGATAATAATTAGCATCGCATTCATCTATTGCAGCTTTTAACGCCTATATTTTCATATATCAGATTAAATTATCATAGCTTTCAGTCGCTTTAATGGTAATTTTGCGATATTTTTCCATATAATTTTAACTCACAGAACAGCATGAAAAAAAACGTTTCAACTCTACAACAAAACAGCCCAAGCTAACTTCATTTATCAGTATTAAACGTCAGAACCATAGATCTAGTCCAACTTGTAACAATCTATTAACAAATAAACTATAAAATCATATCGAAGCTAAAGACTTAATTAGCGGTCGCGGCGGGGCACTGCGCACGCGCACCTATCTTATCTTGACTGCGCACGATTCGAACGACAACGAACCCTGTTTATGAAAATACAGGGGTATAGTCAGTTAGCCAGAATGCTGTCGTCCTAAAGCTAGGGTGACGTTAACTGACAAAATCATATTTTTAGTTATATACGAAAACCGGGCAATAATAAAAATTATGCTATAAACAACTATAAGTCATAAATTCGTGAGTTTCCGGACCAAAACAATATAGGCACATTGTTAGTTTCAATCAATTACTAAATCTTATCAAAAATAAGTTTTTAAACATAGCGATTTGGGGTGTTTATATTTTTTATCTGGAATCTATTGATAGTAGAAAAACCGGCCAAGTGCAAGTCGGTCTCACGCACGAAGGGTTCCGTACCATTATCGCAAAAAACGGCATGAAAATCAAGTTTGTTGTATGGGAGCCCCACTTAAATGTTTATTTCATTCTGTTTTTAGTATTTGTTGTTATAGCGGCAACAGAAATACATCATCTGTAAAATTTCAACTGTCTAGCTATCACGGTTCATGACATACAGCCTGGTGACAGACAGACAGACGGACCGCGGAGTCTTAGTAATAGGGTCCCGTTTTTACCCTTTGGATACGGAACCCTAAAATACTCCTTAGAAAGGTCGATAGAGATTTTTTGCTGATTACGGAGAGGTATTGAATAGTTAAAAATGGCCAAATGTCAGATAGTGACACTCGCTAGTAGGAGAGCAGTATGGCCATACCGCCGTATGGCGCCTAGGCCGTACTCACCGGCCATTTATATTGTTGCCTAATGGTGGAGTGGAAGTGAATTGTTTGTTTGCGTTTGTATGACAGAATGGTTTTTCAGAATTAAATCTATGTTGGTACTTAGGGGTTGGTACTTACTACATTGATTTTGTTGGCGATTTAGTTCGGATATTATGCATAGTTGTATTACGTGTAAAATGAAATGGTTTTAGGTAGTCTTACTTACAATTTAGTGTATTTTATTGATTTCAGTAATCTTGTGGTTTTCTCTTGTGTTAAAAGGTTTTATCTCAATGCCAAGCATCTCTAAATGATAAACCAAGTTAAGTGGTTATCATGAAAACTGTCACTAACAGAAGCCTTTATTTGTAAATATTTACGAACTGAATATGGAAGGTTAGACATCTGATTTGAAATCGGTTTCCTTGTTAAGTTTAATAAGCCGCTTACTTCAAAACTTATTGATAGCTTTGCAGTGGCAAAATACAGAAGCAATTTATGAGGTAATAAACACGATAACTTAATTGATATTTAATTCAAAAAGGATGTAAAAATGAGGTTATAGCCTGAGGTAAAACTTTGCACTTTTGCATCAATATTTCTGAATATAAATATTAATGATAATCTCTTCCATATTGTCTTTATTTCCTCGTGATCGAGCCCCAACTGCGCAGGAGTTGCCGAGCCTGATATTGTAGACAGAAGGATTTATGTCCCTACTACACGTACCTGAATATTATTATAATAATATTTTTAGTACCTACATACGTATTTGAATCACACTGTTTAAATTACTAAGGAGTGGAGATTTGTTTGTACTCGTATATTAATGAATTCTATGATTTTATTTAATTAGTAATTATAGCCATCGATTTCAGTTTTGTGTGAGCAAAAAACGGCAACTTTTTAATATGAAACTTAAGTATCTATGGTTAAGAAAAGGATGGGTCTACTGGATGCGAATAGCATTGGATTGGTCAACGTGGCGAGGTTTGAGAGAGGCCAGGTCGAGTGGTGGCCGTGATATGGCTGAAATGCTAATATGGAATTTTAGACTTATGTATATAGACTAGCTGTGCCCTTGGCTTCGCTCCCGTCAGCTGCTTACCCTACCTACCTATGATTTTTTTCTAGGTTCACTCTTCCGCGGAGAATCTTAAGACCGCCATTCTGAAAATGACGTCAAATGCACAACGCCATCTATCGAATATGGAGTGCAACTGTCCGAGTATCTAAATTGCGTTTGTTGTGATATTTTACTTACTTTATCTTTTGACATAGTGAACCGATTGCGATGAAATAATAATGAATACCTATTTCTTGAAGCACAATTTATATGTATAAAAGTTATTTCGTACATTTTACGTGATGCAACAGATAAACAGAGAACAATTACAAAAATGCTGGCAATGGGTTCTATTGGTTATTTGGTTATCCTTTAACATTTTGGCTTTTTTTTTGGGAATATTTTTGATGTAAAAAGCAACTTTTCTACATATTTATTAAGTTATTGATATGACTTAACAAAGGATTGGAGTTCACTGGATATGAAAAGCACTAGATAGGTCGATGTGGCAACTGGCAACGCCTTGGAGAGGTATATGCCCAGTAGTGGTCATCTTACACCTGAAATGATGCGATGATACGACTTGACAAATCACCTCTAAAATCTTCTAAAGTCCTTCAAAATTGACTACAAAAATTCCTAAACGACTACCATCAGAAAAATACCCATTAAAAACTAAACGGAACCCACGCACAAGACTAAGGTTACCAGATACCAGATAGATAACAGCGTACATAGCTCTCTAGGTATCGCAGGATCGCGGGTGGCGACTAGCCTCGAGCTAATTAAGATAACTCAATATGTCCGCCGACCGCGAAATATGGCGGCGTGCACGCAGATAGCTGTGTGCGCAGATTTTGCGCGGCAAATTGTTGTATGACATGCACTGGATGTATGAATAATATGTATGTGCTAAAGGATAATGTCGTAATCTACATTCGAGCTCGGTTGAGATGTTTGTGCAGATTTCTTAGCGACTTGGCTAGCACAACAATGTTGGTTTTGTATTGTATAATGTCGTGATTCATGAAATTCAGGTTTAATTACGAAAGAAAAGCATTTGATTTTAACTCTCAACGGAAAAAGAGGGTGTTATAAGTTTGAAGTGTGTCCCTGAGTGTTTGTGTATTTGTGTCTCTATATGTGGCATCATAGCTCCTAAACGGATGAACCAATATTGATTTAGTTTCTTTTTTGTTTGATAAGTGACTTTATCGAATTTGTCCTTACAAAAATTATGAGTGTTTTACTTTTGAATCGTGCCTGTATTTTCAGCCCCGGGAAAACTAAAGCACACGTAAGGACTACTTTGGGATTACCATAGCCTGAAATAGAGACGTTTAAGACTCATGATACTTGACTCCATAAACTGTACCTACCGATGTGTACCGTGAGCTAAACCAAGCCAGCGCGTTTTTCAAAGAACCTCCTCTTTTGTTTTCAAAATAAGTTCTTGCAAGTTCCCAACGAACTCCTTAACAGATCGACTACATTTCTTTTTTTTTTTTGGGTAATCATCCAATGACTCTTTGAGGCCCGCGTGAAATACTAAGCGCCGTAAACTCGAGCCTGGTCTTTATCGGACGGCGAGCTACCCATTACTTGCCGTCCGCAAGCCCGCGCCTACGGTGACCGGAAATCGACTTGCGACTCCCGACGCCCAGGGCTTGTCCTGCGGTGGCCAGGGGCTTGAGAGCGTCCCATGCCCTCTCGCTCCGTACCATGGTCTAAAACAGAGCCGGACGCGAGATGTCGCCTCCACCGATCGCCTCCTCGAGGACACGGAAGTGCTCCGCCCAAGCGGGGCAGATCCCCACCGTATGCTCCACCGTGTCCTCTGGCCGGTCCACACAATGGTGACACCCAGGCGTTTCCTCCCGCCTTATCCTGAACAGGTACCTCCCGAAGACTGACTACCTAACTGATAATTTCTCTACCAAAAGAAACAGTCCTTTACAAAAATGATTATTATCAAGTATCAAATCATTCTAGTCCAAACTAGTCAACACTACTTAGATCGAGGTCAAACCCTTTGCTCAAGCAATATCCTCTTACCAACTCACCTTCAATATAAATCTCCCTAAAGACTAGAATCACGTCAAGCTAGGGTCATATAACCTAAACAAAAGCAGTAAGAAAATGTCTAATTAAACCAGTACCAAAATCCGATATCAGGGTACCAAGAGCCCAGCTAATAAAGTGACTAGTATCACGTTGCTAATTAGCGCGTTAATTATAAACCTTCTACGGGAGCCTTAATTTCTGCATAAAACACTATCCGAAGCCGCCCTTAACTTTTGAGGGTTCAGTTACGTGTTTTCGTTTGCTTTGTTTATTTAGTTTTTGGTGGTGATGACGATGACCTAGTTGAAATTTTTGGGAGGGTACCGTAATTTTTCAGTCTGATATATTATATGAAGTACATTTGTAAAAGGTAATCTATACTGTGATTTTTAATTTTTCATTCTGATATTTTATATACAGAAGTACATTTGTAAAAGGTAATCTATACTGTGATTTTTAATTTTTCATTCTGATATTTTATATACAGAAGTACATTTGTAAAAGGTAATCTATACTGTGATTTTTAATTTTTCCGTCTGATATTTTATATACAGAAGTACATTTGTAAAAGGTAATCTATACTGTGATTTTTAATTTTTCCGTCTGATATTTTATATACAGAAGTACATTTGTAAAAGGTAATCTATACTGTGATTTTTAATTTTTCAGTCTGATATTTTATATACAGAAGTGCATTTGTAAAAGGTAATCTATACTGTGATTTTTAATTTTTCAGTCTGATATTTTATATACAGAAGTACATTTGTAAAAGGTAATCTATACTGTGATTTTTAATTTCGTAGACTAAACTGACAGCTGCCAATGACTTTATTATTTTTAAATGTTGTAAGCGCGGCGCATAGTGTTGTGGGTAAGTGTCAATCATAATCTAGTGATTCATCGAATCGATGTGACATGACTCCTCAATTTAATTTTACTAATTGGTGTAAATAAATGTTTTATAAATATAAATGCAACAGTATTCATACACGTAGTACGTAAACTTATATTGTGTTAAATATGACATCTACAATAAAATAAATGATGATGATCGCTTTTATTAGAAACTAAATAAGGGCTGCTAGTTTCTTAACAAATGTATTTTTTTTGCCGTGAAATAGTTCCTTTTTGATCTACTTCCATTTTCGATCAACTTTCAATCACTCAGGATAAGACATTATTTTTATGTAACGATAAAGTGACAACCCCCCAAATAAAAAGTATAATTCTATAAACGATGGCGATTGTCGTCGAAATGTCAAAATGGACGAATAAAAGCCTTAGATAAGAGACATTTTATCATAGAAAGCTAGGCGATTGCGATTGGTAAAACTTCAAAAATGTATGCGAATGTCAAACGCTATCGATATGTCACGTGATCAATCCCATACATTTAAGCATTTCGATCATCGCCATCGCTAACGTCAAATGACACTTGTCTATAGTCCTGAGGCCACATATATAAATCTAACTAGATGACGCGATTGTATGTACTTCGCGTGTCAAAAAACGGAGTAAAATTACGATCAATGACCGTAATTTGAGCTTTTCATTCAGCACCACCATTTCATCAGCATGTTTCATCGGCACCGGAAAGCCACCGAAATCTAGAAAAATGCCTTTTATGCCATATTGAGCTGTAAAGAAAGCATAGAAAAAGTTGGCCGTGGCATTGGAAATGATTTCTCTCATTGGTAAGTAAATTTGTATTTAAATTGTGTGTGAAAAAGTGTCCCGCTTGGTTTTCATACAGATGGAGGGACTTGTGTTATCAAGTAAGATTTATGTCTATGCCTGAGGCCCTAAACTTAGTGACATTCTATCATCGAAAGCGTGGCGATAACGACTGTCAAAAAGACAAAATTGTATAGGATTGACAAGCGATATCGAAAAATTACGTGATCAATCACTTACATTTTGACATTTTCGACTATCGCCTTCGCTTATACCGAATCACGTGACATTTCAATAGCGCTTTGCAATACTTTTTTTAATATTTTACCAATCAATTATTTATTATGATGGTTATTAATTAATTATTTATATGTCATTTTCTTTAATTCTCTATCGCGATGCTTTATTTTTTGTTACTTATCTAGCCTCTAGGCTTTTTATCCAGCAAAATGCACAGTTCCTGTGAGACATGCTACGGTAGTGAAACCGCGGGCAAAGTTACTTAATATAGCATGTTTCTGTCATGTCTTAAATTCTTTTATGATTCAGTATGGCGCCTAAACTGATATATAATATTCAAAGCAGCTACGTTACCAAAAAACCACGGCATTGTTTGGCGTGTGCTAAAAAATTGTGGGTATCTACAAGTCCTTTGTGCGAAACCGAATTTAATTTTCCAATCATTTTCAATAGGTATTGTTCTAGTGACTAGATTCTCAAATCGAGTCAGGAAGTGTGTTTTGGGCTTAACGTTACAAATATCTACTCAGGTATTCATTGCACAAATTTTGCAGTTGCTCAAAAACTATCCATCAAACGACGTGTCTGCGATGTCCAATAAATTCTCGTTCATATCCTACATCAATATGATTTACGTTTATATGCTTCGTATAAATCTATTATTAAACAAATTCAAGCTTAATTTAGTACATAGGATCGTATATCCTAGATTACTAACGAATGTTCTCATAAGGCAAAGATGACTTTGAAAGAAGCGTAAACAGAAACTCTAGTTTGGTATCTACTAGTAATTCTCTTAAGAGGACGCAGAGTATGGTTGAGCAAATAGCTAAATAATAGAAGTCCCTCAGCAGGTGGACTGTAGTCATTACTCTTGCGGTAATCCGCCGAATACACCCTGATTTATTGGGTACCGCAGACGGACCTCCAAATTTAGGTGTTTTATAAAAAATGGAGCTTAGTTTCTTGAGTTATAAATAATGTTAGAAATCCCTAACGGGAATGGGGCTTGGTAAGTGTGCGACGCGATATGTTTCTTTCAAAATAGTTTCGTTTATTTATGAGTGACTAAAATTATATGTAGCTTTATGAGAGTTGCATTATCTTCTTGTATATTTAGAACTAGATTCTTGTGATTCATGATTTGGATATGCTGCGTTCTTCTGTTTTATTAAGCACAGAAAGGAGATTGCCCATACACAGGCCCCTTATGAGGTATCGGGTCTGGGATTTTTATTATCCAAAAGTAGGATTAATATTTTGTTTTTTTTTTCCATCCGTGTCCTTTACTTTGTATGTACAGGTAACAACAAATTAGATTCGTACACTTGGAATTTTTTATGCACCTTATTGCATTGTTATAAGTGTTCATTTCCAGAACATAAACATCGTTATATCTCATGAACCCCGAAAAATAAAAATAAAACGATAGAAAAAAAAAAGTTTTATTCATAATTAGATGCATATAACTTTTTTCTACAATATGCAACCAAATTCATCAAGATACAACCATTTTTCAAAGGGGCTCAAGTTCCCTTACAAAATGGACATTCTCCTTTGGCAATAGAAAATAAGACCCAGTTTCTGGATAGGAAACTGTCGCAAAATTAGTCGTCAAACTAGGTACCGTTTTCTGCGGTATTTGTTTGAATCAATTTTCCACGACCAAACGCATCACTTGACTTTCATTTAATTTATGACGAATGGATATTTTCTTTCCGTAAATTAGGGCTTTAGTTTTCTTTAAAAAATCGCTGGTTTTCTCTGTACATTAGTTTTGTAGAACTATTCACAGCGAATGTTCAATCTATTTACAGGCACACCTTACAGCGAATGTTCAAGCTATTTACACTCCCTCGCGGTAACAACAAAGTTACCAGCATTTACATTATACCTACATAAGACAGGTAAATGATTATGTCTACACATTTATGTAAATGCATCCTATAAACCATAATATATATGTTGTTGTAATGCATGTAAACATTATTCTAACGCCTTGTTTGTCAGCAACTCAATATGATCTTTGACTCTAGGCAAAGTGACATTGTATAAGCAATAAAGATTGGCATAGATCAGCATATAATGTTCCCACTGCTGGGAAACAGGCCTCTTCTCTGTGACCTCTTACAGGGAGTGGGCTGTGACCCACCATTAGTGCTTCTTTCGCAAGCATTTGTAAACGAGCAATCGTAGGCAAGCAACAAATGCTTTCCAGCGAGCCCAGCATTCATGTTCGAGCAAAACTATGAACGTTCGAGTCGAACCATTCACTTGCGAGCTTAGAGCATTCCAATACGATCTCGTTAAATGTCATTCATTCGATAATACGATTGACCAAGAAGGTCGATCAAGGAACTGTTCCTTGTTTACTAGTGGCCAGTAATATTCCTACTTATATACTCATTCATTTCATTATCTGAGTGCTCGCTTTCGACCGTTTTATTTGCGTGAACATTCGAATACGAGCCGTTTCGGCGAAAATCGTTGCGACGTCCACACCGGCCGAAGTTCGCGCTTGCGTGCAAACTTTGTAACGCTCGGCTCAACGTCAACACCACTCGAATATACGACGTCGAATGTTCATTATACGTGAATGCTCTCAGCGAAGACGCTCCTTTACAATAAAAAAATAGTAATTAAACTCGCGCTAAAAGCCAAAAAATATATATATTGTTACACTATAAAATTTGACACTTTAATGACCTCACTCTACACCAGCGCCCCTAGCGGCAAAATCCAACGCGGTTGCGTCAGCGCTACCATCATGAGTTCATGACACGTGGTCAATCCCTTAAACTTTGGCATTCCGACAGTCGTGTGAATTTTTTAGGTCCCCGTACCTAATTCAAATAAATACCTACCTACTTCCTCACAAACATATATACCATCTCAAAATAAACCCCAGGAACTTGAAATATGTACACAGTATTTTAAATATATTTAAGTGTATGTAGTAAATAAATAAGGTCTAAAATAGCGTAGCAAAAGAATCGAACCCCATATCCCGGCGGCCTCGCAAGCTTGCTTCCTGTTTGGCACGGCACCATGGCTAGTTTTCTCAATGTGAACACTACTTTATTTTCACCGTTCGTCTGTATGTATGTATTATGCATTAGGTTTTTCCAAGCAATCGTTCAATTTTATTATTTTGGATCTTGTTTGTGGATTTTGATAATGTGGGGTCGAAGAAAGATCCGTTTTAAGTTGAGTTTCAGCCATCATCTTGCTCTTTTAATGAATTTTGTTGCAGAAATAATATTGGATTTCTAAAAATAGGTCTATTTATCTTTATCTAGTTGCTTAAACTGTGATTTTGTAATTAGCAGATAAAGGATGTATAAAATGCCAAATAAAAACTAGGGGTTGAGTACTTGGGCCTTGTCCTCTCTGTTGGGCGAGCACGGCCAAATATGACAGGCTTGAGTCTGCAATTTGGAAGCATAAACCGTGATTAAAATGTGTGATTCAAGCCCTATCACAGAGTCCATGCTCGCTCGGCTGGACTCTGCTCAAGAATAATACTCTGTTACAGCAAAGAGCAAAAGGCAATAACAAACAGACCAAACCTGCAGGCTTATTACGTATCGTTTGCAAGAGCAAAACGATAGTGAACAACGCTTTATGTCATAAAAGTCGGAATTACCTGCAGTCTAGGTATGGTAGGTCCTACACAATTGTTTGCTAATAGCTCGCTATTTGTCAAATGCACTTATTAAAAAAAAACCGCCAATAACTCTGAAACTTCTGTATTGAAGATCAATTATTACGCAAAAATCACTATCGTTTTGCTCTTGCAAAAGATACGTAATAAGCCTGCCGATCATAATTTGAAAGCCCAGATCCCAATCAGTTCCCTGATACCCTTCTGAAATGCCAGAGTGTTCAACCTTAAGAAACAACGGAAAACAAGAATCTTCTTACAGCAACAGATCACAAAATCTATCTTCTTGAACCTTCGAACCTATCAGCCTCTTAACAGGATAGGCAGAGACGTAACAGTTATGAATTTACGAGCGTAGCGCACCTCATGTTTTATCAAGTGTCATAGATTATCTTCATTGGCTAATAACCAGATGTTTCTCGTCCGGTTAGTGACCAGCCAGGAATTTAAACTGACATTATTCATATTGGGCTGTGAAGATTCTGAAGGGTCCGTTCTGTAGAAGTTGACACGAAGATGTTTTGGTAGTGGTCTGACGCAAAAGTGGACCTTATACATCTGGCCTTCTTGAATTAGTTTTATAAGGTTGATGACAAAGAAAATATATTTAGTCCGTCAGATTACGAAAAAATATTGGACAGGTATTTTTCTTTTGTCACGTAAACAAAAAATTACGACGATACAGTGTGTTGATATATCGTGTGACGTCACGCCGTGCTACACATTTTTGGGTACTGACAAAGTGACGTCACATGCCCCCATCCCTGAACTTTGATGCGCTTTATACTTGTCAATTTTTATTTATTTAATAAAGCAAAAAATACGTGTCTATCCAGGAAACATTCCTATTCTAGTCCAATCATAATCTATACCAATACCAATATTATAAAGAGGAAAGATTTTTTTGTTTGTTTGTTCGTTTGTTTGTACCGAATAGGCTCCTAAACTACTGGACCGATTTCAAAAATTCTTTCACCGTTGGGAAGCTACTCTATCCCCGGGTGACATAGGCTACTTTTTATCCCTGTATTCCCACGGGAACGGGAACTACGCGGGTGAAACCGCGAGGCGTCCTCTAGTATTTAATATTTGCCATCGACATGCTAAGAAGTTTCCTGAAAAAGTTGATACCAAAAAATATTGGACTCATTGCAGGCACAATTTGTTCAAATTTCGCATGACGCCTTCCTACACTTTTTCCCTAGAACTGACGTCACAAACTTACGCTCTTGAAATATGGTGCTCTTTATCTTTATCCAGAACATCTCTATTGAGAACAATCATAAAAATATTCAAATTACAATGACAATTTCCAAATTGTCAATTTATGATACTCATACCTATTTCTTGATACTTGAAATAATTATTTGCTAATACTAACTGTACTTACTGAAAAGACCTTTACTAGTCTCCTGTTCACTGTTTGTGTGTTGGTGTAGTGTGTGTGTCTTTTAAAAAAGAGGAGTGTTATAAGTTTGAGGTGTGTTGCTGTGTGTCTGTCTGTGGCATCATAGCGCCTAAACGGATGAACCGATTTTGATTTAGTTTTTTTTGTTTGAAAGGTGATTTTGTCGAAAGTGTTCTTAGCTATATTTGAATAAAATCGGTTCAGCCGTTCTAAAGTTATGGACGTTTTACTGTTTAAATCAGGGTGTTTTCGCAAGATAAATATGTCGGGGATTTTTTTAAATTTTGAAATTTTACTTAATGTTTAATAAGTTTTTAGTAGGTATGTATTTTCTTCAGCAAAAAAGAGATTTGTCTTTGTTTCATTGATGATCCTGAATTAATTTGGCCAAACACCCAAAAGGAGATAAGCTTGTCCATTAAGCGTACAAATAAAGGATAATTGTTTGTTCAAATAAAAATAAAAGCAAGTTTTACAGTAACAGAATTTTATTTAATGCAGATCCATCTCGCACTATAGCCGATATTGTACAAAAAATTATAATATCGTTCCGTTCATAATAATAGGTAATGATAGGTAATATAATATTACACAACTTTTCACACAGTTACAATCATGAAACACAAATCATTCTCTACACTAGAATCCCTCAAGTTTTAAGTATTTCTCTTCATTTATATCTATATTATAATTATTTTACATTACAATAAAATTGGGCCTACCTATTTACGTATGACAAATGCTTCGTAAAAGGACAAAATTTACGTATTACATTCATGAGCACGTTTCGAATTAAAATAAATTAACGATTTCGTTCAACTGTAAACTTATAATTTTCAAAATGCCGCAAAATATCTGTGAAATATTAAAAACAAGTGTACGAATTTCGAATTCCGCGGATAGTGTACAATAAGTTTGTCATCTATCTTTTTTTAAGAAGCTTTATAAATAAGTATTTAATATTTACAATATGTAACAAAAGTTCATCAATAAAATCTGCATCGAGATTCTTTCAGGTAAGTAGTGCAAGTCCACAACAATACAATGGTTGTTTATAATAACACAATAAAATCATTATTACGTTAAAAAGGAACTATAAAGAGGTAATTAGATGAATCGATGATTAATAAAAAAAATGAATTTGGCACTTCGAAGGGCGTTAATTAAAAATAAAAGAGCCGAAAGAATCTCGACGAAATCTTACACGATCATTCGCATCGACACTACTAACGTTATACAGAAGAAAAAATTACGTATATGTTTATAGGAATCCAAAAATATTACCACTACTGTATCTTAAAATAAATTACATTATCTATTACTTAAATTTAATTAGCTATTCGTATACTGGGCACAACTAGTTTTGATTCATGTCATTTTTAAGTGACTATAGGTAATCTATTTTTCTAAGAATAAGTTAAGCTATCGACTAATAAATGGAATATTTTTTTTTCACACTAAAGCTTTTGTAGTTACGTATTTAGGATTTCTGGCGGGACGCAA
The DNA here is from genome assembly GCA_964057195.1 of Orthosia cruda. Lineage (NCBI taxonomy): Eukaryota > Metazoa > Arthropoda > Insecta > Lepidoptera > Noctuidae > Orthosia > Orthosia cruda. Next base: position 33,341,953 of record OZ059829.1, on the reverse strand, counting down.
TGGAATTTAATGTTTAAATACATAATACGTAATTAGAAAAAATGGTAGGCACGAAACATCGTCTTCATTTTTAAATCGATTTAGTCAAATATCTCACAAATATACAATAAAAATTATGGTAAGTATACATTTGCCGAATGCGTCGCGCCAGTAAAATATAATATTGTAAGTAAAAGTCTGTAAATGTATCACTATTATGCATTTCAAGACGTATACAGACGTTGTACATCAGAGTTCGGTTACAAGTACATAATTACTAAGTCTTAATATTTACATTACAATAATTTGTTTCCACACATGCACTGCGACGTACGATGTTGATGATTGATGAGAACGAACTTGATACTAATCAAATTCGATATTCGTATAACAGTATTTCTGGTCAAAACATTGAGTATTACAAACTCCACATCACAATCTATAATAACCTACCAACTAGAGACATATGAAAAAGATGATATTCCCGTAGTCGCAGTGGACGTATCACACTCCTAGTGCATTTTCAATTTCAGCTCTCTAACAAACAATTTGAAAGGAAATGATCTCATCTTGATACGAACTATTGGCAAGCGCTCCATCAGAAATAAACCCATACTGTATGTACCTAATTGTAAGAACGGCATCGCAATAATATAAACAAAAATAGTAACTATAAAGAGCTGTAAAACCCACCTCGGTTCGACACCGCGTTTTGGCAGATAAAGTGCGATTTCAAGTGAGCGATAGTGGGGCACGATTCGCACGATAAATAAAAACACAATTCCATTTGAAGCTCGTAGCTGCGGCGCGGCGGCCGTGTCCCGTGTACCTCAGCAGGCGTTCAAGATTTATACACGGAGATGCGGAACAATATATCACGGAACAGTACGCGGGAACTCGACCTATTCCTAGCGTGGAGCAGCCACCGTCCCGATGGAACATGATAGCAGATCACCCCGACAGATAGCGACAGCCTCACAACTAACGCCATGTCGCCTGGACAATAACTGTACGCTTTCTAATGGTTCTATCAGGATATACGGCGAGCACACGACTCGCACGCCACAGTTACGCAACACATCGATGCGGATTGATTCTTATTAATCGATGTGACTATTTAACATCATCGCCTGATTAACATAATGTATTCGTATGTAAGTCAAGCTAAGCGATAAATAAGCAAAGATCGAATTGCGTATTTTTCATCCGAGCTTCATATAATTTATAGTCGACGATGGTATCGCGACCCGTTCTTTTATTTGTGAAATAGTGATACGCGGAGTGTGCTCGGTAAGCGTTACTAACGGGGAATTTTGACAATAAATCTCTGGCAGTCGATTGCCTAAGCGTTCGTGTGGGCTGGCGTAAAAATTTATTCGACAGTCGATTTTGATATCTTGATCTCGCGACGTCAAACCGCGTCGGGGCGTGCGGAGCCGAGCGACAATATGACAATCAGACACACATCACTAGCTGCGGATACATGGAGCGCGCTAACTTGCTAACTTACGTACTAGTATCGGCCCTAAGACCTACCAAAGCATCGACAACGTATACACGCGACGACCACCTGAAACAAAAGGAAAAGCGAAATTAATTAAAACGCCAATCATAAAAAAATTAAAAATGCAAATAGCTTATTCGTTTTCGAGATAAATAATTTAAGCGGGGTTAGCTAAACAACGTATGAAAAATTCGTTATCGTCGCTGTTGGTTTAGGATAATTTGAAGCATAATTTCAGCAATATGCTGAGGAGATAAATGTGACGATTTTCAGCAGTATTTTCTATTTATACGCTTGGCACTAGTCGGTAACAATTTAAAATCTAAAGCGCACGACGATATTTCATCAGATCGGAATACGTTCTCATAAACAAGGGCGGACTTAAAATGCAAATAATTTCGCGCGAGCCCCATGGGCATGTTAAAACAAACTCAGCATTCTAACAGCTTTTCATTATTTATCGCTTACGCTCACGGAACGGCGAAAAATTTTTTTCAGTTAAAGTTAATTTCTAGCGTAATGCGTATTTGATAAAAGGCTGTATCTCTGGCAGGCAGGCTGCGTCGAGCCGGCTCTGAAATTAAGATGTAACATGATGCGAGAACGAGCAAGAGCAGCTAGATTTATTGCTATACCACTTTGCATATGCTGATTTACAAAGACGGTGGATTTCTTCAGAGTGGTTGCGTGTGTGACAGTTATCATTTAGGTGTGTTATTTAAATGACTGTCGCCATGATGCTGTGGAAGTCCCTTTTTTTGATTTGTTATTATTTATATTTATGTGGAACCATGTTTCAGAGTATAAAATGTGAGCAAATGAATCGTCTTATGTTGCGGTGTAGTAAACATTTGTGTGGTAAATTAGGCAAAATTGAAAATATCATTCGGCTTATAATTGATTGCAAAATAATAAGGCATGTAGGGACACATAATATGGAAGATTTAGAAGTATATAAAGCATTCGTAGTAAAAAGTTCCCTATCATCGTGAAGCAAATTAAACTTGTTGTAAATAATTAGGTTAGGCAGATTTTTAGAATTATAACATGATACCTACCTAAATTCATATTAGTAGAAAATTAAAAATCACAATTCTCACTAAGCAAGTTTTGATATTAAGATACGACGGAAAGATTTTGTTTGCTAGTCTTGTTTTAATATCCGTTACAGTAAAATAAATATTAAAGATATTTAAATAGGTTTGAGATGAATCAATTGCTCGCAACTGACGCCGCAATCGATGTGGCCACCTACTGGGCCTAAAATATAGAAAGAGTTTTCCATCAACTCGAGAAATAAAGAAGATTAATAAATATTTTAAATAGTTAGTTGTATCATCTCTATAAAGTTCGAGCGCTGCTGATGTGGCCCATTCGCGAGGGAGGACTGTCTGGCGATCCGCAGTCAGCAGAAAGAAACACATAACAGAAACGTTCGAGCTCGCCTCGCCACTCACAAGTAAAACATCTTATATTTTATTATTTTTTCAGGGGATTTAATTACTTCATTTTTATACGGCGTGTTTTTACAAAAAAATAAACTTCGACAAAACTAGTCGTTGGCACTGACTTTTCTTGTTCACGTACATTTTTATTTTATTTATGCCTTGACAAACGACGCGTTTACAATTTATACGAAGTAAGTTTTTACACAGAATGTAGGTCAAACATTTGATTAAACGCCCATGCAATCAGTATGTACGTAATTTATTGCTGTAAACAAGAATACACCTACGTTTCTCCGGGGAATTCTCACAAAAAGTCAAAGTAGTACAAAAAGGTTCACCTACCATCCCGGTCAAGGAAAGTAATAAAGAAGAGGGACGCGAACCGAATAATTGATACGATTATGTGTTACTACTGCAGAGGAGATAAGGGTGGAAGCAGACTGCGCACAATAGGACGAAGAGTAAAAAGGAAAATAGAAGAACATATAAAGAAATAAAACGTGCTGACGACGTTCAATCGCTTTCACGTTCAGAATAAATGCTAATTCCAAATGATCGCACATGTTTTTATTGCAAATCGTTACGTAACGCTTCGAGACATAACCCAAGTCGGCACAAAACTAAAACGAATGCTGAAGATGCCGCCACGGACGACGACCCGAAATGCGACTAACACGATTTCTATTCTATTTCCAGATGTTGACCAGTATGCACGCAGCATCAAGAACAATGGAAGAAGGGCGCCCGGCGCTCCGTCAAGTGCGAGAGCCCATAAATCCAATAGGACGCGCAATTTGTTGAATTACAGCATGCGCAGCCAGCCACCGGGCCGACGCGAAATTAGCTCCCACAGAGATAAATTGACGGCGGCCCGCTAAATAAATTATTTGGGAAAACCGAGAAAAAACGGGCGTCTTCCCTTGATAAGGGTTGCGAGTATTCTACCGTGGAAATAATGAATATCGACCGCTGAAATACGTACTTGTGGGATACAACAATCATCAATATTAGTCTCCATGTTTGTTTACTTAAGCCCTAACAATCCCTTTCGTAATGAAGAAATGTTTCACAAAACTTTAAGTGTACTGATCCCCAAATAAAAAACCACAATCGCACTTAATGACTATTCGGTAGCTCTATTAACTAAACATGAAACATCAATCAAACTTAATGATCCGCCATTTGAATAGAAGCACTTTATAAAATCAACACCTTAAAAACAAACGAACACACAGAATTGTATCTGGTTTGGTAATTAACCGAGCAATTATCACCTGGAAACCGTTATTAAGTCGACCTAGGTATTTCTCACGCTAATAAAAAAAGTAATTAAACCTCAATAACCGACACGAACTGGAACCTCACGCGTGGAGACCGCGTTAACATTGGTTGAAACGACATTTTAGTTTAGAAGTTCTGTCATAAGCATTTTTGACGAATTCTTACTAATCTTGTGGTGATTATGTAGCTTAAATACAGATGTTTTCTTTTACAAGGAATTTAGAACTGTCACTATTGTTATCCAAATAAGCTTCTGTGGCAGTTGTTACATCTTGAAAATTGTACGTCTCGTCTTATGTTAATGATAGACTGCTTTTAGCCGATAGTGTTTTAAGGATAGAAAAAAATCTTTTAGCAGAGCAAATCCTCTTAGAGCTATATTTTTAACACAAACATCCCTCAAAAGGATTGCATCACCCTTTCTTTCAACGGGATTAATCTTAGTTGTATATTCAAGATTTAGGCGGCAATAAGAAAGATGCATAGGTGGGCTTACGAAGGGGCGAGACTGGCAAATTGTCTCAGATTCCACCCCAGCCTGTAAGGATTTTATTACATTCGTTAACGCATATAAGATTAATGTGAAAATACTTTACATTTGTATGTAAATTCTATAAGGATTACAGAGGGTTTCAACAAAGGGTTTAAAAAATTGTAACCGCAAGCTACAAGAAAAGTTATTACCATTTGTCTGAATGATATTGGTACAGCAATTTCTATTTTACTCTGGATGTATAAGAATATGAAATAACAGTTTTGAAACTCGTGTTTAAAATCAGAATGAGAAACTCAGGTAAATTTATTCGGTTGCCATTTTGAAAATATCCACCATATTGGCAGCAAAAACGTAAAAAAATCGAACAACCAATTATATTCGAATTCAAAAATTGGAATAGGGGTTCGTTTTTCAAAGGAGCTCGCCCAACTTCGCCCCACCCAGCGTACCTGCGCGGAGTGGCCATCAATTTATCCACATCCCCACCCGACGTGTGCGGGCCCTCGTGACGTGAGCCGTCCATGTACGCCGTTACTGTATCGTCTATTGTTAGAAGTATTTCGTCCAAGAGTTTGGTATGGATACCAAAAACTGCTGGTGAAAATTGATGGTGAAGCATACCTAGATAAGGGAAGATGTTGGGATGCATAGGTGCCATTGGTTTGTTTAGTCAAAACAAATCTTCAACATAAAAAAACTCATATGTAAATTACGATAGAATCTAACACAATTTGCTTCGCCAGCAATATTAATATTAAAAAAGGGGTACTGTAATTTTTTTCCCGCAGCGATCCGCCCCCTGCCCGGGACATTTATCAGGATTTTGGACGGCACAAGCTAAAATTTTGGACGCTTTAAGCTGGGCGTAAATTTCACAAAACATGACACGACCGCGTGAAAAAAAAACGACCGAAAAGTTACTCGAAGCATTTGCTTTTGTGTATCCAGTTTTAATGAAAATGAAAATTTTCTGATTCCATAAGTATTCATTAGAATTAAATCCAGCAGCGACAATGTGGCAACATCCGTGTAATTTGATACACACATTCTTTTTTTTTAAATCTTTTATCGGTTCGATAAAATTCTATGTTTATTCAAACAGAATATGGACAGTAACTCGTTACCCGCTACAAGGCTTCGAGATTTAAAATTCATTATTCAAAATATCAACGGTATTCTAACCTGTAGGGCCTTCACATAAATTCTCATCTCTCAAGACACGACCAATTATACGGAAGTTTTAAAAAGGCGACCGTTACTAGGCGCATGCGCAATCGTTTGTCACCGTTGTGAACTTTCACACTACACGATATTTATATTAATTTTATTTTTGGGCACGGCTAATGCGGTCGACGTGCTCAGACTAATCTTTCTTTTTTCTTGCTATTTATTTCTGTAACAGTTTGTTATGTGCCACCATTAGGTCGGGCATTTGAGGGTTGCAAGCGATAGTTATTTTAGGTTCTCACTTAAGATACGCTTTTATTGACATTTGTGTTTGTGTGTACATAATATTCGGTTAAGTTCGGTTTTGTTTACCTACGCAATGTTAAATTCCTTAGAAGCGAATCATCACTCACGTGTGTGTTTTGTATTTTTGTGCTCCAAATAAAAAGAACAATGCGTCTTTAGCTTTATGTGTCCACACGCCTCAGCAGACAGCGTCGTATAATATTTACAAAACATTCGCAAACCATTTTATTGCTCCAAAATAAATACTCCATGCAAATATATGCAAAGGCAACCTACGCACGATGTAAATTAAAGAGAACACCAAAAAAATTGAGAAAAAAAATGTTGGCAAATATTGTAACGAGAAAAAACTATTTAATCCGAAAAGTTTTGTAGGTTGGTAGTAGGGAATAAATCAAGCGGTCGTCGCTGGCGTCGATGCCAAGGAAATAAGATGATATCGAGTTGGCAACATCGCGGAGACGGTGCACTGGTGCACTGACGATGAGCTGCCATTGTTATGGAGAGAGTGTGAGACAGCAGGCGTGAGTATGAAGCGAGAATCTTCGCAGGTAGAGTGAAGACAATTATTGTTCAGAAGATTCAGGAGAGGGTTAATACCAAATTCCGATAGATGCGTTATTAATTTATGTTGATGATATGCTGATATTGCTTTTTAATGAAAATATAATAAAATACCTAACTCCCCATTTATTTGTAATATTTTTTCATCGTTTTCCAGCAGATTTTTTAGAATTTGTTAAAATAATAATTTAAAAAAAAATTGACGATAATTATGCCAAACTCATTGTACTCTCTCGTGGTGCCAGCAAATCTCAAAAGAGGTAAATAATATAAAAATACATTTGTTTTGCTTTCTCATTTGATACGTTCTTGAAATAAAGAACGAACTTGAAGTTTACTGCCAAAATTATAATACGCTCCATTTCTTACAGAATATCTGTGTTGCCATTGCCACCTTCAAGAAAATTATTTAAGTGCGAACTCATGGTATTGAAACCCCATATTTCAGTTGTGAGTGCTTAGTGGTCGACGACATACGCTATAAATCTCCGTATGATTTGTAATAAAATCTCGCCACTTTACTGAACGTCTTTGTAGAGTATCAGACGTTTATTAAGTACCTATGTGGATGTTTTTCTCGTCTTTTTGCTGCAATAAATACAGCAATTTCTCTCTCGTATATTCGTGAGGTGAGCAAAGGGTAATCGGGTGTCAGTCATAGTGCCAATTCGTGAAAATTTATGTCGGTTAAATTCAAGTGCATTTATATAGTACCTACAGTATAGTATTCTTGTCATAGAGTGTTCGAAGCAATCATTACAATCGACCACATTTTGCTGACCTAGCGTTACAATACAGTCGCACTAAATGCTTAGTGCATTACGGACAGCAAGCGGGTACTGTCATATTTATCATTTTAGCGATAGCTTAGCCTAAACGCCTAATCTCTTAGGTCGCTTCCCTACATTTTGGTCCTTCGTGCCGGATCTCAACCAGGGACCTATTGGACCCAGGATTGACGTGATTGTTACGAGTACCTATCCAATTACTTAATTACTAAAATCCAGTCCATATATATTGTTATTAATATTAGAACCGATTATTAACAGCTGTGATTCTCACAGGTTTCTAAATATATGTAGATACCACTATAACTAATATCGATCACAGTCTGTATTTTTTTCTTGGATACATAATTGGAAAAGTTGTATTGACTTTGTTTTCCTTCTACATCCACTAAAATATTTTTCATAGACATCTCCAATTTGTAAGCATATCCGTCCCCGTGATTTATTTTAGTAGTTTTCCCAAAGATTTATTGGTATTACTTAGAGCTACTGTGTTACTTCAATTCAACTTTATTTTGAAAATAACGTCAAAACTCGATTGAGTGCCACTCACAATAAGACATTAATTTGTCGACCCATGTGATACATCCGTATATGTATCACACGGGTATGTGTAACATGTATGTTTACCATAAATTTGATTTGTGGCGCCCTCGCCCAGAGCATCGGCAAATTATAATCCTTCTTCCACAACAAACGGGCAGTGGATGAAAACAATTTTCTCTCGAAAAGATTACATCCCGTCCGTCCTTTATTACATCTAATCACGAGATCTAACAATAAACTATTTTTCACAATATTATTTAGTGAGGTCGTCCCTTCACACTTTCGTTTTTTCTCCCCTTTTTCACGGAAAAATAAGAGTCGTGACCATTCATCACTGATGACGGTGCTCGTTACCGAAATCACGTTTATCATAGATCTCTTGTCTAAGGTTTTAGTTTTCTTCACCACCTTCATGGTCGTAACCACCATTTTTCACCCATGCAATTCAGGACTTATTTTCTTGGAAAATAGATTTCATTTTTGTTTGTCATCTATCAGGTATTAGAACGATACTTCCAAAGGAGCTGCGGAAAAGAGTCGCGAGCCACACACGACGAATTACGAGCGAACCCGGGACGCGAGCTGAGTTATGTGACCGCGATATATAATATTTATGAATTATGTTTTATACTTGGTAAAATCTAGTTAGTTTTGGAGGTGGGACTACTTAAATGTGGACACTATCAGGTGATGTATGGATTTACTGATTATTTTCTGATCTAAGATTTTACCGCCGATTACTTGGCAACATAAATCCACTTTAGAGTTATGAAGTAACTATAATTAAGTTTTACTTTAATATTTTAAAGAAAATACTGCCTTGAAAGTACTTGAAACTCCATGTATGTGTGAACTAATACTAATGAAAAATTAATCATTTATCTCTTTAATTTAAAACCCAAGGACCTGATTTAAATTAATCACCAACTCGTCGTCACCTTCACCAAAAACATTCATTAACAAATCTTCTTGTTTGTTATTGGCCATTTTTACAAAAATATATCATTCGTTAGCTAAACAACCTCAATATTTTACTTTTAAACACAACGTGACAGAGACTAACATATATATCTATTCTTTGATGCTATTTCTGTTTACCTTTGACGTAGGTTCGGCCATCTCAACAAAGTTATTATTTATCTACGTATTTAAAAGTTCTTATTCTTCAGATGTGTTTTCATTCCGCAATCCAGCCCACACTTCTTTATTTATTACAGGTATTTTTGGGTAAATATTACATATAACTGTCTCCCTTTCATTACGTACACCATCTATACATCTTCGATGAGTTATCGAGTTCCTGCGTGTAAGTGCATATAAATTTTAATGTTTTTCGACAGTTTAAGTGAGTTAATTTTAATATTTTTCATCTATGTTTCTAGAGTTACCGATATTGGAGCTTTTTTGGTGTTATTAATCTTTGTCTTACAGGGCTGGTTAGTTCGTGCTGTCAAGTTATGAAATTTATGTGTAGGTAACTAATATTTATCTCCAGATGATACATCAACATGGTTTGAAGACGGGCTCAAGGTTCTTGTTTTTGGCATTACCTCCAGCCCCAAGATCATTAAATCGACATTAACCTTCCAAATCATGAACACAAAGATGGATTAAACTACATTCCCCACTATTCAACTGTAGACTGTCTTCATTACTCTTAATAGCCATCTAGTACCTACATCCACTAAAGTTTAATTCGAAGGCGGTATCAAACCGTCAGCTATGCAGCTAAGATGGCGTCGCGACACGATTTGTCAAAAGGAAAACAAACAGTCCAGAAATAGTTTGAGTTGACAAGTTTATAGCTGCCTCGTCCCACCCGAGACTATGTTACGAAATTATACTAACAGTGAAGGAATTTTATTCAACACCCAACACCCGGGCTTTTCCGCTCGCTTCCTTACTGATTTACATTGTATTTGTATCGCTGTGTTTGCGTTTTGTTGATAGCTCAATGACGCACTTAGTTTGTTTGTACTGGTTAGATACAGCGTGTGTTTTGCCTTTAATATTGTACAGGTATTTGAGGTAAGTGTTGATAGTTAACGACGGGTTTTTGAAAGAGTTGGAGTACTCTGTTTAATTGGTAGTGTATTAGATAAGATGGACATTATTATCTCTTTAGGGATTCATGATGATTATTTTATTGATAAATGGGTTTCCATTCAAGCAGTAAAGTTGCTAAAAATGTTTATGCTGCAACAAAAAAAAAACTAAGAGCGAAAAGTCTAGAAGATATGGAATAAAGCATGCAGTCTCTTAGATATTGTGTCTGTAACAGCATGAATTATGATGATAAGACATAATTATAATGATATTCTAATTAAACAAAAAAGACCATGTATCCCAATCCCAAACAACTTGCTACTCTACGATAGATCAAGGCAGGTAATAAATATTAAAAAGTCGACATAAACAAGTCCAAACACGTAACTAGTTTCTGCGGATATTTGTCTAAGCAAAAACCGTTGGATACGGAGGGAAGAGCTAAGGCTTGCTGATACCCAACGATATATCTTAAAAAATTCAAGACTTTTAGCATAATCTATTGCGTTTGATTCGATACGTGATTTATGTTATTTTAAACTAATATATATAAAAAATAAAGATGTAGTTCATGCATATTCATATTTGTATCTACTTGAATTTTGATATTTATTTTAAGCAAAAGAAGCTAGACCTGATTGTGCACTCAAAACACAGAGAATCGTAGTGTGAGAGAATTTTGATTTGAAATACATATTCCGTATACTTTTACTTATCCATAAACTTTGAACATTATACTTATCGAATTTTTACTGAACAGAACTTTTGGATTTGTACCCACAGAAACAGTCAATGTTACTTCTTTTTATAGATCCGGCACGGTACGAGTTATTAGCAATAATGGAAACTAATCACTCGATAGCATTGTCAGAGCAATTAGAAAAATCCAGTGACAATAGGCAGAATTCAATTATAAGATAATTGGGTACATTAATAGTATTTAACTTGTGCTATAATAAACTATAGAATTTAAGTAATCGCCTTGGCAATTTGACATGAATAGTTCCAGTAGGTCAGCAATCATTTGTAGTGACTATTGACACTACATATCTTGCTATCTAGCTTGAGTACTGGCTAAGTTGGTGTAACTATTAGTTGAAGAAGTTGCAAAAATTACATTTATTTTGTTAAGATACCTACTTACTAAAAGCTCATATGTAATCCATTGTCCATTTTCAAATTCATATATATAAGCTAAATGTATTTGACAATGGAGATATGACACTGTTTTGTAGTTGTTAATTCTATGGGCAATGGGTAATTTGTTTTGTTTCATCATTATCGTTCGCCAGATTAACATTATTTGTTTTAATAAGTTTTCCTAGCATTAACAAATCATAAACAGCCTTTTCTCCCTAGTTTAAACTCAGTAACACTAATTCTTACATCCCCACAATCCTAGCGACAAACGCAGGTGTATATCGCGAGTGTGCGGCCTTCCTACGGAGGGTCGTTGAAGTTAGTCGCGTAACAGCGCAACAAGAATAATACAAAATGTTTTTCATTTTCTTTATGTCACCCTAGACAGTCGTAAAGGCATTAAGCGTGACCAAACTTTTGTTTGATACGGACAATATAAGTATGAGCGCATTGCTGTATCTGCCTTAGCCTAGCGACTTCAAAATTTTGAAGAAGTTCATATTTTAAAGTCTTGAGATTCGCCTGAAGTCTTGATATTATTTACTAGAAGTCTTATGGTATTCATTGAATAGAAGGAGATGAATATCATCATTTTGATTTAAGGAACATTGTCCAAGATGCATAATTATATATAGAAACAAAAACTCACTAGAAATCTCAATCTCTAAAATTAAACAAATTATTATAGACTTCTTAAGTGATACGATGTCCTAGCTAAGATCTTTCGGTATCTGCAAGACTGTTTTAAACATAAAATTCTGTCGTATCTGCTGTTTAATATTCAAAATTCAATCATCATAAATTATTGATCATTGACGAAAAATATAGCAGTATCTGATCTATGAAGACTGTACGTATTTCAGTATCTATTAAAAGCTCCAATGCAGTGGTGATGAAATATTTGAGACATATGGGCGACATATTTAAAGATGTTCTGTTCTTAATTAAAGTGATAAATCATACATAATGGAAGATTTTCTGCAATACATTATACCTACTTTAAATATTGTTAGAATTCTTTAATATCACAATCTGGGATGCAGCTGAGTACTGTGTGACTGCCTATCTGACTCCTACAACCCAGTAACTGGGTAATTCGGTAAAACTTGGCAAGACTGATGACAGATTCTCTGGGTTCTGATTATCCGTAACGATTGTCAAATATATACAAATTGCATAAAATATTTTAGATCAAAGTATAGTGATACAAGATGAAAGATTTTCGCCCCTAACATAGTCCTAAAAATCACTATTCGTGACAAAACTGGTAATATCCCCATACATACATATGTTTCGTAAGTTCCCGCGATCGGGGAAAGTGGGGAAAAGTGTAGATTGCCCCTAACGCACCATCGCTTTATACAAGAACGATTTTATTGTATTAGGATAGTAGTAACAAGATATAAGACCGATTTTCTTCGCTTCATCACATTTTCTTCACTTCTACGGTTTGTGAATGACTTTCTTAGAGCCTACTCTTTATGAATGGTGATTGGTGGTTGGACGGATACATATATTAGTTATTTTCTTTTCGTTTGTCTATTGTTTTGACGGTTTTCGGAGAGTCTTGAGAAACAATAAAGGCAATATGGATAAATGGAGTGACATATTGCAACAAGATATGTTGAGTGTTTTTACAAGTAAGACTCATGGTGACTAAGACTCAACTTATGAATAATAGACTAAAAATAAAACAGTCCTGATTGCTGCCAATGAGTACCTAAAGTTCAATTAGAGTACGTTTTCCTTTAAATTTCAAAATAATATAGATTGCACTACATTTATTTCTTGCAACTCAATTTTCAAATTAACTCAGAACAACACAGGGGTGTGATAACATTACCAAATTGCTCAATTTTAAATTCAGACACGAATCGTTTGTGTCGTCCCTACTTAGTAAAGTCGCGATGGAGCGGGAAGGCGGAGAGTTCCCGAATTTACCCTGGTAATTACTTTATTAGGTGATACCGGAAGACGGTCGGCCACGAAATATCGTGACGTGACATCCCTACCGAGAAACGGCCACTTCTCTAAACGGTAAGTATCAATGAGGTTTGTAAAATATTTAAGGAAAGGTTTTCTGGATTATGCATGCTAAGGAAACTGAAAAAGGTTGAATTTAACGCAGAATAAATCTGTTTGAAAGGTCGGAGTCACAAGTAGAGTAACCACATAAAAGAAATGAATGGTCAGATAAAAAGTATTAAAACAAAAAGCCGACCTACCTATCTAAATCACGTGCGGCCGCTCAAACAAGACACAGGAGCACTTTAACGACAAATTAACAGCTTCAATTACTTACAACTACCGGTGCGCTATCGCAACGGCAATGAACTAGCGACTGCCACCCGGACCTACCTGTGGCTCGCTCCTAATAGCCCGGTAATAATATTTTATGGCCATTACCTTTGTAAACACGGATAAAACGTTCTTACGCGACCTCACCGCGTAAAAAACGAGCGACAATTGCGTTAGCGGGATTCCTTTTTTTCCGAAAAAAAAACACAAAAGAGCGTGAACAAAACGGTCTGTTTTTGAATTTAGTATTCCTTTTTTTAAATTCGTCTCTCTGCTTTCACATTATTATTTTTTCTGAAAAGATGACAATCGACTTTTAAATTAAGAATAGAAAAGAATTGCAAAATAATACTTTTGTTTGTTAAGTGTATTTGTTTCTTAAAGAAAGCTTGATGCAACGACAGCAAAGTATCGTTCTAGGAAGTCGCCGACGGGATGGGGATGTGCCAAAAAGAGATAAAGTAGTTTTATTGATCTATACGGACGTTCGGGCGGCGCGAGTGTGAGTTGAATGAAACGAAGATAACTTGCCGCCCCAACTTGTTTTGTCCTTTTTTCCCCCGCGGATTTTTGGTGGTGGCATCCCTCTCGGGCCACGTGACCTAAGCAGGGTGTAACTCACCCTACAGCGGCCATAACTTACTCATAGCGATAGGCGGTACGGTCGCGAAAAACATGTCTACGTTATTCTTATTTTTAATTTCTTTTTCGTTACATATTTTAGGCTTATTTTTATTAGAAGCTTGAGACTTTTTTAGCGTGAAATATTAAATTTTATAAATGAATTGGGATTTAAGATTTATAGTCAGAATGTTCAGAATTTTGTCTTTAAATCATACTGTGAACATCTTTAAAAGTGACTGCAAAAGACAAAGCTGTTGTGTAATTAGAGTAAGCAACCCAAAAGAGTATTTAATAACAAAATAACAGCAGAGCATTAATATCATAACCATACCGGGAAATAACTTTTTATTTGGTGCTGTTCAGCCCAAATGTGCATCTCATAAATTACGTCTCTCCTTCAGTATTTCTTTCTCTGTCTTGATTTATTTTTTGTCTTGTTCTCTCCCTCCTTTTATTAACTGGCTAGCTCAATTCACTTGGGTCTTGTATCTATTTTATTGTTCATCAAAAACTGTATTTAGGAATCCGTTGCCAATGTGTTTTGTGGCCAGCCGTACTGTTAGCAATAAAGAAAAATAAAATTAATGTCGTCGGATTCTTATTGTGAGAATGAAGCATTATTCTGATGAAACATAACGGAGGAATAAATCCTACAAATTGGCCAAAAAATAATCCGTTTTAAATTATGGGTAAACTTCAATGGAGCCGCTTGCGATCAATAAAAATGTATGTTTACAATATTAATATAAAGTGGCAATAACATCCACGAGCTAAACAATCACGGGCCGAGGTGTTAACTGATCGTAAACGTCAAGTTAACGATGACGATGATCGTAAACGTGTCGTAAAACAAATAATTAGCCGCTGTTAACTTCAACGCTACTGGCTGGCGAGATAAAAACACAAGTGTGGGAAAAAAACGACTCATATTGATATCGATTTTTTTGTTCATGTATGGGTGGCTTTGTTTTGAATATTTATAGCGTATTTGTCAGGTTTTTTTATTCTATCTAATATTAATTATGTATGCCAGTATCCACTGGGTAGATATATAATAAAGAGGAGGTTGGTAATGCCTCCTAGCAATGTTTCTGTCGGAATGAATTAGACTTATACATAGTTTTTTAATTAATCTGTCTCAATAAATATTACTTACATACTAGTCGTTAATAATTTATCAATTATTGTTAATTGCTATCATCGATCTGTTTGAAGAAAGGTAGATTTTGTTTAGTTGTGTAGTGTATCTCTGTGGCGCCATCTATTAGCGAATAGCGGCATCATAAATTATAATCGATACGTAATTGCCAGTTTCGTTGTTCATATAAATAAATATTCATTAAATAAGTAAAGATAATAGTGATAAAGGGTTATTATGAATCCTCAAAATTTTGTTAGGACCGATTGGTATTATTTACTTGTTATATCTGGGAGACGGAGCATCTAATACTACACCTACATGTAGTTAGATACCTATGGCACGTCACATTAAATAAAAACTCTTAAGATCAATAGAACAAAATATACCTAGTCTGTGGAGCAAAGTTTCTAATGTGAAATTCGAAAGAAAAACCAGGTACCGCAAAATAGATAGCTGAACAAAAAGATCGCATCAAAATGTTTACAAACAAAAGTCATAAACACGTAGCTATTGATGGGTTATAATTTTTCCAAGTTATTCAAAGAGTGAAACCAATAAATTATTAAAGCTATAAAAGCATTAGTTAATATGTACATTAGCACATCGACGCGGTAGACAACCTGACGCCCATTTGAATGAAGCTTTATAGCCTCATAAACCACCACTTGCGGTAATAAAGTGATTTATCCCATAAAATAACAGCTGATCGCCGTGATTACGCACAATACGAGCGAACTCATAATTTTACAGCCAATTTACAAACAATAAAAGTCATTCTCTTGTCTTACACGCCCATTCGCCCTCCGATATCTCCATATTCGACGGCCGAACGTCGTAACTCGTAACTTTTATAACCCAATAAAACCATAACCTCGGTCCTCCAAGTTAGAGACTTATAACTCACAGTTGCCAATTGTAGATGGCGCTCATCGCTCAACGACCGTACCGCCATCTGTGAGTGAGTCGGTGAAGCTTTTTATGAGCCATTTGAGGTCGTCACGTCGTAAAGTTGATGTTTTATGGGTTCGTTTGATGCCGCTAGTGTCATTTTGATGATTTTGAACATTATTTAAGTAATAAATTATGCGTGTAGTATTTATTACAAAGAATACATCATATCTAATATATTTTTCTTTTGTTTTGTTGCAGATTCACACAGACAAGTTCAACAACCTTATTTTTATTTCTGGACCTAAGCCGTAAACTTTGCTCAAAAAAAATCTAGCCAAAAACCATGAACATGTTTTAAGTAATATATCAGGTAATATCCAGTATTAAATATAACAAAATAATGCCTAGGATACGTTGTGCCTTTACAAAACCTAGACAGGTAGTTCATAATAAACGTAGAACCGAGAAAGAATTTTCTTAGTGCAGGTTTCAAGAACCCCAAACAACTTGAAAGAGAATTCAGAAGTGTATTGTCGTGTTATATGAAGTGCCTGGCAATATACGAACTGTAAATTGCATCATAAACATCCGCTTGTGTCCCGCCGGCGGATTTTCCCTCGCCCCAACCGTTTAGTACCTTGAGCGTCCGCACCAAAGCGGTGGCGTGACAACATTGAGTTGCGCGCCATCTAGCGACAACTGGTGGAACTTCTTAGACCACAAGTAAGGTTTCTCGTTTACGAGTCTTTGAAACAAGTTTTCGTTAAAAAAAAGATGATTAAAAATACAAGATGCACAATAATACAAATGCTTAGTTATGTAATAGCGGTTTTACAATGTTTTAAGTAATTTCTTAACTTGAAAATAAAGAAGAAAGTTAAACAATTACACTAGATGGCGCTACTATAGCGTTTGTAGCTACAGTCGACTCTTTCATCGAATGTTTGTGCTAACAACCGTAAAATATATACTTTTTAGAATATTGGAAATCTCCTATTACATTTAAAATGGTAAAACGCGGAGATACAGTTAATATTTTAATCACGCTTTCCACCTAAGCAGTTGGGTTGTTTTGGAAGCTGTGCCAAGATTAATCTTAGCTTGGCCTGAAACTAGTACGTATGTTCGTAGGTATATGAATAAAATATTTAGGTTAACCTATGTTTTATACTTAAGCTATGTTGCAATTTTGGAAAAGTTACCATGTCCAGTGGCTGTACTATTTACTGACATAGCGGTCTACTTATATAAGCAGGGTGTTTTTTTTTCTTGGTAGCAGACACCAACTTAGCCAAACTGAGGTAAGCAGGTTTGTTTCTTTTTCCTTAATTTTAGGTAGCAGACTAAATCACCCTCAGTTTCCCAGCTTAAAATTATCGCAGAATTAATGTGACAAATTGTCAAGCACGCGTTATCTTCTGTGATTGGCTGTCGAAAATTCATTCAACCAATCACAGCAGATAACGCGTGCTTGACAATTCAAAAATCCGCATCAAAAAACCAAATTTCTTATGTATAATGATCATGTATGTATAATGTAATGTGTACCAACCTAACAATTTAAAAACTTACAAATCCGTTAAATTTACTACCACTTTAGACCTATTTTATTCAAACACAACTCCAACGGCAGATCTCAAGACCGTATTAAGCCCAGATTATGCACAAAACAGTTATTTAGCAAAACTTTCTAAAATCCCATAATTACAATCCCACAACTAATCCTGCGCCAAAAGTTGTCCTGAAACAACATAAATTCGATTTAAAAACTTACTCGATATCTAGGGTAATTATAAAAGAGGGGGTGAGTGACAAATCCCCGAATAAAACAACAAGGAAATAATTCCGGGCATAAATCGTCCTCTCAGTGTGAATAGAATAGCAATTATTTGGTTGAGTTGGTACTCCTGAGCTGTACTAGGGGTCCTCGAAAGTCACATGGTTATCACTCGAAAGGTCGCCATTTCATCAAACCTGGGCAATATTTAGTACGATAGAAACCGAATCAAAACTTTAACAATATTTTTTTCTAGGTAATTAATTTTGGTTTTGCATGTTAGAATTTTATAAGACTGCAGGTTTCAGAACCTAGAACCAGCTCTACCTGCCAATAGGAATTTCTTATGAGATTTCATGATTTCAGGTTCAAGGAGGCTTTCAGGACAGGCTACTAATTTTACGAAGTTTTGTGTGAATTTTCGAAAGGCATTTTACTTATTTACCATTCGGTCTAAATAGAAATATGTAGGGTGTGTCAAATAAGAACCAAAAAAGTGATAACCGAATGAGATTCAAATTAGACCAATGAGTTTCAAACTCTTAGTACGATTCACACTCGAATCCGACCACTATTATGAGAACTACCGCACATTTCCTGAACACTAATGTTATTGGCACTCCAGGGGTGTTTCAGCGATATGTCAGGGCTCTCGCAGGGATGGCCAACCTACGGTAATGACAGGGTTGGCAATCGCAAAAACAATGTTACCCCAAAGAGATCCAAAACAAGGATACTTATCATTTTTAACTCTCATAAATTAGATATGGGTCTATTTTCCCTTTTGCATTTTGTTGAATTATTTGTGTGGGTTTATTTTTCAAATGGTGGTTGTCTGATATTGGAAAAATTTCTTCCGAACATTATACCAGTTCAGTTAAAAAAAAACAGCGTCTTTTAGTGACAATTGTGACATTTTCAATTGAGTTCAAGATGTCCCAATGAATTGCTGGAGAAACAATCCAAAACAGAAAGAACACGACGACAGAAATCGGTCAGACGATACGCTTCGATGGTTTAGATTGCCGGGATGGTATCAATTACAGAGAAGACAGTCCCTTGGATATCTTCATTCCACAAAATTCGATACGCTTCGGTAGCTTTGTACCAGAATTACTTCATTAAAAACAAAAGCCGATCACTTCTGAAAATCAGGACGAGAATAAAGATAATACATAGATGTTGGTGGAAAACTAATCGTAGGATTCCAAATTCAAAATTTGGAGTATCAAACCTTCAGGCTAAAAAACTTTTTAACAAAAAATCAAACCGACTTCCAGAACAAAAAACTACAAAGCAAAAAATAACTTTCTTTTCCGAAGTCGGTGTCTTTTGTATCCATTTTTTTCAGTTTTTCGACACCGACTTCGGAAAAAAAAGTTATTTTTTGCTTTGTAGTTTTTTGTTCTGGAAGTCGGTTTGATTTTTTGTTAAAAAGTTTTTTATTTTTTTCTTTTTAGTTTTGGTAGGTGTCTCCAATTAACATGATAATCATTTGTGGTCAAAGTACACCTCATGACGATTCCAATAAGCCCAAGCACGACTAGGATACATTGTTTTTTTTTCAGAGTTCCGGTGCCTACCTTCCGGCTTCATCATCAGAACAGTTCAATGATACCATTTTCATCAGTCCCATTCATTTATAAGTATTTGCTTCATCGTAGTCGGTTACCTATTCGAGATATTTTATACCCGTGACATACTTAGCATTTAGGAGTTCAAGTGGCCATCTGTGGTCTTCTTCATCAGTTCCACTTCACCAAATTATACTTTCTGAGTGCAAGTGATTACATTGTTGATGAAAATACCAAAATCACTATATGTTTGCCTATAATATTTGAGGAGTTCCCGCGATTGCTCTAGGATCCCATCATCAGATCCTGACCTGATGACTATGGGACCAACTAGGTAGTATACCCTTCAAAACAAAAGATGATTTTTTGAAATCGGTCCAGGCGTCTTTGAGTAATCGGGGAACAAACATAAAAAAAAAAGATTCCGACGAATTGAGAACCTCCTCCTTTTTTTGAAGTCGGTTAATTAGAGTTTGACAGAGAAAAATATAAAAAAAATCAAAAAAATTAAGACTAAAAATACAGATTCAAAATTTGGAGGTATATGGTAGGTATTATACATAAAACCTACTTACATGCACAACAATTTTAACGAACTCGGCTTCAAAGACTTAAGACACGATTTCCATCAAGAATCCTGTCGCAATGAAAATTCCAAACCTACTTTAAACACACTTCATCCCTATCTTAACAGCTCACAGGAATTTCAAGCTACCGGGCAGCCCTGCACAAGGGTTAGTAAGTATGCGATCCCGCTATTTCATTAACTCCGTCACGTTCTTATGTGGGGCCAGCTAGCTACACAACCGTAGTTTCCCGATTGTTGTGAATAATTTGAATAATTATTTAAATAAATATAAATATTGTATCATTCTGAATATAAAGTAGCCGTTAATATATTGGAATCTCGAAATATAAATAGAAACTAATAAGAATGTTTCATGTTTGTTGACAGTTGACACTAAATCGAAATTCCGATGCGACTGTTGTCTTGAACTATTGATCATGTTTATTTAATACTTTGGTTTTATAAGACGGACATTCATCTTCATAAATTTACATTGCAATTAAGATAGCTGCAATTCGCATCACCAAAAGACAATTACCTAATCTAACAGCACAATAACAATATTAAATAATGGAGAACCGGTGCGAACGCCCCTGCCTTTAATCAGACCCTTAAACAATACCGCGAGGAACGAATCTCGAGCGCAATAAAGAAACGCGGATAAAAATAAATTAGCGTATCTCTGGCAAAGACTGATGGGGGTCGGAGAGGCCTGCTGAGGAAAAAGTTGAGGGGTTCAACCCTTCCGTTTATTTACTCCGAACGCCCTCTGTCGCTACATTTTGATAGAGTTTTTGTTTGTAGCTTATAAATCTTGATCGGCTTTTGTTTTTATCGGTAGCTACTAGAATAATGCATAGTAGATGGGTGACAGTGACAATAGAGAAACCGAAGTTTTCTAAAAACGAAACCTAGCTAGATCGATTTATCGCCCCCGAAAGGCCCTGCATTCTAAATTTCATGAAAATCGTTGAAGCCGTTTCCGAGATTCAGATTATATATATACAAGACTTGCTCGTTATAAGGTATTAGATAGATCACACATGAATTTCCCGAAGATCTAGGCAGAAGTATATCCAACTGGATGCCGGGCAGCTACTGGAAAAACCTAACAACTTTTTCCCCGACCCAGGGTCGAATCCAAGACCTAGAATAGCAAGTTGGTAACGGTATAACCCGCCAGACTACTTGAGGAGAGTATTTTAATATCGATATATATTTAGATGTATGTATCTCCTAATCTTAATACCTAGGCTCAGAAACCGGCATAAATATCCAATTAAGACTTTTATCTGAATGTCGAAAGATATACGACATTAATTGATGTGTGAATTATTTAAATTGGCAGACATTGTAGTATTAATATTTAATGGGATGTCTACATTCTTAGTGTATATATTTAAGACCTAGATTCTAGATCTTCAGGTAAGAAATGTCACTAATAGATTGGTGAATTGAAGTATTAAGTACCCATGCTATTTTTATAAATGCGAAAGATACTCTGTCTGTTTGTTTTGGGAAGTTTTCATGACTAAACCGCTGGATCAATTTTAATGGATTTTGATTTGGAGATAGATTGGACCTTGGACTTGGACATAGGATGCTTTTTTATCCCAACAATGCGTCAGGAGAAGCCAATTGCAGAAAGAAGCGAGTTGGATTTAAGTGTTTTGGACATACAAGATGGTGTTTTTATGACGTAAGTCAATATTTTTACGATTGTGAATACCAACGACTAATTTATGCGCTCACAACTTTAATATTAAGGTCAATGGTAGCATCAAATGAAGCTATAAATTAAATGAAACAACAATTTAATTTTGTTTATGCTTAAAAAATAAACAAGTATAAATTGTGTTGAGTTGTTTTTAATTTGATCGTTTAGATCTTGAGTAGCATGACAGCGTTCGTGATTGCGTTTATGAAGGATTATCGTATTAATCTTTTTACCTACATACCTACAGGCTACACTTGTAGAAACCAAACTATGAATAATTACCAAAATTGCCACCACAAATTGCCAAAATTATTTAGGTATATATCTAAATAAGTAGAGTCTACGTCTAACAAAGCTATTTGGTAAACAGTTAAAAACGTTAATATTTGTTATACCAGGTACACTGCCGAAATTATTTTTCTATGTTCTTACAAGATTTTGTAGAAATAGATGCAAGTAAATTGACTGTATACCTAATAGCTTATTCGACTCTATATATGTACCATGATCACAGATAACTTACCAAGAATTATGATTTCTGTTATTTCGTGATTTTTGCTATTGTGTTCGTATCACACTAATATTATAAAAGCGAACGTTTGTGAGTGTGTGTGTGTGTGTTTGTTACTTCTTCACGCTCAAACGGCTGGACCGATCTAGATCTAGTCTAGTCTGGAATAACACATATGGGATATGGAATATGTTCCCTTGGGATAATTTTCTACAATCACGCGGGCGAAGCCGCTGGCAGAAGCTAGTGTACCTATAATTGTGTTTTTTTTTTCTATTCTATACTATTCCACCAAAAATAAATCTTAAGACATTTTAATTAGAAGGCAGACGCTACTCTTCATTGGCACACCTAAAGTTAGATCTTAGTACTTTCGTAGGTAGGTACCAACAAAACTACATAAGCAGCTGCTATAGGACCTAAAGCAGCAGCCCTGGCTGAAGACTCTAGTTTACTAGATTAATCTCCACAGGATCGCCCGGTTAAGCAGTATAGAAAATCACTTTGATTGAACTACGAAACACGCCAAAAAAAGGCCTACGCCTAAATCAGCTGAATACGGTCCTATATCACCATCAAATTCAACAAAGACCCGTAACTCAGTTCCAAAAAGCCCAATCTTATTAGCAATTTACCTGCATAGTAGCTGCAATGCAAATGGGAGGAAGCCAGAGGTTACAGCTAATTTTATTCACCACCCTTCGCGTTCTAATTCATCCCCTATTTACATGCCTGGAATGCAGGTGTAAGTACAAACGTGAGGGGGTCGATAAATTGGTGCGGTGGTATACAGGGTCATAATAAAATTAAGTGGTGAAACTTCACCGACGGCGACCTGATGGGTACTAATGTCAAACCTTGAAAAAACTTAATAGGTGGATCTTTAAAAAACTTGTTACTTCATATAGTTCGTGATACCCTAACAGTGCAGTGTAGAGAGAGTGCAGTGGTTGCTTAGTGGTATCGGCCGCGACTTATAAGTTTTAGGTCGTGGATTCAAACCCAGGCAGGCGCTTTACTTTGTGTAAATTATTTCACCACAACTGCTCTCAAAACGGTGAAGGAAAACATCGTGAGGAACCCGGCCTATGTCCTAGAAACAAAAATACGAATACATGTGACATAAATCAACCCGCATTGGGCCCGCGTGGGGCCCATTCTCTCTCACAGAAAGAAGGCCTGTGTCCCAGCAGTGGGAACCTTAAAAAGGCTGATGATGTTGACGATGATGTAGCTGTAGACCTGTGTTGTTACTTGAAATTAGGAACTTATACAGAAATATCAGAATATGAATCATCACGCTGTGCTCCAAAATGGGGATACTATACGTAGGTCATAAGTCTGCCAAACCGAAATAGGATTGGCAGGGTCATGACAATCCATATCCTCAACTGCAAATATAGTGACCGCTGGGCCTGAGTAACAGTCTTCAGATGGTAGATGCCTAGATGGACAATTCTGCAAAAAGGAAAGAGACGGCGAGACGACCGAGAATCGCAAGGGCTGGTTTGTGACAATTCAGGAAAACGATACCTACTTAGAAGAATTTTGAGGATGTTTTTGCTGAAGAGAGATACCACAGATATAAACCTCACTAGATGACGCTATTGTATGTGCTTCGCGTTTCAAAAAAGGGAGTAAAATTACGATCAATAATCATAATTTGAGCTTTTTCATTTAGCATTATCGGCACCATACATCCACCAAAATCTATAAAAATGGCTAATTATGCCATATTGAGCTTTAAAACTGTATAGAAAAAAGTTGGCCGAGGCAATGGAAATATTTTCATTCATCGGTAAGTAAACTTGTTCGTGAAAAATTGGCACGCTTGGTTTTCATATAGATGGAGGGACTTGCTTTATCTAGTTATATTTATGTCTGTGATAGAGACAGTTATCTTACTAATATTATAAATGTGAAACTGTGTGTGTGTGTCAAAGTTTGGATGGATGCGTGTGTGGATGTTTGTTATTTAATCACACCAGAACGGCTGAAACATCCAGATCCGGATTTTGCACAGCACAGGGATAGATTACAGTCTGGAATAGCACACAGAGGCCGGTCCTTCAACCCGGTATAATGATCCCTTGGGATAAAAATAACACTTTTAATGAGGGCGAAGCCACTGGCAGAAGCAACTGGCTTCTGCCTTACTAAATTTTCAAAAAGGGTAGGCAGCTAACTTCCTTTCTTGTTATATCATAGCTGTTTCGATGTTTGTTAAGTTTCACCAATCAATTCAAAACACCCTGTATACATGCGATTGGTATAACTCAGTGGGAGCGCATGCGCAGAACGCACTAGCCACTCAATTAAGTGCCGGGATTTCAATTAAAACGCCTTACTGAATTTACGGCTTTTCTAATTTATTGTAGGAACACTTTTGTTGCGACGCACTCTGCCCGGTTATTGAGTGGTACAGTTGTAAATTGGTGATTATTTTCATTAAAAATTGTCTACTTGAAGATACAATTACCTATTAGTAAATTCAAACTGATTAATTCAACTTGTAAGAAAATCTGCTGCAAAATCAATAAAAATTCACAACATTTTTTTTTGTTTTATAATTCCTACCACCTCTAACTTGCTTTACTAAAAAAAACTAATTTCTAGGTGAGTAATTAAGTAATAACTATACCAGCCAGATACCTAATAAATAAAGTGGTGCAGGAGCAATTATCTCACAGTATCCCCAGAGCCTTCAATACTCAATACATCATTAAACTAAAGATAATATTGAAATAAGCGGTTATATACAAACTGGTACATAACGGCTAGCCGGACCGAGGCCCACTGAACAATCATAATCATTATGTGTTAAAGCAATTAGGTAAGTAGCTGCCACTTACTGAACGCTTCGGAAAAACCGGACAATCTGCAAAACAGCCGAGCACCTCTTACAGCACTTTGCATAAACACTGACACGCCCATCAAATGTCACTTGTACCCAGTAAATAACGTTTTCAGCGAGCTCTTAATAAATGGTAATTTCAAAAATATAGCCCCCGACGTCCTTCATATTATCTGTTCTCAGAGCATATGAATATGAAATTTATTTGCCGGCACGCTATATCGTGAGAAAGGGTAGGTATATAATTACGTTCAAGTATCAAAATTAATTATATACCCGGCCTTAATAAAGATAGCCAAGTGAACGCAGTGATGAACTACCAATTACACGATCTACTAAAATAACTCTTTTCAAAAACGCATTAAGATAAAAATACTTAGGTATAATTGCTGGGCATTCCTTCGGCACGCGTATAATGAACTGAGTAATATTTTACAAAAGCCAAACATACTATAAGGAGAATCACAACAAATAGAAGTATTCAGAATTAAACACAAAGACTTATGCGTTGGAAATAAAACGAGTTCCAAACGAATAGCTACCGATAAACGATCCAATAAAAATACCATAACAACACATAATTCAGTCATCAAACTAAATTACCTACAAATAATTTGGCCGTAGAAGTTCACAATCAGAGCTGGTTACAACTAGTTTTACGAGGAGTCGGGGTAGCGTCGTAAACTAATAAAATAAAAGTTGGAAGCGCGAACAAACCAATAGATAATGAACTTTTATTGGTCAGTTTTACAACTCTCCCCGAGTGATTGTAAAGTGAATAATTGTGTGTCGTTAGTGGAGTAACAGTTACTTACTAATGCGCGTCCGCCCCTCCAATGCAATGGGCCGGTCCGGTCTATTGTTTGTTAACAAAACTGTGATTGGCAAGTGCGAAACTTAGTAGGAGCAATGACTCATGGAAGGTGTTAACAATTTTACATTAAGTAAACAGTGTTAATTAGAGTTAGCGTTTAAACCTGTGCACGCACGCGATGAGCACTGCAGTTTTTTTTTTCTACATCGTCATTGGGTATTCGATAGTTTTTGTTGCCGATCAACACTTTGTTAATCAACAATGACATGATGAACGCCTATAAAAAACGTCGTCACCAATTATAATCTATACACCAATTATTGTAAAGTGACTATTAAATAGGCCCATGGTACAGATAGCAAGTTTGTTTATTGCGTCTAGTGTATTCCTAGCCCTATAGCCATATCCGCAGCAATTAATAACTGTTGTGGTAAGCGAACATTTCGTATATGTCGTAAATTTTGAATTGGTCTCGTTATTTTATAGGGGTTAAACTCGATTAACTGGTGGGGTAGGTTTATTGTATGTAGCGGAGATTATCACTGTTACATGCATACGGACATGCATGTTATTGTCTGGGCGTACGGCTGCTTGTGTCTTAAAGGGGCTTAGCTTTGAGACATGGTATGGTGTATCGTCTAAACACTATGGTCCTTAGCTTATCATGGGAATTACGTGAATTTACAGAAGCTGTTTCAGGACAAGCAAATCTTAGACCAAGAGATCTATATTTTTCTTCACTCTAAACTAATCAGAGGCAATGACTTTTTTTAATGGGACAAGCCCACCACACTATTCCCAAACCACTGCAACTCCTGAAAGCCAGTATCAACAGTGGCGACCACCAGAAAAGCACCGAGGCAATGAAGCTCGAAGAAGTTCCGGTGAATGAATTTAACTGTCTTGGATCTCGCAAAGAAATTTATCAGAAAAGAATAACGGAGGAGTAGAAAAACAAAACATACCCATGAACATGATTTTGGCAAAACCCTCGATTGATGATAATGAATATCAAGCTATTACTATCAATTTGATTGAGTTGAGTGGAAGAGATAAATAACAATTTCTGTATTAAGTATTTGAAGCTGAGCATTTCATTTTGTCAAGCTCTAGGTACAGCCTTTAGACTCTTAAAACTTAGTGTTGAAGTAAACCTTACTTTTCTTAACTACAAATACTCAAATCAAAAACCCACGCTTAGAATACAAGAGTAATAGATGTCTTATACTACCAAGCGGTAGGATTCTTTTCAATATAATTCTATGCTCTATATCGATCTGGAACCGGATTCAAAGTCCCAACAGATCCATATTAGACTCCGTAGTGATTGACTACATAAAGCTTTACTTAGAAGGGTCAGTTTTATTTAAATTCTATTGAAATTGACCAATAAGGTGGCTTGTAGACGTCTATTTACTTAGGATTAGAAACACAAAAGTGGCCCACCAGGTAAGAATGTTTTCTGAACCATTTCTTTGTGTAGCGTTTTCATTTACCGTTTGGTTGGTCCTTTCTTACGTTATCTAGTCTTATTTGCATTGTTGTTGATAGAGTAAGTACTTATTATATTTATAGGTCTAGCTTTAAGGGTGTAAGTGTTACCAATTTCCTACAATATTATTATCCATGACAAACAACTATTCCTATTTCCTTCAAGATTTTTAAGTGCCTTAGTTTGACTAACCAAAAATACTTTTCTTTTTTTTATACACTGTCTCTGTTTCTCTTATCCAACTCGCTTGCTTGTTGCAGGTCTGCTGGAAGAAATTTCTTCTGAAATAAGCAGCACCTTTGTGCTCTTCTGTTTGTAGCTATTTCTCAATAAGTGTTCCGTAATAAATAAATACTTCTTCAGAAATAAAATATTAGGTATTTACAGACTTGATGATTTCTTGTCTATCCATTCACCCCATTAAATTATATCCCGTACCAAAATACAAATGTCAACTCAACCAAAACAAACCAAATACCTAAACCTATATACCAGGTATATTGAGGCATGTTCCCAGGAACCAAGCAGTGAGGTTAGTCGCACAGTTAAAGGAGTCGTGTAGAGGACAGGCCAGGTCGGGTGAACGATACTATCGAATCACGAACCTTCCCTGGGATAGGGTTGAACGGGACTCTCGACGGTGGTGTATGCGCCGAAAGGGATTGGTGACTTTTTTTTTAGTTTAGGATGCGAAGGGCTCTTGATTTAAGTGATGTTAGAAGACGATTACTTCTTCTGAAATATGTATATGAGCCATATTCAGAAGCCACGTTTGCTGTTTTAAAAAAATATTTGCTGAAATTCAGCCAAGTACAGAATTGTTTTGGAGCGAGTTTTTGATATCTCATCTTAAACCCTCCGCCCAAAATATTGTAGATTAGTATTACTTATTTATAAATACATATATCTAACAAAAGTAAATACCTAGATGAAATCTTGTAGCCAGATAAGGCTACCATGACAAGGAAGGAACTAGCACATAAGAGTAGGTAGTCGGTGATCAATTAAATTATTATTTATCTTTCAATGTATATTTTATCAAATTTCCTATTTTGTTGCTTTTTATCAATGAGAAATAAGTATCTACTGTTCTTAAACCGCAAATTCAGAATCACTCAACTCCGATCTGTACAGAACAATACATTTTTTTTTAAGTCGACAACCCTGAGTCCTCGATACATATTGCTACACATATGCCTGTATGTGTAGTAGATACGACATTTAAGGAAATCAAGGGACACCTATACTTACTTTGTTCTACTGTAAGTCCTTTACAATTACGGTACTGTTCGTTTTATATATCAATTTCCTTCTCTTTATTTACCTTCTGGTTTGTATAGCTTTTGAAGCTTATCTATAGATCTTTCATTGTCATATAGAGTGATTTATATTAATAATAGATAGGTATGTATGTTGTGAGCAACTTAGAAAAATATAAACAGATTTTTTTTTAAGATACCTTTTATTTAGAAGTAATTAAAAATACAATTAGATACCTAATATCTATGGTTATTATAACTATTCATCGTATACATGTGTATTATAATTGTTAAGAAATTATCTAAAAAAAACTTAAGTGTAAACATAAACCTAATAGTAACTAAAATTCATTCTATTAATCAATTCACTATATAAACAATCCAAATCAAAACAAAAGTTCACCTACAATACAACTTAAATCGATAAACATTCAAGTCTTATGATCTCTCACATAAATATTCCATCCTTAAGAAAACCTGCCTGACCTGATGCAGACGAATGAAGTAGCTACCAGTACTAGCCACATATGAGATCACATCAGCTGCCCACATAAGTACCAAATAACCTACGGATACATACAATGTACAGTTAGTAAAAGAGTTTCGTGTACAGGGGTAAACATTTACAGCAATCTACTACCCCCCAAATATTTATTTTTGTGTGTGAGTTAATAGTTACTTTAGACCTATAAAAAAGTGTGATGGGAAGAGCTAGACCTGTAGGATTCAGATGGTATTTTAATAGGTATTCTTAGCAACTTAAAACATAGTTCAAAAGTAAAATATAGTTGCAACTTGCAAGTTAGTTGTCGGTATACATATTTCTTTGTTTAACGGTACCTTCAGGCTGGTAAATGTGTATTTATAGGATTACCAGCCTCCGTATGACAAACGGGTCTACCCATAAAAATTGCAATATTATAATAAAGTACCCTCAGTGAATAATAATTAATTTTACGAGTATAAATATAAAAACGTCAGTAAGTATTGATTAATTTGTATAAATTATTCGTGTAAATTTCGTTGTATACTTGGCGGGTTATTTTATTATTTATAATACTTTAGTATTTTAAGTTGTACAATGTATGTCACATTTGCATTTAAGCTTAGGGCTTGCTTTCATTTTACATTTTCTACTGTATTGTATTTATTTACCTAGCTACCTGACAGTACTACTTAGTACTAGTATTACTTTAATAGTAATTAATTGCAAGATGTATGTAGGTGTGTGCATGTTTCTTTCATTAGTGAATTGGTAGAAGGCGATAAGATATGGGTGTTTTGCGTGGGGTGTAAGGGGATAAAGTGACTCTAACAGTACCTACAATATTGCTATGTGTGAACGCAGTATCGGTAAAGAAATAAAATTATTGATCTCGAAAAAATCCCTAGGTCTATAATTCAATAGCCCACCACATAAAAAACAACCAGTCAGTTGATTTATCAGCCAATAAAAACATCTTGTCGAGTTATTGACTGATTAAATTGACTTACGGCCTGCAAAAGACTGAAAAACTTGCAGATTATACTTAAGTAAACACTTAGAAAAAATATACATGACTTCGTTAAGGACACAGGAGGCATGCCCATGTGCTGAAATGAGCGAATTATCGACAAATACATTCAGTTTTTATCGATACATCTGCCATTTATGATGTTTATAATTTACCAAGGTATTTTTTAATTAAGTGAGAAACATTGCATTGAAGTAGTCATTATTCTTAATTGAAAACGTACACTGCTATTGAGCTTGTCGAAGGAACTCCTATTTCGCTCCAGGCTACACGAACACTCGGAAAAAATACATTCCACCTGTCTTAAAATTGAAAACGTTCAGACGATGTTAAAATACAGACTCTACGTATCAATAAATATTCATAAACCCATATTATACTAACTCGAACATAACTGGCTCTTAAAAAGTATAAATAAGATATTATATTATCAAATTATTGTACCATAAAACAAAGCCCCGACCGGTATGCCCCAGTAAAATTGAGATGTTCAAAATTCGGGCCGAGATACGTCGATGTCCAATAATTTTTCGTATCGGCTAAATAATTATCTGTTATCGACGATTTGGCAGGCCAGGTCGAGGACCGCAAACATGGCCGAACCGAGCAACGACAGCAACATAATATATCAGCGAAAAACAATTTAATTTGTGTATAGATTTTTTGAATCATGATTTAAAACACGTTTCCATTATTCAATACAAACAAGAATAATGTTTGAAACCTATAAAGATTAATTCCTGCAGTTTTTGCGACAAATATTTCCACACAACTCCAACTCTTTATATAAAACAGACACGCAACGACAAAGTTGTTACTTTGTAAAATGCCTTATAATGTTTCACCATATCGCAAGGAACTTAAAGCGCAACTTAGTACCTACGTGATCTAGTTTTTTCCCACTTCGACTCTTAAGAAATAAGATTTAAATCCTGATTTAACGAGTTGACACGTACGTATAATGCTATTCAGCATTTTTCAACATGAATAGCACATCCAAATAGGTAGAAAGATATTCGTGAGTTTTTCTTTTGCTGACTGTACGTGGAACGAGCTTTGGAATTCAGTTTTTAGCGTCCTGTGGACTCTTCAGTCGCCATATTCGGCGTCCGAGATGAAACAGACCATAGTCAATTTAATTAATAATAGTTCCCAGTTCCCACCGCTCACCGTCCGTCGCCGTCGGTATACCGATGAAGTCATTATGCATGCTTACGAAATATTAAGACCTCGACAAGCCAAGATAGCCTTTATAATTTTTATTGACACCTAATTATTGAATATTGCGCCAGTCATTATTTTAGTGTTAATTATGACGGGAAGCGGCAGTTAAGAATCGGTCAACATGTAGGATGCCATTTTATGGGGACCAGTAATTATCTTTAATTGTTTCGATCGGTCGTAGGTACACTTAAAGCGGGTGTTATTACGACATTCTACATGCTCGGCGTGGAGACAGTCGGGAACATCAAAAGGCGCAACGGACTTAGTAAATTAAAACATTGCAAAACAGCTATACCGTAGAAGTCGCGCTTGGGCGACTTCAAAAATGGCATCGCGCGTCGACTGGTGACGGCGAGTAAGTTTTTCGCGACCGTCTCCACTCGATAAATAATGGCGGTGACTTTGACAAAAACTCACCTAGTCCTGTTCGGTGGCCGGCGGCGCGCGCTCCCCGCGCGGCCCGCAGCCGCCCCTCGCCCCGCACTCGCCCCGAAGCTTTTTCTGCCCATTCCACGGCGCCGGCGCAATCGCGAACCGCTCACTTCCATCATTACAGACGTTACCCTAACTATTTACACCACTACTGCCTAAATAATAACTACTTATATTTATGGCAATTTGTTTAACTTCACCGACTATTAAAACTGCAGGAACACGATCACGTTTACACTATACTTATGCGAGAGTATTGAAGGATTAGATGGCGCGGAAGGTTATTCTGTTCACACTGTCCGTATTACGATAGCGGATAATTAATTTAACTTACGACTCTTTATTTACTTAGCTTTAAGGGTACGAGACCGGGTCTCTTTGGTAGGCATATTAAATTTGTACAATGTAATATAGTTCGTGACGCCGACGCTGCCGAGCAGGGAGCGCTGCGATCGCACATAAAGTAAACGCACTACGATACACCTACACTATGTTACACGGAAGAGATTTCTACAAATTGCACTGGTTTCCAAACGCGAACATCTTCGACGATTACGCGGATTAAAATATAAATGTATATAAAAATCAATAAATCAACAAAAAACAAAACCCGAAACACAAAATAATACGACCCGTTTCTAGTCTAGCATTCAACAGTTTATTGTTCCATCATTCGTTTTGAGAAAACATTGTGTCTAGTTAAAAATTAATTTAAAAATAATCACAACAACCGAACAACACTTAAATAACGAGAAAATAATTACAAACAATTTACAAAAAAAAAAACACAAAGCTATGGAGTGTTCGGCGGACTGCGATAGTATCACTGACAAGGCTGCGCGCGCGCATGCTTAGTGTTCGGGGTGGCCCTGCGCTGCGGCCGCGGCCGCCGCCGCTGCCGCAGCTGCTTTCTGTGCTTGCGCCTGCTTCTCCTGCTCATTCAACTCCTTTATAGCCTGTATCTCTTTCTTTAACTTCATCCTTCGATTCTGGAACCATATTTTGATTTGTCTCTCCGTCAAACAGAGAGCGTGCGCCATTTCTATGCGTCTCCTCCGTGTGAGGTAGTGATTCGTGTGGAACTCTTTCTCTAACTCTAGTGTTTGATATCTAGTATACGTTTGTCTTCCTCGTCTTCTCAGGCCGTTTGCTCCTGTAACAAATTAGAAAAGGTATCGTTAATGAATGATCAATAATAATCTTTTAAATCAAGAGCCATAAAAGTAATGGTCGTTTGGAAAAAAAACTTTGTGTATTGAACCGGCGGATCCGCTTTCAGCGAAGCGTTTGAATGTTGAATGGGATTGGTTGTCTCACGCAGCTTAGTTCAAATGACGTTACAATTGGCGGTGACGACAGCTTTATTTCGTTTAACCGTCGATATTGATATATGCGCAAGGGCAGCCTTTGAGAGCCACCGACCGGGCATTAAGACTGGTTGCAAACTTGATTAAGAAACATAAACACGTGTGGGCGAACATGCAAAATTGTTGAGTTTCAGATGCATTATATATGCAGATGCAGGTACATAAATAAGAACAAGAAATTCGAGAAACATACTAAGCGAAATTTCCGTTTTCTAACTTTGATTCAGTAGGATGTAGACATTGGAAATACAACGCGGTAAATCAATATGTACTTCAATCGCGGTGAATCGGAATGTCTTACAACTGCGTACCGAAAACTCGATTCGCGACAGGATAACTGAATAAGGGGCCAATAGCCGTGCTTGAGAAAAATCGACTGTTTTCAGGGCTGCTTTATTTATATTTTAAAGTTGAACTACTTTATTGAGGACTTCCTTTTGATAACTTATGTTACTACTGTATTATCTTCCACTACATAAGGTTGGTGTTCATCGATGTTCCCAGAATCCACGATTGATGACAATATTTAAATTACTAATAGATCTATAAGTTTATAGTTCTCAATTTTACTTGACATATAACTACTACATTTTTCAGGATTACTCCGTCAAGTTCACCAGTTATTTTCATTACAATTCAAAATTGAATAATGACATTCTACAATTCCTACTATAACACGAGCAGACTCTAGATATATTAATAACATCGCGATTTATTACAAATATATATTAATATTAAAATGCCAGCCCTGTTGAGCGGTTATTCGAAGGCTTTCATTGCATGCCGGTGGTTGCGTGCTCCCAAACATTATGTAAAGGGCCGAACGCACGCTGGGATCGCTTATTTCTTTCTTTTTCGGTGTCCAAGTTTCTCAGTAGGTATATAATATATCAGATTAAGACCAATCAGAATGTATCTGAATTTAATTTGGAACCCTTGCATTGAAGTCGACCTAGTTGATGTTATCATCTTTGAGAAATGAGTGCTCAAGTGAGCGGTGACGCGTGAAAAGATCGAAATTTTTGATTCGATTGAATTTCTTCGGTTTAAGTTGAAATTAAGGAGCTTATACAGTAATTTTCGTGGAAGGAATGAAGAGTTGAAGAGATTGCCCCATTTCAGAGATTCTGTTTTGCTCCAAAATTGGATAAACAAGGCACGGGAAGATGGCTATTGTAATTTGGAACTCTTGCATTGAAGTCGACCTAGTTGATGTTATCATCTTTGAGAAATGAGTGCTCAAGTGATCGGTGACGCGTGAAAAGATCGAAATTTTTGATTCGATTGAATGTCTTCGGTTTATGTTGAAATTGAGGAGCTTACACAGTAATTTTCGTGTGAGGAATGTAGAGATTTCTCCATTTCAGAGATTCTGTTTTGCTCCAAAATTGGATAAACAAGGCACGGGAAAATGGCCATGATGTCTAAAATTTCAGAGGTCATGAATGCAAGAGAGATTTGTTAGTCTACTGGAACCGTGCAGGCGTTACATATGGCTAAGTAAGTGAAGACTTGAACTTAATCAACAAACAAACAGGACCCTATAAAAGACAGACAAACACACATATACATGAATGTGAAAAGTGTCATAATCAAACTACAAAACCGATAAAGCACTTGAACAAGCACATTGCCCAAGTTACTGTTACATCCAAAATAAAACCAAGATCCGTCCGTACTTCTCACAGCATAAAAGGGTACGCGAACCAATTTAATGGCTTAATTATCTCAAGTACTCAGATCGGAGGCTGCGTAAGGACCAGGCGGCTCTTTTCATACATCCTTATCTATCCTCTTAAGTTGTATGGAGTATGGTTTAATCGGAATCGTGAGAAAGCGAGGAAAACATGCCTTTTGTTGATATAAAGCCAAGTAAAGGTTGAAGGTTGTCTATTGGGATATTGGGAGCTGATAATGTCAATCGATTTTTCAGTCACGATGTGAAAGGAGGATTCGGAATTGTAAGGGTAATAGATTTTAATGGGAATGTGTGGTGTGAATTTTTATGAGCTTAAAACTTTCGTAGACACGATCTTGATTCTTTAGATATTAAATGAGATATCATGTACAAAAGTAACGATTAAGTGTAATCTATCAAGAAGAGGCTTCCAGAAGTTTTTATTACTACTGCATGCTCAGAAACGTGCAGAGGCAGACTTAATAATTAGGCATGTTCTACTACTCGACCTTTGAGTGATACGGACACAAATAGTGGTAAGTATGTGCAATATTGAGAATTATTAATCTATCCGAAAGTATCTTGTTTTCAGTCTACCTGTCATTAAGGTCCTTCCACCGCTTTAGTGAGATAAAACGGTTACTTTCTAAAGCATTTTCTTTAGTAACGGCTAGGTTGAAAGTTTTAAAAATATTTTTATTTATTATTGTCTCATGTACATTATTTGTGAAAGATGGTTTAAATTAAAAAAAATACCAATAGTTTTGCTTTAAAAAAATAATTAACAAAACGATATTTTTTTCTCTACATTTGGATACTCCTCCAAAACGAAATAAAAGTTTAATTTTTTTGTACACAGTAAATTTGATGGCTAGAATTTCTTCGTAACTGAAATAACATATGTAAATATAAGAATATTTTGCAAACAAAACTGTCCAAAAGGAGGATCAATATTGATATTCTGGTTCCGAGCGGGCGCACGGCCAGTACTGCGTTAACATTGGGGAATATATACGTCTTAAGATGGGTACAGAAAATCATGCATAACCAACTGCACTTGTTTCTAACCTCACTACAGGAAATTACACCACAAGCAACTACATAAGACCAGCCAACCTTTCCTTCCTAAGACTCCCCTTACCGAGTTAAGTGCAACCTTTTTAAAAATTAACAAAAATTCTTGCGGCCTCAGTATAGTGGTTAACTGAGTGACGCTAATTACCTAACCCGTAAAAGCCTTCTGGGGGTACCACGAGAGTTGTGAGGCCATTCCTTATGTACGAGTTATTTACAGGATTAACTGTAAATCGTTGTTTATTTCCTACGATTGTAATTAATTGAATGAGTTTTTTTCAGGGTTTTATATTTTATTTTGAGGAGAATAATGCCATTAGGTTTCCGTACGCAAAATACGCGCTTAGACGTGGAGTTGCGGACACCAGCCCGTCTTAACCTAACCTAGGTTTTATTAGACGTAAATGAAGGATTACTGCATTTACAAAGGTTACTGACATAGCCCGAAGAATTGCCAAACTTAAGTGGCAGTGGGCAGGGCACATTACTCGCAGAACGGATGGCCAATGGGACAGAAAAGTTCTGGAGTGGCGACCGCGAACCGGAAGATGTTGCGTTGGAAGGCATCCTACTAGCTTGGTGGACCGATGCCCTGGTGAAGATTGCGGGGATCCGCTGGATGCGAGACGCACGAGATCGGTCAATGTGGCGACGCTTGGGGGCCTAAGTCCAGCAGTGGACGTCTTTCGGCTGATATGATGATGATGAAGACAAAAATTCAACCATGTATACGCACTACATTTTATTTTTTTTATTTAATAACGATTGGCTCGCGTTAGTCCACTCTCCTATCACATATGATGGTAAGCAATGATGTGGTCAACGATGGAATACTCTTGCTGACAAGTAACCTATTCACTCTTAACTTAAAGACCTCCAGGTTACAGCTTTCAAGAAATACAGACTTCGTCAGAGAATAATGCATCTTAGCTGTACGTTCATCCTCGAATACTTGATCAACACTTGAAATGCAGATCAAGGTGAAAGTGACAAGTCAGCAAAAGACAGTGACTTAAAAATTGCGTTGGTAGGTGACGTCTAGGAATTCCTAGTCTAGACTTTCCTATGTAAAGTCTAAGATGAACTAAGTAAATGCAAAATTCTTTGAACACAATGGGCCAGCTATCTGTAGAATGAAAGATATAAGCTGAGATTCTGCGCAGTGTTTGCTAAGCAGACAATCTTAGCATCTTTTCTGCGGCTACCTAACCACTAGGTAACATGATTGCTAAGAACGATAGGTACTGCTTTAAGCTTTATTTTACCTTTATTTATTTATGCTATACTATACAGAGTTATTTTTTAGCAGATATACGGAAGTGACTAAACATTTTCTTTCGAAAATTACATTGTCTTTTCTTTTTCTGTCCATTGCTGTCCCACAGCTCGGCAAAGGCTTCCCCCAAGAAAGAATCGATCAAACACAAAGCAATATTGTGTAGGTAGGTAAAAACACTCGTAAATAAATAAATGGAACTGTACCAAACCAACATTCACTGTATTGATTAACTCCAAAAAATGTTCAACATGACGAATGTACCAGAGCTGAGATAAGCAAAAGCAAATGCATTAAGACTCATTACTCGACACAGATCAGGCTTGCATGTTAATTCGGAGCTTTCTCTCTGTATACATAATAAACTATATTATATATTCACGTCAATGTTTCGAATGAAGGTCAATTTGGAAGCCAGGACTTGATTTAAATGATGAAGATTACTGGCAGACGTTATCTGGCAATATGGAAGGATATGAAAGAGTTTTCACTTAAATATATCATTTGAAAAAATATGGGCTCACATAAGCAAACATTTTGTAAAAGAGACTAAACGCAAATAAAACAAAACAGTGAGAAAAGCCCTTACAAAAAGGCTGTTATTTACGACCATTAAGTAAATAAACAAGACATAATCTGCGGAAATCTATGTTGTTTTACATTCCCCCTTCAAATAAAAAACACGAAAACATCAGACTTCGCACGTGTTTCAACTAATTAAGACTACCATAATTTCAGTGTCAATTTTCGACTTGTAAATTCTCCTCAAAATCCGGAGTACGCCGTAAAAGCAATAAACATGACACAAATGGCTTCATTAAGGCAAAAGGCGGAGTTTGTGGCCTAGCAAAAAATAAGTGTAGTGTCACACACAGGCCTTAATAGGTATATAATGACGACACGTTTCCTTTATGCACCAAATCTGAAAAATATCATCTGCGCAGACGAATTACGGGTTCCGGAATGCAAGGCGGTACACAACGGACCCCAAAGGTTACGCTTATGATTACGACGTAAATAAAAAATGGTCCTACCAGAATTTTACTCATTATGGTGCATATTTAAGCACCGTTACCTGAAACTGCCAATTAAAGCTCGGTAACCATAAAGAAGAGTGATGAAATTTCAGGTTTTAAGCAAAATAACCAACATTGAAGGCACAACGTGAATATACAAACGACAATAATAAAGCTATAACTGTGTGATCTCAATCCGATCTTGATTGCATTCGAGAGTGGCCCGGGGCGTTCGATTCAAAACGGGTTAAACGAATTTGTGTTCGGAAAGGCGCAGCGCATTAAAAACGCAACATTTTTCGTTGAAAAACAACCAGAGAAAATTACAATATAATCTGACTCCCAAAAATACAAGTTCAAAAGAAAAAAGACAATGAACGCTTCCAAGGAAATCGACTCGTAACCGTTCCCAAGATTCCCTTACAAGTGTCGGGCACAACCCGTTCTGCAACACGTGTCGCAAACAAAAGAAACTTGTCCAAGTTGCCCCCCTCTCCCCATCGGGCGACAAAAGGATTGCGCAAGTTATATTAGTCGTAAAGAATTTCGGAGTAAGATCTATAAGGTTGTAAACCGCCCGTAACTCACAATGGTCCCGCAGTTGCGGAGGACATTTGCAACAACTGTTGTTTGCTTCGATGTTTTAATTGTTCCTAATTCGTAAAACTTTTCAGCGTGATTTACTAGTTGTTGTTGTAGCAGATCGGTCGCTTTTGAGTATTTTTTCCAATACCGGCGAACATGTGGCGCGGTTGACAACGCGGGAAGCGGTTATTTACACTTGTGGGATCGTAAACGGTTTTTAATGACAAAAACAATAGCTTTTAAACTTCGAACGTAACTGTAAAGGGTGTTTTATAGTTTCAGCTAAGACGGATGGGTTCACGTTAGAACGGGACTATTGTTTAGCATATTTCAATGGAAGAGCGACATTAAAACGGATCACGTCGGCGAGTAGGCCCACGCGAACAATTTTCTTCGATAAAATTATGTAAAGTAGATATTTGCGCTCGAAGTCTAATGAGTCGAATTAAGATAACATGGTATGTGCGACTGCGCATAACATGTTCTACAAGTCAATAAATGTGTCTAGGACTTGTCGAGACGGGGCTGGGTTTGCCTGAGACACTCTGGCCCTATTACATAAGTAGAACCTACTCGTATATAATTTTTACTTTATTACTGTCTGTCTAAGTCGCATAATGGCTGCTATATTAAGTTTTAATAATAGACATGCGATGTACTCAAAGTTTAAGACCGCAATACAGCTCTGAAAATCGTTGGGAGATTAGTAGTACATGTATAATTTTTGTTGCATATAGGCCGTATTTGCATATAAGCATTATACAGCCATTATCTCTACATCCCACATAAAAAGCTTTATAATAAAATCAAGCTAACACTATAATTTTTCAATAATTTTGATGATATGCATCCGAACAAAACCCGTCTATACATTTTCTGATATAACTTACACCGTTTTCTGAACAACATGACGCCATAATGGAATGCATAACCCAAAAACGTGTTCAATGCACTTTTTTAATACATTATCATCTCATTACCCGCGATTTTAAATAATCGCGACCGCTTATTTCAGTGAGTTTCCTTATTATATATTCCCAGCCAACGGGCTCAACGAAACATAATCACTCAAATTGGGTAACTTGAGAGGCAAATTACAAAAATTGATACGAGAAAAATGTTTTGGCAATGGTGGGGAGGTTGCGGAGATACGTAAAAGTGCATATGTGTGTGTGGGTGCCCATTTGCGTATGTAGATGGTAGAGGACGCACCGTAGCTCCCACTTGGGTGGTCTCAGAATCAACCGATTACGAAGTATATAAACACCGCGCCATAACACATTGGCTGCCTCCTTTATATCTATACTCAGTGAATTATTGGTTAAAATAAAAGCTTACATGAATTACTGTATCAATACGCGGTGTAATTAAAGCAATGCTGTAGGGTCCGCAGCAAAATTTAATATGCAATGGTTATTTAGTTAGAGTGTTTTATAATAGCGATCTGTTGCTTTAATAGCCGGGGCATTATTAAGTTACTACTTACTAGGATCTTAAGGCCGCACCCTGACCAAAAAATCAGCATGAGATTTGAGCATTCCTATTGGCCTAGCGGCACTGGTGGCGCATGAATTACAGTAGTGAATACGCCCAGATTTTAGAATAACTTCTTTATAAAATCGAATATAGGCCTTTTGAAAAAAAAAACTACCAAAATGTTCGTTATCAAATTGTCTATCCATTAGTGTTAGTACAAAAAATTATTAATGAACACTTTACGAGGAGATGTATGCTATCAATCATTATTTCTCATTTTTATGGTTTTGTTGGAAGGACATTAGTGAAACATATACTATATTTAAAAAAAAAAGAATTCTACAATTTTGGAATCAATAATATGTAGAAATTTAATGTATTTTTATTAGTTGATATTTCATTTTAAATAACGAGTAGATAGCTCCTAAAAACTGCACGAAAAAAGGCTAGCGCGGCGTTTTGCTCGGGGTAGCGCCTTAAGCAGGTTCGTCTGAGAAGATATAAAAATCATAATAGTGATTCATCAGATGAGACTTCGTATATAGAAGCTTTAATTCTAGGCTCGTTGCCTACGTCTAAAGAATTAATTCGCTGAATTATTGCCTTGAAATTACTCGTAAAGGCGGAATATACAGATGCTAACGATGCCAACATCGGCAGGTAATTTTAATGTACTTTCCAAGATGCCGCTGCTTTCCAACCATCTGCGGTGCCGACTTCCAATCAGCTCACTAGATGTGTATCGACTTGAGAGCTTGCTTGTTATCTCAAAAACACAATATGAATAATACATTAGTGCTCGGTGTAAGACTATGCGCACTCTTAAATTGGCGAAGCTTAATTGACTCAAAGGTTGAAAATGAAACGAACTGAGCGTACCGGCAATACGGCAACTTTTTATGTAATCAGTACTCCGCAGACCGCATAACGGAATCAATTTAAATCGGTTATGTGAGATTGCGTATAAGGGTAGGTAAGGTCAGCGAAACCAATTTTGTAGTTAATAAAAAATAAATTATTAATTATTGTGGGGATACTACCGATTGAGATTGGAATCTGATTTTGCAATGAGGAAGTACTTTTTACCAAGGAATTTGTTGTTCTTCTTTTGTTCTTTTTAACCCCCGACGGAAAAAGAGGGGTGTTATAAGTTTGAGGTGTGTTGCTGTGTATCTGTGTATCTGTGTATCTGTGTATCTGTGTATCTGTGTATCTGTGTATCTGTGTATCTGTGTATCTGTGTGTCTGTGTATCTGTGTATCTGTGTATCTGTGTGTCTGTCTGTGGCATCATAGCGCCTCAACGGATGAACCGATTTTGATTTAGTTTTTTTTGTTGGAAAGGTGATTGTGTCGAGAGTGTTCTTAGCTATGTTTAAAAAAAAACGGTTCAGCCGTTCAAAAGTTATGGGCGTTTTACTGTTTGAATCGGGATGTTTTCGCAAGATAAATGTGTCGGGGGTTTTTTAAATTTTTAAATTTTACTTGTTTCATTCAAAAATATACACAATATTGTTATTTAAGGGTCAAAAGTGCAGTCACACTCTACCAAAACAGAAAAGGCAATTTTTTTATAGGCAGCAGAATTTCAACTTTTTGTTGTTAGCAGGAATAATCTATACTTTAATTTCTATACAAAATATTAAATCAGTTGTGGATAATTTTAACTTCTACTACAAAAACTAGTCATTTGAGTTTTGGGAGAGTATGACTGCACTTTTGACCCTTGACTGTACATTCGTACCTTCATGTGAATAAATTTGTTTTTTCAGCACTTTCAGCATATTTTTCGGTTTTCTCAAAAAACACAAATGCATATAATATGCATGAGTCTCTCTCAAAAAGGCATATAATGCATATCATATGCATTTTGCTGCTAGAGTCACCATTTCACCACGTTAAGCTCGCGGGTTGATGACCGCTGAGTTATAGCAGTACCTTATATATTTACATAACGTTGACAGGCCCTATGCCAGACCGCTTTGGTTAAAAGCTGACCATTTCCTGCTTGTATGATAAATTAGCTTCATTAATAAATATGAACGTTTCACATATTTTTGTGAGGAAACTTTTTGGCTTTGCTTGGAAAAACTTTCACGACTAGAAGGACCAAGATTTTCCAGTGTATTTTTGATATATTCCTTCTTTGTATGAGAATAGGATTTTACCCTGCAGTGGGACTGTTACAGGCTGGTATTATATTTTAGATACTTGGATGGCAAATGCTATTTAAGGTTGCCCTAGTCGACGGCACGAACTATTTTGTGCGCGGGGTTAAAATGCATGCTATCTCATCCGTCAACACGTGCAAATAAGATAGATGCTGTGATGAGCAGTAAGAAGCTAGTTTGCGTACGATTTAGCACTTTTGCAAGTTTGTAGCAAAATAGATGATGATTAAGGACGAAAACGAGCGCGCGAAATTTTATGAATAGATCTTTGGGAGTCTAAATATCATGAATAAACGACTTATTGTATATTTTCAAAATAAAATTATTTGCATTGTTAAACTACTAATCTATCCCTGTATGGAGGCCGTTTTGCAATTTCCCTTATGGTATTTATTTCCGCCCAAAGATGCGTTAAAATTAGTGTTGAAATATGGAACTTTCGACGCTCATAACTTTCAAATATTTTTTTATCTTTTTCTTTTTATACAGGGCTAGATAATAATGAGACAAATAGATGCCATTTTTTATTTTGAACGTACATCGTCAAACAGTGGAGTAATCGCCAGACTACGTTTGTATGGAAGAATGAACGACTGGTGTAACCTTAATGCTGAAGTATGCATCATTATTCATCAGGCAGATTTAGAAAACTTCTACAACAACATTCA
Organism: Orthosia cruda; assembly: GCA_964057195.1. NCBI lineage: Eukaryota > Metazoa > Arthropoda > Insecta > Lepidoptera > Noctuidae > Orthosia > Orthosia cruda. The sequence continues at coordinate 33,298,688 of OZ059829.1, read as the reverse complement.
AAATACGACTTTATATACAGGTAAATAAGGTAGGAAGGTTTGCCATTTAAGGACCACACACCACCAATAAAATTGATTTTTCATCTCATTAAACACAACAAACAAATTACCTTTTAACAAGCTAGATAGGCTTGAAAACAAAACAACATAATGCAATTAAATTCATATTAATTGCTGTACTAGTAACAGGTTATCTACAATCCCTATCTGCCTTAACTCAAGTATATTTAATTAAAGGCTAATATCATTTAGTTTTCAATGGGCTGAGCAAATTCTATGTGATTAAACAACTGTGCGGATAGGGGCGTATTACTGCAAACCTTAATCAGTTACGGATTCTTGGGATGGCTTGTAGTAGGTGACTACGTTTCAGTTGAAAATGGGTGAAAAAAGTTTTAGAAATGAATCAGTTACGGAATCTTAGGATGTCTTGTAGTAGGTGACTACGTTTCAGTTGAAAATGGGTGAAAAAAGTTTTAGAAATGAATCAGTTACGGAATCTTAGGATGTCTTGTAGTAGGTAACTACGTTTCAGTTGAAAATGGGTGAAAAAAGTTTTAGAAATGAATCAGTTACTGTTCAGTTGAAAATGGGTGAAAAAAGTTTTAAGCAAATGATTGTTTAAATTCGTATCTACCTTAGAGTCAACTTCAGTAGAGGTATCGGAGTTGAACCTTAAGTATATAGTAGATGTTTATGGGAGGCATAAATACTATATAGGTACTTTCAACCGGCCTTATATGTAAATTGAAACCTTTATATATACCTAAGACTAAGAGCATGCTTTAATATTCAGGGCTGCACATTATCGGTTAATACCTCGTATACATACATATTGTAAGTATACATATAGGAAGGTATTAATAAAAGGAACAGAGGCAAGCAGGTACTCGTTCGTATTTAATATCGAAGATAGCTATTAAAGTAATTGCAAGGGAGTACCTACATGGCACTTATGACATGACGCTCTCAAGGCGTTTACGGAGAAAATTAACAATTTGCAAACCAAAATGGCGTCGACAACCTGATTTTTTTCCGTGCCCCTAGATGATAATTTCGAAATGCCCCTGCAAACGTAAATTATCAACGATGGTGTTCAAGATCGAAATCACGATAGTCGTGTCGAAATAACGGAACCCGTTTAAAATCGAGCCTTGTACCTAATTATACCTACTGCCCTTTAATTTCGTTCTTGGAAGATGGAAGTTATATACAAGAAAATTTATCATACGATTTTCTCCTTTCAGAACATTTAAATTCCAATCATGAACTCTAAAGCTCCATTTAAAACTACCCATGAACAATGTTTGACCCCTTTCCATATCACTTTCCTATATATCGTGCCGATATTAGACCATACATCAGGGTTGAACGCAATAAAAATTGGACGTCCCGAGAGGATTAGGACAAACCCTGACATATGTGACATGTGAAAGCCTCAGACTATTTCTTTTCAAAGGGGAGGCCGGCGTTTGTTATTTAAAAATCAATTTTACAGAGCACTTAAAACACTGATGTGCTTCAAAGACATTTATGTGACGTTTTGAATGGGCGGACGACGCGACGCACATTAAGATGATGAATACATCAGCTGTTACTCAAAATAAATGACTCAATATATCCATAATAGATTCTTATTAAATACGAGGTCATGCAGCGTGTAATTTTCACAATACATCAACATCAATAATGTCTCTATCTATATTATTTAACAAGGGGGCATGTAACAGACTACTTGTACTACAAGCCGAAACTACACGAATCCATTGACGCAAATAATTTTAACACAAAGCGAGCCTCTGAAGCCAACGCTAACAAGATGCAGCTGTTGCGATCTCTCAAACGGAGACCATTTTGAAAAACTCGTTAGAGTTTTCGAAAATAGAATATAAAATGTGTCACTCCTTCCCCGATAAATCAGACGTGATGAATGTATCCAAGTTAGGAGCGGAGCGCACCGCGTGACGGGGCAGTGCCTCATTGGGTGGCGTGGTCGCCATATTGCTCCGAGCTTGTAGCTGTCAAACTTTGATATATTGCAGCTGGCTTTCTCTAGTGTGCGCCTTGTCTTATGATCACATTGATCACGGACTAAATGAAGAATCATTTCTTATGGAGAATTGCAAACTAATATTCCAATTCATTTCACAGTTTCGGATATCATTCTCTTTGTGTTCGAAATAAAAAACGTAGAAAAAAGACCAATCTTTTGATTTCACGGGACATTTTGAGAAATTGACGTTTTGTTCCCGAGGTGTAAAATTATAGCGAACACCGACTACTGGAAGATAAAGCATTTGATTTATATTTTGACATTTTAAGCCAAAACATTCGTGTTTTTGTTGTAAATCTAATTTATAGCTACAATAAAAACGACAGATATTAATATCAAAGTTTCAAGATCGCATGAGGTTTATTTATTTATAGTTCTTTGAATTTCCATATTAGAACCATGTAAATAACACCTATCCCACCCACATCCTTTTAAGAAGAAAAACTTCGTTAATTGAAGTTGAGATCAACATTATTTACTTAAGAAACCACACGTAATGGTCATTCGCCATAATAAGAGAATTCTTTGCTTGCAAAAAAGTGTCGTGTTTGGCGGTTTGCCGCAAAACTTTATAGATGCACGAACTGTTTTGCTGGTAGACCACAACATACACACATCATTAGATTAGCTAAGTGTTATAGCATTCAGTCACCGTAATTTAGACTTTAACTTAACGTATTAAGGTTGATAAAACTTCCTAAGATTGTAGTACTAAAGTGTCTGATGAAACGAACCGACAATTTGCCATTTAGCGTGCATAAAAGCGAATCATACTGATAGTAATCTAGCAAATATCATGTTATTATAGTGATTTTCAATTGTAGAGATAGAAAAACAAACTAAGTATATCAATAAAGAAGAAAGATGAAAGCTTGCGAGATCTTGTATAGTCGACAGATGGCGTTGTTCATTGCTCAGACACGATATGGGATGATATATATCCAAAAATATGACTTTCCGACTCTTTTCAGCTTGTCAGCTTCATGTTCCGTCTTAACTGTATGGGTCATCATTTTGTTCGTCACTTTAATGATTTCATTATATGAAATACCTAAAGTAGAACAAAACTTCTTTGACATCTAACTATGGGTTAGTTATACCAACTAAATAAGAAGGACATATTATTTCGAATTTAATTGAAAAGGATTCATCAATACTTGCTCCATAATCTACATTTCAATGAATAAAACTTTTCAAATCACTTTTATCCCAGCACAAAATCGAATCTAGACCGTCTACTCCAGATTTATCTGCAAACAGTACACCATTCAATGAGCGCAATAAACTAGCACTTGAAATAAAATCGTGGAGTTGCTGTGCGGTTTATTAAATTGATAGGCCCGTACCTCGATCCATTACGAGATACAACTGTTGACACAGCCCATCATTGTACCCTGTTATAAAACTAGTCATTACGCTGTAATGTCCCACGTTTCTGTTATGATTCTTTGAGGATTGTAAAATAATGTGCTTCTGCAAATTGGTGTAATTTTTCTGCACTTGTGTGTATTTCCTTTGAGTGGATTAAATTTTTTATTGTTGGCTACTTGAGTAATTTTATGATTTATGCTTTCAAGATCTCTTGAAATTATTCCATTTGTACAAAAGGACCAATTAAGTTTGTTTATTCAATGTTCTATGTTAGGAATACAAATCATTACGTGGAATTCAAATTCTTCATTAACCTCGTTATATCATCCGAAATTTGAATACGACTTCGAAACAACAAAAGGGAATAACGAGTAACAAACAAACATAAATTTATTCAAAATATACGTAACTTATTCCGAATTCACATTCGGAACAAAACTTTAAATCCGCGAGTTCGCCGAAATCCTGTTGCGAAAATTTTAAACGGCTGAAAGACAACAAAGTCACCTGAAAAGGAGTTGGTATTCAGGAGCTTCGGTAACCCAAGTTGGGCGTAGCCGCGTAACTTAGGTTAGACTTAAGTAAAGAAACCACAGCGCCGCGTTGTCTGAAGACCGACTTAAATCTCAGACGATGTTAGGTCTTGGATACAATATATGAAAGGATTGAGAGTTCTGAACCGGATTTTTTTGAATTTGGATTGAAATTAAACTGAACTGACTTGAAATTGGAACGGATTTTGAATTTGGAAGGAATGGTAGGATTTTTTTAAATATTAATGACTCTTGAACATGTAGAACAGTAGTGTTCTCTAACTTTCTACCTAACATTGAAAACATTATAGAATGAAATTAAACCCATCATAAATGAAGACAAAGCCAGCCTTTTATCTTACTTTAACTTAACAAAGTTCTGCTTCAGTGTGTATTGTACTTAAATGCAAATTTCGCCGCTGAGCCGAGGATGCGCCGAGATTTTACCGGCATTCGAAATAAATATACCAGATTTGCAGTCTAGAGTTTTACGTCGAGACGTTACTGTTTCATTCACAACTTAATTCTTAGGAAACAAAGACTACCTTCCAGATTTATACAACCGAATGCACTTCGAGGAACATGGAGACTTGGATCACCAGGGATGAAAAAAGGAGAATTATTTATATAATTCTGTCTCGACACTATCGTCTTTCGTTACGTGTAGTCACAATCCTGAGATCTGACACCATGTCTTACCAAGGGGTACCGTGTTACCCAGTTACTGGGTTGTGGAGGTCAGATAGACAGTCTTTATATGTAAAATACTTCCAGCTGGATCAGTTTAGACTGGAACCGGAACACAATGTATTTGTGAAAAGGCTTGCCCGATTGAAAGATTGTCTCGACACTATATCAAAGAGATACGTCATACAATGTATCTCGAGTAACGTCAAAAATATCACGGCGAAAGTCTGTGAGTGTGTTTGTATGTATGTTACTTCTTCATGCTCAAACGGCTGCGCGGATATGGATGAAATTTGGCACAGACAGAGAGATTATAGTCGGGAATAGCGCATGGGATATATTTTTTATCCCGGGTATATGTTCCCTAGGAATATTTTTCTAACTAGCTTCTGCCAGCGGCTTCGCCCGCGTGAATGTCTATAATTATCGCAAGGGAACATATTGAAGGGATAAAAAGTATCTTAAGTGATATTCCAGACTATAATCTATCTCTGTGACAAATGTTGTCCAGATCCGTCTAGCCGTTTGAGCGTGAAGAAGTAACAAACATACAAACAACACATATATACTCACAAATTTAGTTCTTTATAATATTAGTAGTATATAGTGTGATATTTTTGTGTAAGAAAATATTGGTCCTTCAAGAAAAATAAATAACCTCTTAAACAAACCAAAATAGTCCATAAACAACAGGGTCGACGTTGTTTAGTCAGCGCATCACGATACACCACCAATAAAATGTTCCCTCCCGAAACCTGTGTCAATAAAGATATAGGAAAACTAATATCAAAACAAGAATAGGTACGTGATAAGAAAACATTTATTCCCTATGTTTAATGCATGATTTGTCATAATTCCCCGGCCTCCCCCGCCCTGCCCGTTGTTTTGTATCTCGTGAGGAAATGGGCGGCAATGATTTATCGTTTGTCTTATTTATCTCGGACGCAGAGAAAAATTATTTGTAGGGTAACATTGGAAGTATTGCCAGGTTTATTAACAAATGTACCGGCGAGATTGCGGTGGCGTAATTGGTATTTATTTATTCGAGTTGTATGAGTATGCTCTTCCAGTGATAACCTACAGTTAGTTTTACCGTATGGGATTGGATGTAAATTACGTATTGTTTAATAATACAATACAATAATCGTTTATTCAGGAAAACAACACAATTACAGGGTCAAAAAGTAAATATCGAAAATCGTCTTCCATAATAGATTAAACAAGGAAAAGCTAACTTCAACATTTACAGCATCGTTTTTTTTTTTAGTTTTATTATAATAAATATAATAAAAGTAATTTATTAAAATTATAATAGTGACATACTATACCAGTTCTACTACTAATAGACAAGTATTAATATTTGATAAATCTGATATATTGACATTTTATAAATTTAGCACGAGACTAATTTTAAACTCAAACTTTAATTATAATAATAATCATTAGTCTTTATTGAACAACTTTGTGTCAGCTTTTTTTTTATACCGTTTTTTTTTTCATTTCAATTAATAAATAATTTTAATTCTGCTACCTATTAAAGAACAAAACTACCTTAAAGTAAATCAAAGTAAGACATTAAAGATAATAATTTAAATAATATTTTCATTTCATATGTTCATTTTCATTCCGCTTAAAACAAAACAGATTGGTATCTGATGGAAAATGTTGTCATTAGTTTTCATTTGTTTTACCAAGCTCGGAAGCTGAAGTTCGTATTTCATAACATTTTTTATTAGAATTTATTGCACTGAACTCAAAACAAAACGCAGGTGAATTTCCACATTGCAATTTTAATTCATCCCTCTGTAACATAGAGGCAATAAAGCCGCGAATCAAAAGTTGCCCGTAAATCACAATATGGCGTCCGCTGCCCCGTGTTTGCTCTCGCCCACATAATCCGTTCATACGGCGGTAAATCCATCCAACAGTGTCGCGTACAACACTAAATCATCATAAGAGAATCCAGCTCTATACGCGTGTACTACACAAACTACACATATTGCTGATTCGGTTTGGCAACATCGCTTATACAGCGAAATTTACAATACACCACTATGAACGCGCGATTTATTCCCACATCCCTCACAAAACAAAGGCTTCGAATAATTTTATATGTGTAATAGCAAAACTTTCAGGAACTAATACCGTTGTAGGTAACTACATTCGGATTCATTATCCAATCGTCGAATATCGAATGGAGCCGCTGAAAAAACTCGCCGATTTATTCGATTCTTTTTTATTCGATTTACGCTCGGTGCGCCAGTTACTGAAAAAGTTTGCATCGTAATGCAATCGTGTGGCATTAGTTTTGCCGTTTATCAGCGCGTTCTCGCTGCTGGAAAGCTTTGAGGGATTAATCTAGCGGCGTGGTGCGGAATAAAACTGTAACTTTAAACTCGTGAAAAACTTCGCATTGTATCGTACTGGAGCAATGTCATCATGTTTTCCAACTGAATTTAGATAAGCACTAAATTCCTAATCCATAATGCATTATTAGGCTGCTACTTTGTCTGGCATATGCCCAAGTTTAGTAAAGTTGCACATGCAAGCTTTTCCGAGTACTATACCATTTTAGAATACGACTATTAAGCAATTATACGTTCGTTAAAAAAGGGGCCATAAAACAATAAAAGGAATGGCTAAACAACGTGAGCCCACGCAATATTTGTTTGTGAAACATCGCAATTTTTAGTTGAGTGCTGTGCGTGGAGCGTGGCCTGCAATTTGGCGTTTTCGCTCGATTTATGCGAAATATCAGCGGCCCGCGGATAGCGGACAAACAAGCGAAATTTGTTGTTGAAACAGAGCTATTTTTTGGTTGAACTTTTATTTACATTAGTAAAGAGCAGGATGTTTTACACGGTGCACGATTTAAAAAAATATAAAAGGAATGAATGTGGAGCAGAGTTACAGTTTGTTGAAAACATTTCTCGTTTTTCTATTGTCCAGAAAACTTTTCACCTATTAGTTAATCCGTCAGTTTTCTATGCAGGCTTTTGTAGTATTTCTATACTATAGGGAAACGTTTTTGAAATGCAGAAATCATGCCACATAATATTATTTAACTCACAACTTTTGACCAACAATAGTTTTAACGGTCCAATCAGCACATAAACCATTGTCATTGCAATACCAGTCTTGTTAACATATGTGCTCGCGAACAATACTCCGCAGATCAGTTACGTTTGTTAAGCCCTGTCTGTCTGTACGTCAGAGGTTTATTGGACAAGAGATTGAAGCGATAGTCCGCCCGCCAACGTCGACCAACGAATTGGGTGTGCACTGTCGCGGGCCTCGGTAGGGTTACGTTTCGTTTCTAGGAGTCAGATTTATTCGCGTCGTGAGTTCTGTTTGATGGTTAACCGAAATGTTTTATTGCAAACGTGGTGGATGATGGCAACTTTCAGTTCAGTGTCTATTGGTAGATATAGATTATTTTTTCAGCGATGGTATAAATCAAAACTATGGCAAATATAATTTTCCCATAACTTTGCCCAATATTTTAATATTTCATCATCAGATTTCCAATTAATTTGGGTAAAGAAGAAATCTTTACCTAAATAACTAAACGTAAAGTTTCAGACGGACAAAAAACATTTCCTGAAAAGTAAACCTACTGGTTACACTTACTGGTGACAGACATAATTTGGACCTTTCCAGATTCCGCATTTATTTTTGTAAAAACTTTACAGTCTACGGCCTAAAGTAGTCGTAGTAGATAATACCTCCTCTATAAAAAATTCATGCATCCAAAAATGCACGTTCCTCTCTATAAATTCGCCTATCATAATCTGAAGTTGATTTGGCAATTTGCCCTAATTTGGCGAATAATAGCAGCGCGGTTTGAGATCGTTTTTCTGAGCATGTTTACTGCCTTACTACCGTGGTTTATCTTGGAGCCCAGGACAGCTAAAAGAACCTCACAATAGGGGGCGTACTACCTACTGGTCGCCATCCGTCTGCCCGAGAATTTTGATGTGCAGAATTATATTTTTAGATTTAAAATGTAGAGAGAAAATGTTTTCAAGTGTATTGTTTAGGAGTTTCTTTATAGAGCTTTAGGACTTGCCTTCTACATATTCTGTGTTAAAAATACGTCTATTTTTAGTCTTTATTAATGATTTTCAGAATTTTCTAATTCCACTGTAGACTAATGTATAAGACCACCTATGCACAGAACACCTAAATCAAAATACTATTCAACAACTAGAGCCCATTTCTCCAGAGAACACATCCAATTTACACTTGTAATTACATTCATAATTAACCGTTAAAATAAAATAACTTCCCGGTTAATTTTAAATACTAATACAGTATAGAATTTATTGGGTTTATCTGCAGTCCCCGCGGCCAACGGGCGGCCTGTAAACAATGCTGATATGAAATATTAGTTTCAACCGAACCATATATCTAGCCAGCTTGTTATTAACCTTGCTAACTTTAGTATTTATATACGTATCTACATATGGAAACCAAGTTTTGTATTGCGAAAATTGAATATTAGATTGGGCTTGTTTTCTGTTTTGTATGTAAGTATAGTTTATGTGAAATTAGTTACATACATTAAAAGAGAATATTTAGGTGATGAGAGCCCAAAATGCTTTAAAGTTTTTGATAGAGAACCAAAACTTAACAAAACTTTAGATCAAATTCTCTAGTAGCCTATTAATGGTTGCTGAAATACATCTTTAGCCAACATTATCAAGCTAAGCAAAATAACGATCACTAGACTCAATTAAAATGAAAGCTGCAATAAACAAAAGTCTTGACAAGAAAACCTCAATTATTCAAACATGACAAAACATCTCCAATCTTTCAACCCCTTAACTTAAACCACAAAGTTTCAGTTCACTCATCCGGTTTAGACTATAGACTAGCGAGTACGTCTCCCCAGTGTCCCTGTATATTCCCGTCTGACTAGGTCCTTATAGACTATACGGTATAGTTCGCTTAGTTCTTAGGACAGCAACAATGCGCTCGCCACGAGCAGTCCACTGATGTACGACGATGTAGTAAATGTAAGAAGTTGACATGAAAAAGGAGAATATGAGAGAAATATTGTTGATGTTTTGAAAGTTAGAAATTATAAGCTAGAAGAAAATGCATAAGAACAAAGTTATAGAAACAGTGAAAATATTAGCGGGCGGTGAAAATATAAAGAAATTAGAAATTAGGAAAATAAATATGGGTGAGTAAAGAACTATAAGTAAATTAGTAGATGGCAAATATAATAAGGAAGACGACATAAAGGAAACAGATGGAAATCCCAACTTGGAAGTACTAATCGTAAAATTCAAAATATAACCAGCAGATTAAAAACTTAATGTTCTCAAGGACAAGGAAATTAAACAAACATTACTTCCGAACTCCTCACATCTAACTCGCACAGATAGCACGACTCCCAGTAGGTCCAGAATTTAGCCGCTGTTAATTTGTCACAGTGAATTAGCCACGGACGGGGGTAAATGATAGCGTTAGCATGTTGCACCCTGCACCGCCAATATGCTCGTAAACGTCGTTCCACGACAATTTAATACCTAACTATGTATCTAGATGTCTATCTCACTGGATATACGATGATTATTCCGGACCACTATAAAATATTCTTAGTCACGTAATTACAATTTTGAACGTATAAATTGTTGGTCAGATTGTAAGCAAATTGGATCGGTTGGCTGATGAACGTGGAGTGATCGGTGTTATTGCTAATGGTGTCCAGTTTTAACAGCCAAATTAATGCTAAATGCTTTTTATACAGACATAATAAAAAACTCCTTTTAATGACTTGGTACAAGACTACAACATATATGTTATAGTGAATGTGGTTGAGAATAACAAGAATGGCGAAAATTCAAATAACAGATGCTGAAACCCCAAGACCTTTGTTAGCCAAACATGAATGAACTGAACCAAGTTAATTAGTAGCTACTTCAAACAATAACCAACAATTAACAGATTTCGCAACCAAACTCGATGACACCATAAATCTATTTAGTCGCACCAATTTGAGGACCCAAAACAAACTTAAAAAAGGAACTTTAGAAAGTCAGGACGATCATAAAACTCCAACCGATACATTATTACGGGAATACAGTAAAAAAAACTGAACAATACATTTTAACTTTACAGTTACCTTTGTACTGTAGATAAAGGGAGAAAGTTGCACAACGGTCAGCTTTCTAAAATTCGATATTGTTTGTCTATTGTTCAGTATAAAACTGTTTCTGGTTGAAAGAAAGTTTGCTGTTTGAGAAACTGCTATGGAGTTCGAGTGGGTAGTGTCCAGACTTAGTACCAAAATACGGACGGACAGAAGTTCACTTCGAATGGTGAACTCAGTTATCGATGGCGGTCACATCTCTTCAACAGTGAAATAATGGCACTTAAAATGGTTCTTCAAGAATCCATAAGGGACAGTTGAAGTTGATATAGATGATATAAAATTCACAAATTACAATCAGATATGTCAACTGACACTAACAGTTAAATTCACAATCACCAAAATAAGAGAAACAATAAATCCTATAAACTGTTATAAATACCGTGCACGGCATGTACTTAAGTTTATACTTTTAAGTAGTTATAAGTGCGGGTTCAGTGTCGTGCCGGGGCGCGGTTACAGTCGCTTGTTAGCGAACAATGCTATATGCACGTTTGTGCATATCTAGATATGCATTGAGACCTGTACGGATGAAGAAAAAGCCTCCAGTTGCAGACATTTGCATTGCATTGGCTGCGATGGAAAGAATTGTAGGGAAAATGTCGAGCTAGATAGTTTCTTTAAGTTTCTTATGTGACTTGTTAGTTATTGCGAGAACTACGTGTCGTGGAATAACGATGTGTCTGAAATTTATCAAAGATTTGTGTTTGCTTATTTTAATCATATAGAGAAAAGCTTATAATTTTCTTCTATCCGAAATACAGCACACTGAATGGGCAATGATGATGAAATATTGACATGGCCCAAATAAACTACACTTGTTGTGTTTGTCAAGTGGGCAGTAAATAACACTCAACAATATATAAAGAAGCCGCACAGTGTGACTAATGTACAAGTAAATACGTGTAAATAGACCATAAACAATAATATTCGACTAATGTAGACGTTTACGGCTGTCTTCCAACACGACAATAACACATCAACTGTATCAAGCCTCATTGAACTAAACACGCTCCATGAATCGACGATTCAGATTAAGAAATCAATTGAATCGAATCGTATCGAATGAAAAATCGAATAGATTCACAATTTTAAACATCACTGTTCGAGAGAATGTGATTTTTATTCATCGATGGTAATTTTATAGTCATTTTTAGACACATAAATGTATGTTCCTCAGATTTGTGCATTTGCATGTGAGTTATAAACACATGGAGTTTATAAGTCTCCACCCGATGCTCGAGTGTAGTGCCGTATACAGAATTTCCACCTAATAAAAGGCCATGTTACGTGTAGGGAACGTAAGACACGCAATTACAAAGTACCCAGTTTAATAAGACCTTCTTCTCCCTTCGTGCTGTTGACGATAGGAACAAAGACAGGGGAAATATCTGAAGGGCGACGGATCACGCTTGATTGGTGGAGGTACACGACGAAGTTTCACGTTGAACGTTAATTAGTGCGTTCCTCACGTTCTCAAGCGTGTATGGATGTATGTTCGCGAGATTATGTCTCGGTAGGATTAAAAAAGGTGCGGCAAAACATATTAAATCCTACTTCAAATCACAAACTGTTGAGTATTTTATGGACTTTAGAAGATAAAGTTGTTATAACTTCATGCAATCTCTCACTGAATGCGTCGTTAATACAAGAAGCAATTTGATGTGCGGATTAATGCGCGGAACAATTTATAGACAATTACGGTAACCAACGCCGCCCCGGGATCAATTAACACAAAGGCGCTATTGCAAATTAGACTAACTGGACACCTATCTAGACACCTACCGGTATTAGATATTCATGATTGCGCTCCAACTACCACAGGGATTTATAGCATAGATCTGCAGATAGTGATTTTCAGCGATACAGTAATCTATTTCAATTAATAATTAATACTAACAAATGATTTGTGTTCATTAATTAACAAACAATTCCATTTTATCTATGAGTAATAGAACACACCTTGAGGCATGTAATTTTCTGTTAATCGATCATATTGAAAGGCCAACTCGCCTTGAACAAATGCTTGATATAGCGATTTCCCCAGGTTTGAACAATTTGTTGATATTTTCAGGAAGGTTGGCCTAAAACACGTGTTGTAATTGGTTAATATATTTAGAGGCGAGCCCGAAGAAGTGGGCAATCTATCTAAGTCCATCCCAGGACGCTTGAGGCTCGTAAATCCGCCAGTCAGAGTCACCACTCCACTCCCGAGGGCTTCCAAACAGTTTTATATGGTCAGCTTAGTGTTATTGAATGTTTTTATGGGGAATGATTAGATGCAATCTTTTTATCAGAAAGAATTAGCAACTGCGTTCACCTGTACTTACATTGATACCAACCATCATACTTCGTAGTATACTTCTCATGAAGCTGGTTTCTGTAAGGGTTGTGGAGGTCAAATGCAGTCGCTTCACGGAAAACCAGAAGCTTGCTTTAAAATGTAAGGAGGAACTGGTCTTGTATTTGCTAATGACCTCACGACCAGTTCTTTTGAGAAAGACGGACATGCGGACGATGTTAATTTGTCCAGAGAATATTACACTGAAAAAGTTGGTATTCATTTACAACATATTTCTGTGTTCGCGATTTCAGTCGGCCTAAAAAACTTGGGGTCATCCAAATTACAGAATCATTTGTTACGAAAAGCCTTGATGGGATGCTTCTGATCTCAGAGAGATAACAACAATTGAACAGGTAAATTGGCGACCAGAGCAAGATGTCATTAGAGTTGAAATGGACACAACTGTCCTTCTATGTACTAGAAATTCTGGCATTAATGGGGTGCAAAGATACAAAGAAACTAATTTCGAAGTAAGAACTGAAACACATTTAACGAACCAAGTAATATACGGTTTCAATGGTGACAATTTCAAGAGAACAGAAATTATAGCACTAAATATTACCTTGCTAGCTCGCACGTCATTAAAGCAATCATTCCTAGCGAGCCCTCGTCCAAGCTTTATGAGGCCCATGGCTATCTATCCCATTGTTAAGTCGACCAACAGGTGATTTTAATTGAGTTCTCTATAATAAGAGTACGACTACTGATTTTCAATGAACGATGAATTAAGCACTTAATATTTTTTATTACTCTGGTGAAGCATATGCCTCGTTTATTATTGAAGTATTTTTGATCAAGATAATATTGAATAAGTTAAAGTGTTTATTTTATAGCAGCCTTATCAAATGTCGACGGCGGTTTTAATTAACGGTTTTTCCTCAGTATCTAATCCAATAATTTAAAATTCGATTGATCCACCTGCGGCTACTCGAGTTTTTCTCAACTAAATTTCGTGCAAAACATTAAAATTCAAGTGGAGAATTAATAAAGAGATAAATAAATTTAAGAGCAGCGGGAATGTGGGTCTGCCGTTACGGGCCCGGTTCGCTTTATGTGCATATCGAAGATGGATGGCGCAGTGTGCGCTGCGGCAAGGCGAGGGCGGAGGGGCGCGCGGGCAGGAGGGGGGCGCCGCCCCCACCGCGCACAGTAATGGCCGCGACCACTCCAGCCCCGTCAGACGACAAAAATGCCATAATAATGGCCCCTGAATAGTTTTTGCTGCACCGCTCTAAATACCCACTGAGCCCCTAGTACGTGACGACATGCCGGTCATCTCTCTTTTATTGAGAAATTCGTCAGTTTTATACCCGTATGGAAAAAATTACATGTCGAAGGGCCGGAATCCGGTTGTGTCATTTCAAACACTTGATAAGTATCGTTCGGGAACTTTTTACGTGCAGAATTTCAGCGGAGCTTCTCTCGTTTAGTATTCGACGAATGCGAGGTTTTTATCCGCTTTAAGGATGGCACGGTCACCTTCAGGACGCTTTAATTGTGTACCAATAAGAAACTTACTTCTTTTATAGACTCGAGATGCTCCACTCCACTGACAATGCCTTATTAATGGCTATTCGCATTGGAAATATAAAAAATGCTATCCGAAGTTCTAAAGCGGCTGGAGTCTGGACTGAATAAAATCCTTCGCTAATTTCTATATACAGTACCTATTGATGTTGCGAATCTTCGGAAGATAAACGCCGACGAGTGTAAATTAAATTTACGCTAAAGTTGCAACATTAATAAAAAAATCGAATTCAATATTTAACAAGAAGAAACTAACGCAGCACCAATGGGAGACAATATTTATGGAGTTGCAGGAATTCTGAGCAGGCTTACTCGAATGCGTTTATGAACTAATAAAGCATTGCTGAACGAAAATCGAACCAGAGCAAAACGTCTCACAGTCATCAAACAGCTAATTAAAAACAACGATCTGCTAATAATTGACGGTGTTATTATCGAGGCGGCATTATTGAACGTCACAAAAGGTGGACCAATTAAGAGTTTCCCCGAATGTCCGAGCGAAAAGTTCAGAATGATAGCACCGTCAATTATGGCTGGCCGCCTCGCAGCCCGCTCAGCCAATTACCAACCAGCCCACCGATTGATAAAAAAGAGTTTCGAAAAATTCGCCCAAACAAATTTGGGTTATCTGTGAAGGGGAACCGCAGGCACTACGTGAGGTTACTTTCCCAAAGACCAATTTCGACCACCGAAACTTAACTGTCGATAATGTTAATAATTATAAACCAGAGAAAATCGTCAGTTGATAAGTCTCTCGGAAGCGCTGACGAATTTGGAGACATAAAAAACTGTAACGACAGCAGAAATTCAACTTTTCACGAATTCGATTTTATTTACGAGCCGAGGACGAGAGGAACCTCGAAAAAACTAGTTCGCGCTTCATGTATGAACCATGACGCGGTCGCAAGAACAATCACCAAGAATAATTCATATTCCGAGCGCGCTGCAAACATCCAGGGCCGATTTACGGGCCGCCTCTGCGCTTCTGTCGCGACCGGTATCTTAGTTACTTTCGAAAATAATTGGATTTCGATTGTGCGAGAAAAAGGCATTCGCGGGGTACCCGTCATTACTGGTTACCTTTTACAGACTGTATAAATCGTAATTGGGGATGTGTAGCGAGCGCTATCGCGGCATCGGTCGTGTCTAACGCTTCGGTACGCGGGCTTAAGGAGCCCCTTGCCTATTTAGTTCCCATATCGGCGGCTATTGGAAGGGGCGCCGGGCCAGGCGACACCTGTATGCGTTATTTTGTCGCATAAATTGTCGTCAATTCAGTCGCGAGGCGGTCGCGTCCCCTGGTTTATTGAACTCCGTATCCAGATAAGGCGCGACTTCCACGTAGTAGCGGTGAAAATATCCCATAATCTCGTAATTTTTCCCGCTCGTTTGCATTTCCTGCAGGAGTTCGTGAGCGAGTCATGCGCTTCTCATAATTAATTCAATTCAAATCACATCGCCCACGAGTCTTCCAATTTATCTGGTGCACCTTATACGGAGCACGATTGTACTCACTGAGATTTCTCACACTATAGCTATACTCTGTATTCCATATTACCTTTGCCCCCTATTTGAGTATAAGTAAAATAAACGGTGGTGAATATCGTAGGGATTGTACGTAACTAGATAGTGGCAGTGTATTAGCACACAATAAACTTATCTAAGAAGAATCTGCTGTGTTTGTAGCCGCTCTCCTAAAACGTCTATTTTCCGCACAGGCAATGGAAATGTCGTCGGGCCCTGGATAAACGGGTGTGCGGGCGCAGACGGCGGGGTGCGGGGTGGCCGGGTGGCGGGGCGGGAGCGTGTTCTAAAAAGGCGCGCCCAGTGTGCGCGGGCGCTGCACTCACGCACGCCAGCGATTTATGTACTTAGGTATGAATTTAAATGAATACCTACGCCCATTTCAATTACGCAATATAGTAGCTAAGTATTATATGAATAACTGTAAAAAATTAAAGCTTGTTTTTTAACTCCGCCGCAAGTAAAATCACATTTAAATAAACACGCTCGACCGACATAAATCAAGATTAGTGAGGATTTCCAAACAGCAGTGATACATGGCCGCCAGAAATAGTTGCTTAATGACAACTCTGCCATTTATACTTAAGTGATTTGAGTACCTACCTAGTTAGTAACGGGTGCCGGTCTCGGGTCGGGGAACGTGAGTATTTTAAGTATATATTCACATAAACATTAATTCACTTTTTTCTCGATCCCGCAACCCGTAGAGGTGCTTTAGCTTAATAAATATTAGCAAATAGGCACTTCGTATGTACTACCGTAACGCACTGGCTTTTAAACGAATTGCTTCGCATAACAATAAAAACGCCTATAGGCCCTTTCACACATTCTAATGTGCCCAATGCTCCTTCATTTGTCGGGGGCCAGCACGCAGAGGAAATATTTTCCCAAATCCATACAGCCTTAAGGATCTCATAAAGCAGTCGTTTTCCCCACGCGAAAGTATGGAAGTGAGATTTATGTGGAGGACTTCGGTCTCGAGCCCGGGGCTTTGCGATGATGAATTGACACTTTTTCAGTGGTGCCTACAAATTTCAACTCCAACAATATACGCACCCGGAATGAACAATGAGAGGTAAGAGTTGCCGCCGTTATGGCTTGGGAAACTTTTAATGTCTCCAATGAGGTAAAGCTCCCATAAATATATCCATTCGTGAGATTAGTAGGACTTACTGGAACTTGAGTAACGCAACCGACTGTGAGTGCTGTTAATTACGTAGAAAAAAAAGATTTTTTATAATTTTGAGACGCTCATTAGGGCAGCATATTTGAAATGATGTCGTGCCACAAGGGACTGTCTATTTATATTTTAATTTCCCCCTCATTATACAGTTTGAAGAGTCATGCTCACGTGTACCTGGGGCCAGCAAAAAGTATAAACACATTATAAACATGAACGGTCCACCGCCATGGCACCGCGTCACGGAATCTTCGCTTGCATTTTTGCATAACAAACCCAGCTATGATTTGTTGACTGCGTTTTATCACATCGACTTAACTTCGAAACACTTTGTTAAAAAAGTAATTATTTACCTCGGCAAGGCTTCAACTTTCTTTATAGTACAAGAATTTGAGTTGGCTTCAGCAAACGAAAAGTCTACATGACATTGTAGGCTCGTGAATGAAATAAAAACTAGCAAATGCAAAGCAGTATACAATGATGACTTCATTCAGCCAACGAAGCTTTAGGCAGTCGTCTAAATTATAATAATAAGCGGGCGTGAGCTCAGCCGATGGCTCGTCTTAATAAAGCCATTATAAATATCTGATTCCTCGGTGTACGTCCAGTCGTTCGACGCCAAATGCCAAAGGGTTACCGGTCGTATATTTTACGAGACAAGGATAATTTAAATGAGACGTTCATATCGTCTTACTTATCGACACCCATACGTATTTTGACATGTAATATTATACTACCTGTAGAGTCCAAGTTGAAGACATATTTAACTTTCTATTCAAATATATTCCTTTAATATATCGATTTTAAACTTGCTTTAGTTTCGGGCATGAATCCGTCGTGATACATTCATAGAACGAGCGTGCAGTCGTGTGCTACGCCTATTATGGTTACGAAGTCCTTTCGTTAATGTATTTACATTTCAGAAAAGTTTGCCTAAATTTTTTGCGCCCTTTTCGTTCCGTTTCAATTAAACCATTTTTACCTTAACAACGAGTGTACTACACACGCGATAATAAGCATGATAGATCGAATTTATAAGACAGTACACGAAATAAATTTGAATATTTTTGAATTAATGTTCGCATATTTTGAGGTCGCCCATTTGCCAATAAAAAAATAGACGGGAGGTATGTATATTCGATGCGGTAACCGGTGATTTAAGTGGCCGGCTAGCTAACAATAGTGGTCTCGGTCGTATGAATAAAACGTATACAAATTTAATCAAAGAGAAATCTATTAGTAAAATGAGAAGTACGGAAGGGAGCGCACCTATACATATTCAACGAGGCACTGCATCACGAACGGGCCAATTTATGCGGCAACTCCTGAGAGTATCTTACTTTTACCTCGGCCATATGTAAAACTGGAGTGTTTCTTTGCGCGATCAGATCGTCACCTGGTGGACTCAGGCATATTTATTATTTCTTAACAACACCTTTCATTTATTTTATTTTAATCAGCTTAAAGCCTGCCTCTCCTTTTTACATGTAACAGTAAAAAATAAAAATTGAAAATGCACCTAGCTTGTCACATTGTTATCAATTTCATTATAAACGAGCTATAATGTTATACGTTGAATTAAATCCAGGTGAACGCTTACATTAAGCTTTATAGTATGTAAAAAGCAGGTACTGGCAGACTACCGACTGCCTAGTTGGGTCTCTGCACAAGTTTCCTTTAAAGTATTAATCAAGAGCCATGTTGCGTTTTACCTTTTCTTTTTTATTTTGCAAGTGCATCTGCCCTCTGTATATAGCAATATGTTTTATAATATAACCTTTATAATAATATATTTACTAGCGGTTCCTATTAATGCTATCATCGACTTCATTCCATTCATCACTCGGAGTAATTATCAACATTCTTGGCTTTTACTAATGCCTTTGACTTAATATACCATGGGTTATTTAAAATGTCTTCACGTAATTATATTTCATTTATATTTACTCTAATTAGGAAAACGAATTACCATTTTATTTTTAGTTAAAGAAAACTCTACTGTGTTACATAAATATAAAAAGATTTTTACTGCTGATAAATAAAAAGTGTGTCACAAGGGTGCGACCTAGGCCCCAAAATATCAAAACATGCATGTAAGAATCTACCGTTACATTTCATTATGTCAGTGTAGTAAGGCACATAACAGATGGTATCGCTTACGAAACGACTTTATCTAGTCACGTTGTTATGTACAGTTAGTTCTGGAAACACGAGTCGTCTAGGGGTTCCAATTTTGCTGTTATTTTGCTCCCATACGCTTACCGGTTCGTTTAGTATTTGGACTGACCCTTTGTAATTTTGTTGTAAGAGTTAGAATACATTTTCATTAAGTTTACCATGGTTTGTTCTAAAACCGCAACATTTCAGTAAAGTTTTTGTTTCTTCTTAATAATAATTGTGGTATAAAAAAAAATTGGTTTTTCAATATCGAAATCATGCTATTTTAAAATATGTATTTAAATCTTGCTTTTTGAACAGGACAGCGTGGAAAAATATAGTTGCGTGTAGCGCCAGACAGGCGCTAAAGTAAGGGGATCGATGTCCCAATTGGGATCCAACTTGGACGGGGTGACGACGGAAAAACTATCCTGGCTTTAGAATTTATTCCATACATCTTGTTTTAAAGACTGTTACAAAATAGTAATGGAACTTTTTAGATTTATTGGCAGTTTATATAGGAAGAAATTGCCTGTGACGTTTTTTGAAATCTTGATTGCGGAAACATTAATTTTGTTCGCGAACACATGTAATAAACACATAAGTTTATTGTGTTTACACATGTTTTATATTTTCTGGAGATGCGAAAGACACGTATTAGTGTCATTTCCGTATTCTTTAAAGCGACCTATAAAACAGTTGTTGAGCATATTTTCGCTGAAGAAACAACAAAGAATAAATTTCAAAATTAATCATTCACTAGAATAAGTTATTCTACTATCTAGTATATAACAGAAATAGTATCTCGATAAATGTTGGCAATATAATAGTGGCCTTAGACGTATTTGAATATCTTGGCGCGCATCGGTCGCCGGCCATTGTTGTCGCTACCCAGTATGGACTTAATTAAGCAGGGGTAGAATAGGTGGAAAGATCTACGGGAATTTAGAGGATGGCCACTGGTGGTAGAGCCAACCGAATAAGTACTTATAATAGACTGCTTATTGAAGTTCCCGAGGTGTTGATTGCAAACATGGAAGATGGAGAATCTTGTTCGAATAATGATAAAGAAATAGTCAGAAAAAAGTGCAAGGAAGCGGCTTCAGAGAAATAATTTTATCTGTAGAGACTATCTACTTATAGACAATTTGACACAATATTCTGTTGTGGAAACGTCACTATATTCATAGCGTGTCTGTCCACAATTCTACTTTGATCCTTACGTCTGCGTTCAAAGCAATAATATTAATGGTTGCCGTCTCAACGTTTATTCGCTTTCAAATTCGGCTGCTGGGAAATCAAGATGTTAAACTTGCAGTACTTGTAGTGGTCGCCGTTCAGACCTCGGGGAATAACAAACAATATTTCGAACGTTAGTTTGAGTTGCTGTGTGGTCGAGAGCAGTTACTCTTTGTTAATTAGAGCTAGTAAATATAGAGCCAAGTCTTCAAAGACAGTACGAATAATATCATTCTTGAATATGGCATTTTGCTTTTTGTATTGGTATATCTAGACGACCTCTTGGCTTTCTCAATGAACACATTAAAGCTAAAACAGAAACAAAATAAAAACTGCTTCTTATTTGTATTCAATTCAAATAAATCGATAACTCCGGTCTCACTTTACTTTTCAAAGTAAATAAATAATTCAGCAGAACAAATGAAGTAGAAAGGAAGCCGCGGTACCCTTAATGCAATCAATTAAGTAGGTACACATATAATTGTGTTAGCGAGTCAATGGCAAGCGTAACTCGTAATTAAAATAGTTTATTCTAATCCAGTATTCTACTAAGGCGAGTTTTTCCACGACTGTACAGCGGTTATATTGTGGGTTTTGGTAGGAGCGATGAGCGACTGAAGTTTCGATGACAGCTGACACGAATCAACTAAGTTCTACTCGTGAAGAGATTAAATCAAACTTAGTTGGAATCGGCATATCAAGTACAGAGATAGATGATAGTCGAGTTGGAGTTAGCAACAATAAAGAAAATGAAACGAATGAAAACGCATGAGTCTGGGAATAGAAAAACCAATCTGAAGTTTATGAAATAATGAGGCTTTCAACAATCAATTCCGTGCATAAAGAATGCATTCCATATACTCTTGAACCGTGAAAAAGAGTGCGTACTCACGCAGGATCACCGTCCCCGCTCCGCTTGTGAGCTCGGCCCAATCAGGGAGAGGCCGCGGAGTTTACTGCAGGGATATAAATTAAATGCTTACGTTTCGCTTGCCCCGCTTCGCTAGTTTAATTAAGCGTCTCCTCCTTTGTGTCTGCATGTGCGTACACATTCAACATGTTCGCTGTTGTTCTTAGAGACCACTGGAGACGCATTGTCCCATCCTATCGACCTATAGCTACCTCGAGATTGTTTGAATTTAAATTCCAACCGTTGCTTTTGGTAGGGAGAGATAGCGTTCCTTAAAGGGTTCGGTTGATGAATCTTTTTTTGTTTTGTTTTGCAATAGTTGCTAGGGACTGTAAGCAGCCTTAAAATTCCTAGTGAACCTAGCAAAAGTAAAGATTTTTAACTTAATATAATGCATCTAACGTTAACTTTTTCTCCATCGCGAATGCTATATATGCAAACATAAATCAGGTTTTATACAAGTACTAATTACGCCAAGAATATTTATAAGGCAGGTATAAGTTCATATAATTTATGTAAGCATGTAAGTTACGACATAGAACCCCTATACATAATGAACCCTTATGTATAAGCCTGTATAAGCTGTCCACATAATTGCGTAAAGTAAATTGCCTAACACAGAATGTGTCAAAAAAGCAACGTTAATTTGTTCTGACAAACTGTGCACAACATGACCGTGAGATTAAATTTTCAAACATGACGCCCTCAATTAATTTTGCCGGAGGAAAAATTTTCATCATGTCTGTCCGAAGTAACCAGTTGTTTAATCTGGGAGAACATCGGTTATGGGGAAAATGTTTGAACATATACCTGTATACGAAAGCTCTACAGGACTCCATTTTTCTCAGCGACACACCTTCCAAACACATTCTCAAACTAACTCAAAACACGCACGGTCTACTACGAAGTTATTCGAATACTACAAAAACTTTAAGCCGTTCATAGCTCCGTTCTTTAGCAGGTACAAAAGCTTTTTTACCTTAACAATGGCGACTTTCTCCCGAACAATAACTCAAAAAACTGTCCTTTTTTGCTCCCCGATGCAACAAAACCAACTTTCTCTTTGCATTTGCGCAATAAATAGTTACTTTACAAATAGAAAAAATAACAATATTCACTTTAAAAACATTTTTACAGTCAGTATTTGTCGCGTCTTCGATCGAGCTATCCGATCCACGGCACAATCGTGATGATACTGAAAAACGGTATTCTTTTATCCAGAAATCTCTTAACGAGGTTAGTTTAGGCAAACTTTTGTGATGTGTTTTTTTGTTCAGTTTTATTCGGGTCCATATGAGTACGTTATATTGTCGTTTCAAAGCTGTGAGTCCCGAACCAAAGGGTTGAACTGTTCGCGCCAGTTTTGGATGCGCAGGAGTGAGCGTGATGCAACGATTCCGTTAATGGCCGCTTGGTTAGAACGGAGAACACGTTTGGAGAATAATTTGAATACCGAAATGCAGATGGCTTCTTTTATCCAAGGGGCTCCGGACCCGCCGAACTACAAGTTAATTAAGGTTTGCCCATCAATTAAATATTGGTTTTGATTGTTTTCATTTTGCAGATTAAGTTGTGCTCTTGATTTATACATTAAATGTGTTTCTTAATTAAGAGATTCAATTCGGGTTCCTGAACTGGTCGAGTCAGGCTATTTTGCAATGCTAAAAGATTCTCTGATAAAATATACGTAAGTACCTACATATGTAAATAAGTCGATAGATTCGAATTTCCAATTTAGAGGGTATTGAATCCAAAAACGTGAGCGTCGCGAATCGAGGCGAAGGTCATCTCTTATAAATTTTGGTCAGTAAGTTATAAAACGCGCCAATAAATCTTCGCAGTGAAATCCCGCACGTTCGTATCTGGGACGATGCATTCGTTCAACGAACGGATTCACTGAGCGAAACACCAAAATTTATTGGGTTAGTAGTTGCCGTAGGTCGATAAAACTACAAACCGACAACAGAACGGCGTATCTCAATAAATCGGAAAGAAAAAAATACGACCCACGAGAGAAAGAAACAGAGTAAAGTTTTGCGTGATGCCACTCGAAGGTTGTATGACTGAAAAGAGCAATGCGCAGTGCAATTTTGTGATATCTTTTTCACTCTTTCAATGGCGGAGCTGGTAGGCGACATACGGACGTTATAGTGTTGAATTAGCATATTTATTGCTAGTTACACGACGAAATAAATTTATCTTAGGCCATTGGGCCTGGGCCATATTTGCTTTTTTCTTTGCTTCACATATTCTAGCTTCCGCTCGGATATGCTGTGTGTGGCTGGAGGGGTCCATTGTGAAGCTTTATTTTGTCTGGGATGTTTATTATCTTAGCCGAATAACAATCTTTACTGCCAAGATATTCGTCATACAAACATCTCGCTTCTAAAGAGGTGTAGAGTCCCTAAGGTGTAGACGTAGAGCTACGCTTCAGCTCCCTTACTGTGTATCGCCCTTGGCATTGTTGGGTTGGGTTCAAATATAATAGGGGACGAGTTTATTATCATTAATCACAATTTCTAATCTCATGCTCCATCTGTGGATTTTGGTTTAAAATTCTGTTCAAGATTGGATTTGATTTCAATCCAAGGACCACAGAAGTAGTAGATAGTAACTGTATTAGGTCATAGGTTTGGTTACGTTTGGATGTGTTATTTGACCCATAAACTAGAATGTAGCAAAATGTTTTTATTTTTGGTTTAAATCTCTTCTAATCAACTTTTTCCGAATCACTGTGTTCAGAATTAGGTAAAATGCTTATTTTTACTTTTACTTGGTACGTAAATAGGAACCTAAACAAAAGTTGACTGTTGGATTTTCAACGGTTAGTTCAGCACTGAAAGTTGCAAATCCAACAGCGCGCTTTTATTTAGGCCTTCTTTTGCGTGTCCTGTGTGTTACTTAAAGAGTGTATTAAATTCAAAAGTATTGTTATCCAATAGCATTTATAAAAAATCATCATGCATTAGTCATGATAGCCTGCGAATAAAAATTATTTCGGAAATCACGGATGTCGTCCGCGGGTCAGAAACTAGGCAAAAGTGATTCTAAAAATGTTAGAAACCAGTTTTTCATTTCTTAAATTTTTCACAATACAAAATCTCTTAGCCAATGAATCCTTCTAGATTCGCCTACTGCGTTTACTAAAATTGATCTGAAGAAGGTTTTTATTTGTCTATCATAAAAATTTGTTCAAAAATCTGCTTAGGAAGCGGGAAAATTTTGCATTGATTAATTGCCCACCAAACGTGTTTTATGTTTCCTTACTGTAGGTAATACCTACCCATAAGTACGCAGTGGGGGATATGCCTCGTTGCCTTCGAAGTGAAACCTTACCTGCAACAATAAAAAGTGAATATTAAAAATTTATATTTTAAATCATATATAGGCGAACTGGACAATTCATCATTATAAGTAGGTAGCGCGGGCCCTACCTGCCCTCGGCACATAGCCGGCACATACGCACACTCTGTAAACGCCCTGACAAAACCGGTCCGAAACACCGCCGGCATACAAATGTACTCTCGTTCCGACACATTCTCCGTCTTTCATCGGCGCCAAAACATCACATAAATCTAACTCGCTCGCTCACTCGAGCCAACTTCACGGCAATGCGCGCGCCGACCAATCAGCGCCCGACAAACCATCGCCATATTGAATTCACCGACCGCAGCGCCCTCTGTCTCAACTAATGCGAAACGTACCTTGTGTTTTCCTCGCTGTTTTTGTGTGTTTTTCTTGGTTTTAAATGTTTTTCTTGGTTGATTTTTCGTATAATCAGTGAATTATTGCGTGTTATGGTTTTGTTGGCTACTGTTTATATGTTAAAATGACGATTTTGTGTGAAAACAACGTAGTAATGTCAAAAGGACGCCACGACGTATACCTAAAGCTAAGTTCAGTTCATGTCAGGGTTTGTTTTTCAATATATTTCGATTTATTCTTATCAAAAGAATGAAATTTTTGTAGATAGCCAGTAGTTTTATAGAAATAGTTTCAAAATTTGCCAGAAATAATATCCAATAAGAAACAAGTGAGAAGATGCCTACATAACCTAACTTTGCATATTTTGGAATCAATACAAGGCCAAGCAAATGATCTCTGAAATAAGCTAAAACATATCCATCAAGTAGCAAGTCAGCTAGATAATTAACTAAAGTACCTATTAATTATAAATATCCAGAAAATAACAGGAACTTTGAATTTTAAAAGCTTTGTATTGTTTACAAGCTTTTCACAAAATAAATGCCAATCTATACAAATAAATAAGTTTTCTAGTTTTAAACCTTAACAAAACACTATTGAATAACAGTTGTAATTTACAATATGACCAAATCTTGTGCAAATATCTATAGTTAGGATCAAAAAATAGTTTTTCTTCCCTAACCTCAAAGTTGGTGCTGTGGTGATGAAAAACTTGCAAATTAAACATAAGTTTTCAACAGAAATTAAATAATATGATTCTAATAATGTTTATCTAAATGTTTTTAATTTATTTAACGACGTAGGTACTATATTTAATAATAAAATAAATAAATGAAACACCGTCGGACGGCATAACGGCGAAGCGCCGACGGCGCATGCGTTAAATTTTGTAGGCTTCTTGAAAAAGATAGGTATCCACAATACAATTGATTTTATTGTATGAAGTGTGTACCTAGAATAGTAGAATTTGATTGTAACACCTTGATAGATAATATATATGAATGAACATTTTAAAGAAAAGATCTTTCAGAGCAAGATTTCAGTCAATATGCATTGAGTGTAGGTAGGTACTTAACATTTATACTTCATAATAGATAGCTTGATATCTGCGACATATGTCAAACTGACGTATATACATTATTGTTAGTCTGTCAAGCGCTATTGTAACTGTATTGATACTGACAGCTGTCGCAGAAATCAAGCTATCTTTTATGAAGTATAGTAGGTAATTTTGAAGATTTAGGCTAAGAGTTGTCTTAGGTATATATATGTATTTAGTCATTGGTACCTATTTAGAAGGTAGGCTTATTTTTAAAAAGGTCATAAGGGTCATTGCATGTTTCTAATATTTTACTGGTTTTATGTTTATGGCTATCAATATTAAACTTAAGAGTCATAAATACCAGCACGTGCTGCCTATGTATGCGGGATGAAAATGAACATTGAATTTCAAACACCTAACAATAAAAAACAGAAGCGATACATTTTATTAATTTAACTAAAGTTTCAGTATATTTCTTTGGCTCAATGAAGACAAAGAAATAGATAAAACTGGAAGTTGCAGCGCGATATTGTAAAAGTTGAGCGTACTCTGAATCCTAAATAGGTAGAACGCTGACGGATAGCCTTGCATAGAAAAACATGAAATGCAAGACGTTTTTACTTTTGTGCCATTTCTAGTTTATTTTATTCGCTTTTGCTTTTATAACTTTGATATGAATAAGTGAAATTAAACTATACTAACATTATAATGCTGAAGAGTTTGTTTGTTTGCTTGTTTGTTTGAACGCGTTAATCTCTGGAACTAATCGTCGGAGTTGTAAAAATATTTTTGAGATGGATAGTCCATTTATCGAGGGAGGTTATAAGCTATATAGCATTACGCTACGACCAATAGGAGCGAAGCATAAATGAAAAATGTTGCCAAAACGGAAAAAAAAATATACCTTTTTGAGAGCTTCCATTGCGTGCGCTGCGTAAACGGTTTAAGTTAAGCAACAATTATGTATGTAGGGTTGGTAGGATAGGTAGTCAGTTAACGGGAGCGAAGCCGCGTGAGACAGCTAGTAAAGTAGATATAAATTAACAAATAGGTATTACAACATTTAAATAATCAAATTAATATGTAGAAATAAATTATATTAAGTAGACGTTATTATGAACCCTTATTACGGATTTTAAAAGACAAATCTTTATTCCCACAAAGCGCTATTTCAGCGCCGGTTTCAGAGATATGCAGTGCCTTTTCAGATTATGGACGGCGCGAATAATAAGAGGGCCATAAAAATGAAATGTCGCTCGCAATACATTAAATATATACAACGACTATTTACCTAGCTACTGTGCAACGCTTGCATTACACATATAAAATACGGTGCCAAGTCTTCCCTGGGCAAAAGAAGCGAAACGAAAGGAGAGATTTACCGTTGAAATTTTGGAAGTCAGCCGGGACTGTTATATGTGGTGGCTTTCATTAATCACTTGATAGAAAAATACCCTCGACTTCCGACTAACTTCCGCGCTGGACGTCACTTATTTAGGTACGTTCCCGAACTTTCTCTGCAGTTTCATTCCGCAAGTTTTTCTATAGGGATGCTTGATGAGCCTTGTAAAAAAGAGAAAAAACGAGAGCACAAGTGATCCAAATTAGCTTTACGCGTGTTCCTTCTAATTTAAACGAACGACCAGACCTAAGCCTACTTAAACAAATTTACAACGATCGTTTCTTCGGAAGGTGACCCAAATTGCCATGAAAAAAGTTTAACAGCCCTTTATTTCAGAGCAAACAGAGGCTGTTGGTGGGAATCCCATGTAATCCGGCTCACTTATCACGCGTGCAAAATGCAAATTCAACCGGGCCCCGGCGTACGCAGAATTAACGAAACCGGACCGGGATACGTACGTCACCCAAATTGTCAAAGTTTGCAAGTAACATTAACGGGGGTAAACAAGGTAATATGAGAGACTCCGGCCAAATCCAGAGACGTTCATTAAGCCGTATTTATTTTTAGCACTTTAAAATTTAAGACAAATAAACAAGCGAAAACGGACGGTTTTTGAACGGAATCCTCTTAAAATTCAAATGAAGAACGACCAAGAAATGAATTTATGAATCCAAATTGAAACAATAAACAATGTTGTCTAATTAAATGCAGCAGAGGCGTTCAATAATTCACTCTAAATCGAAAAAATGAACAAAGGAGTAGCGTGTGTAAACGCTATAGCACTTTTGCGCTTTTCAATACCTCTTCACATTATTGATTAGTTTCGGAGAAAAACTTGGCACGACAAATCGTATGGAGGTAAATGTATGAGTGGGGTATTACGGGTCAATTATGAGAATAACCCTTCATATCGAGCCACGGCATTTGTCACGAAAACATTGCCCATTTAGTGCATTGTTTCAAACAAAATTGTATGCAAATTAAACACAAATATTTTAATTAATTCAAACGACGATTAATTACATTAATTTTAGTGAGTTTTGTTTATTCACAACCTGGTATGGCATTTGAGTTTTTCTTCGTTATGGAGATTTTCGTTTATTTGATATAACACGTTTATGTAAATCGTAGGGTATATCAGAGGTCCAATTATAACATAATAATGTTCCAACCTTTGATATTTTGGTTGTAACATTAATATCTGGGGCCCCGCATTCGGCTAATCTTCGGCCGTTTTAACCGAGCTATGGTCTGCCGAATCCCGAAGCTTAGCGCCCTGTTTGTTGGCTCTAATACGCTTTTAACACCTGCGTTTTCAGAGTTATGTAATGTTTCTATGAGATAATGTAGCTTTTGTATGGAGTGGTGAATGAAATGTGGCCAGTAGGTCGGCATTGGTGGGCGTAGCTACAGACAGATAGTGCTGATTGACTGATGTGTATTGCCGCATCGAAAAATCTTACTCACGGCAATATATTTTAGTACATCTATAACCGGTTTTATGAATATTTCTAGCTATGTGGTGGCGGAAAACATCTTTTAGAGTTTTCAATGGGTGATTCAGTTAACGATTTGATCTGTTTTAAATTAACATTGGCTTTAAATTCTAGTAGTTTTCTTCAAGCTTTCCTGTAGCTACAGACAGTCAGTGCCGATTGACTGATGTGTATAGACGCATCGAAAAATCTTACTCACGGCAATATATTTTAGTATATCTATAACCGATATTATTAATACTTCTAGCAGTAGAGGAAAACATCTTTTAGAGTTTTCAATAGGTGATTCAGTTAACGAATTTATCTGTTTTTAGGATTCCGTACCTCGAAAGGGAAAAACGGAACCCTTATAGGATCACTTTGTTGTCCGTCCATCCGTCTGTCTGTTAAGACCCTTTTTCTCAGGAACGCGTGGACGGTATCAAGCTGAAATTTATATATTTTTTATTATATTTATCCCTTAAAGCTGTGAAAAAAATCAAACTTCTAAGCCAACGCAATCAAAAGCTACAGCAGTTTATGCGGCAAATTTCCGCAAAATTTCGACACTCGCATGGGAATCAAAACCTACAGGGTACTTCCCATGAACTCAGAATCTTGAAATTTGGTACGAAGCAACGTCTTATAGCACAGATAAAGGAATAATTTCGAAAACCGTAAATGTTTTAGTTACAACATATAATAAAAATATTTTAAATAATTATAAACTTACTACCCCTTTCCTCATGAACGCGTAGAGGTATTAAATTGAAATCATATCAAATACTCAGGTCTATAATACCTTTAAGCTGAGGTTTGTACGGAACCCTTGGTGTACGAGTCCGACTCGCACTTGGCCGGTTTTTATTAAATTAACATTGGCTTTAAATTCTAGTAGTTGTCTTCAAGCTTTCCTGTTTAAAAACTATCTGTAAAAACATATGAGTGCACTAAGAAAATGAATTACCCATGATTAATTGGCACTTCATAATCAAGACAGATCTACTTTAATTATAACAATACTATTTTAGTTCTGTCTCAGAATGAGTACAAATCATACATATATATATATACTAGCTGCCCAGCTGTTTATAAATAGGAATGGCACATGTTCTCGATATGTCCCATGTTCCTGTTGAGTTATTAATGACTAATTAGATAATTGCATTACTGTTTTAATTATACATCTAGATATCTAGCTGCCTATATATGTATATCTAGGCATCTAGCTGCCTACATCTCGGTGTAGATATCTTATCGTACCGCAAATGTCTTGATAAGATCTCGGCTAATTTATTGACTTGGAAATTATTTAGCAGCATATCAACTAGATACATATTTATGAATATGATAATTTATGGTAGTGATATTAATTTTGTTATATCAATGGGCAGACTTTTGGAAAATAGGTTAAAGGGTTTTCTTTCTGATTTTGTAATAAATTTTACTTAGGTTAGCTATATCTATATATAAGACTATTAATAATTAATTGATCCAAACAGTCTTATATATAGCTAACCTAAGTTTAATTCTAATTTCTCTAAACTGTTTTCTTGTACGAATTCCGCTCAATCTATCTATAATTAATATTGGACTGTTTTTCAATAAACAAACAGACAATGTAGAAACAGTTAGCTGTCATACCTAATGATTTTTATGAAAACAAACACTTTTAGGATATTAGATACATCCAAAAAAAAATAAGGCCTGTCTTTTCAATAGACAGATAACGGAAGGAATAAAAATGGCGGTTTGAAAGCTTTCGAATGCAAAATATGGCAAACGGTCTTATTTTTTTTTAGTTATAAACCATCTGGCTATCGAAACACTAGCCCTAAATAATTTAAGGCCTTAATTTTTTTGGACGTAACTAATACCCTAAAAGTTCCTGGTTTTATAAAAATCATTAGGTAAGACAGCATATCTGTTTCTACATTGTCTATTTGTTTATTGAAAAAAAGTCCAATGTTAATTATAGATAGAATATTATCTAAGAATAGATAACCGATTGAGCGGAAATTGTCGACGAAAGCAGTTTAGAGAAATTAGAAAATGCCTGTCTATAAACATTAGTGCTTATCCTAAACAAAACACGATCAAGATTGACTGAACGCGATTAATAGCTGAACAGAACATTACCTACGCAAAAATCTAATCGTAGTTTATATTAGTAGGTACAAGCACCAACAAAAGTGTTTAGCATTGACTTTTACTAATATCTTCTACTCAATCAATGTCTTGGGGTACAACTACATTCTCCAGACTTCTTATATCTTCAAAAACATTTGATTTTGAATCTTAAATAGCTATGTCTAAGTCTAGTTTTGTTTGTTAGAACATTCAGTACTTTCCTTCAAAGTAAGTAAGTTACAGATCTTACGATGACTTTTGTGTGCTATTTGATAGTTGCGGTGTCGTTTTTATTTTCTTTTAAAAAGCCAAAAACAAGTTATTTGTGATTTATGGGGATATCATGAATTTCTCTATTATATGAATGGTATGTAGTGTAAGTTTTTGTAAATAAATCACAAGAAAATGAGCTATTTATATACTGAGTATTTTCAAAGTCTTGTGAAGCATGTGGGTTATGTATAATGGGTGGGTGCACGTGACCTTTACGTATGCCAGCTATTTTTAATCGATGTAATTAGAACCATAATTCAAAATGTGTTTTAGTTGGTCGGGGACGAAGTCATTATCAGATAATAACGAATCGTTTACTAAGGGCCTACGCACACACCGCGAAACGGGAAAGATACGGACGCTACTTATGCAAAAGCACGCAACAACACAAATCTATTTAAGCTCGCACGTTGTATAAGTATTTACAATATTTCTATTACGATAAATTGTTCAGCTAAATTTTGTGGCTTTAGCCCAGGTGAAGGCATATCTGCATATTTATGAAACCACGGAAGCCTTAAGGGGAGCGTCTCGTTTTAAAAATGGCGGAAAATGTACCGTTTTTTTACCCCCGCAAGTTTTTAACAAGATCCACCTTATTTATGCTGTACTAGGGCGGGTATCTGAGGAGATTTATTGTGGGGAAGCTTGACGGATCGAACAACTTCCAGCGAATACGTTTTGGCTGAATTTAAATTGGCTCCTTTACGTATCTGTGTAGTTTTTCGATAAGGCCGCGCCTAACTCGTTACGTCTACATGAAAATGCGATAAAACTTCACAGAAAAAGATATGTCGCTGAAAAAGTCCGTAGCACTGACTTGCTTATGAATTATTAAATAGAAGGTACCAGCTCAAGTTAAGACAGAAGCAATTTAGTTTTGTTGCGTTCAATGTTGTTGCAAGTTCAGTTTGTACTGAGTAGATTCTCTTTTGTCCCTTATTCAGCTGTGGTGGCGTCTTCTTTAGCGTTTTCTTGGCAGTGTGCCAAGGTTCGTTTTGGTCAAGGGAACTCATTTGCTCATTAAACAAGCCGCCGACTAGTTCCTTTCATCTGTGATATTAGGAGCCTGCGGTTGCACTCAGAACGTCTGTCTTTTAACAACGGTGGGTATCAATTTATGTAGATGACGTATGGCTTCTTTGCTCTTAATAACTGTGTAAAAGATGGAGCCGCTATGTAAGCTGATAGGTACAGTCACAGTAAAAATAGGTTCGTCACCTTTAGATCTAATTTGGTTTCATGCTTATAATCTGCTTTACTTCATTTTGTCAGTCACAGAAAATACTCAATGCCTAGTGATTAAATTGTTACAGTTTATTTTTAATAAAATGGCCAGTCCATTAAAAAGGTTTTGATTAGATGTCAACTAGACATTGGAGAAGGTATATGATATTCTGACATTTGTTTTCTTAAGTATTAAATTGACTGCATTTCAAACTATGATATGCAGTCAACTCAGTGCCGTAACTTCAAAGGCCAAGATGATTTCTGGCATGATAATGAAAAGAATTTGAAAACTGACGAAGGTATAATTGACCAGACTGTACCTGCCTTACAAATAGCTTAATAAAAAGCTATTTTTAACTTAATAAATGAACATAAAACACCGTATCAAGCAAATCATAATCTTCAAAGCACATAAGCGCAAGTAAATAGGCATCTACATAATTCTCCTATATCTCGGGTTCATTACTTAATTAAAAATTACCTTATCTATAAAAAACCTACTATCTTAACTGTATCAGAGGTATTCCATGGCAATTACCCTCGGATTTTATAAAACTAAAATTGGTAGAATAACATTCTAAGTTAGGCACTGCCTTAAGAATTAATGAAGATAATTTAATCAAAATTATTATGTATTTATGTTTTTGAATTAAGTTGTTAGGTAAATTCTAGTGGACTAGAATTGCTAACGATATTTTATTTATCGTTTAAATTTTTATATAAGCGTATCTTATCTGCAATGTCGGTAGGTTGTTTGATCTGGCAGGTTTGATTAGGTTTTCCTGTATTGTGAGATCAGATTTTGCTTATAAGTAGGTATCTAGTTTACCTACATATCAGTATATAATCTATATACCTACCTAATTAGAAATTTACTACCTACTAAAATCATGGAACTTCTTTCAAAGAATATAAGTTGAGAGCTATGTTTATCCAACAGTGGGATATCGTCGCCTAATTATAAAAATACTTACACGGATACTGTATATATATATAAAACGTTACCCTACTTCTGGATAAGAAGTTGGCAGTAGTATCGTCACAGAGATAATATTTTCCAAATATCTGCAAACACTAATTGTTTAAGTATATTCGTGTATTTGTTTGAATATATTGTATGTATGTATAGTACGTATGTACAGCTTTGTATTTTAATAAACCTACTTTGTCGTGATTTACTTTCAATATTGCACCTACCACTATTTGTCTCTGCATCACTCATAGGTAGACTGGTAGAAAATGCCTAAGGCATTAAGTCCGCCTCTGTATGTTTGTGTGCATGAAGTACTAGATCAATAAATAATTAAAAGGATAAATAAATTAACCTAAGAATCAAATCAGTAAACAGTATTAGGTTCCTTGAGGTATATCAAGTACAAGTATTTACCTAGTATTTTAAGATAACTATTTATAATTATCCCGGGAACCTACAGAAAGCAAAACAATATTACTCAACTCTAGGGCATCGTCCTAGCTTCACTTCCTTACATAACATCAATTTCTAAAATTAATTCAAGCCGTAAACACGAGGCCTTCTATCACTGCAATTAATATAACAATTAAACGTCAGTCAATTTGAGATTACGCCCGTCGTTGCTTTCGATCTATCACAATTTCTAAAGACTCCTTATAAATTTAAGACCAGATAAAACTGGCCTTAAAAACACCCACACTTTCCTGTATCATTTAAGACTTGTAAAGGAACAAGCGGGGCAGGGGAGCTCATTATGCATTGGTTGTTGTATCTCAGTGCAAATCAGTCAAAGGTGGTCTGGGGTCAGTCCTGATAGGAGACTGCGTTGACAACGCAATGCTGTTGTATGAATTGTTCTTAATTGCCGCTGTATCCGAGTGGATACGATTGTGCAAACTGTTTCTGAATACGTTTACTGTTTTTAACAGAGATAACTCCGTTGGTGAGCTTTAAAAGTTTCGGTGATAAGGTTTGGATTATATTTTTGTGAATAATTTCGATGCGTGATTGTTTTTGAACATAATTAGGTTGTTGTGTACAAATATATACAAAGGAGAATGCCTATTTTGTAAAGGAACTTGGGCCCCTTTGAAAAAATGGTTGTATCTTGATGAATTTGGTTGTGTATTGTAGAAAAAACACGTTATATTCATAATTAGAAAACATTTTTTATTTATTTGTCGGGGTTAACGAGATATAACGATGTTTCTGTTCATAAAAGTAACCTTTATTACAATACAATAGGTTAGGTTAGGTTAAGACGGGCTGGTGTCCGCAACTCCACGTCTAAGCGCGTATTTTGCGTACGGTACAATACAATAAGATGCATACAAATGTACAAGTGAAGTCACCTGATCTGTTGTTACCTTTACATTTAAAGTAAAGGACATAGATGGGAAAAAACACAAAATATAAATCCCATTTTTAGATAATATTGAAATCGCAGTCACGATACCTCATAAGGGGCCTGTGTATGGGCAATCTCCTTAAATTTTTATCTCCAAAGACACATAAGTATAAAAATAATGACCTTTACTAAAAAGGCATAAACATAGTAGGTTAGAACACACGTTCCCTATCTGCTTTTACTATCAAAGATTTTATCAAAAGGACTTACATATTAAACTAGAAATTTCATGAATTAGGAAACCCTAATCCCATATCTACAGATTCTTATCTCACGAAAAAGTACATTTAATTAAATAAAAAAAGATAACTCGATAGAAAGATAACACATCAATTGTATTCTCATCGCTCATTAGATCGACTAATTTATAACGTAATCATTCTTGTAGACGCATACATAATTAAACAAACGATTTATTACTTAATAAACATGAGATTGTAATCATATATCTCTGAAATATTACCTACATTGGCTCTGAGTACAATACTGTACTTTGTATTGTACATCAATTTATAAAGATTTAATTTTCTTGATTTTGCTTGATGAATTTATATACTATCATTAATTTTCCTGGGAACATTTATATCTAAATGATGACCAGAATAGGGTCAAACTAAAAAAAAAATGAACATGGTAATAATGCATAAAAATTTCACATGACAAACATTACTCTACTACGTACATATGTATATATTTATGATTATAATTGAGTTATTTCAAAATTGTCCACTGGATACATCACATACTGGTACTCTTTTGATATCATTCTCTGTCACTCTCTATGGTTTGCTGTAAGAGAACTCAACATTGAGTAAAGCTCACCTTTGTACATGTACTTTATTATCACACTGTATTGAATATTGTTTTTGGTGTACAATAAAGAACTCAAAGTTTTCTTACACTGAGAAGTGGTGAACATTTTGAATGGTTCTTCATTACAAAGAATGATGAACTACATTCTTGTAAATAATTTCAGACATTAAAACTGTCTTCAGAATTTCTCAACATGTTTGTCATATATGTAACTGTAATTTAATAAGTGGAAAAAGACAACACAAACTCAAGTGAAACTTAAAAAAGTACACACGTATATTATTGATTTCCAATGAAAGAAATTGCCAACGCAATTAACTGTAGTTAACTTTGTAACGAACGCATCGAAAAAACAAGTATTAATTAAAGAATAACAACAAAAGAGTTAAACAATTGCTTTGAGAACAAAGAAATGCTCATTAAAAGCACGGTAGCGGCCAACTAATTGTGAACAACTAACTGAAAACTTAACTTTTAACTTGATAATGAACTGACTAGAATGGATGGATTTGCTATGGGAATTTAATTTCAAAAGTTTGTAAGAGTATAGTCAAAAATATTGGCTGAAATTTCGATCACTACCTTCGGTAGGTTGCATGTGGTGTAGAAGATATCAATGTCTAAACTTATGGCTTGCCTTTTTATACTTTTCTTTCTTTATTTTCCTTTTTCTTTCTTTCTTGAAAGATGGCGTAATTATCACACAGAATAATTTACCAAACACTCAAAAATACATCAGTTTTCTGTCACTAACTTTAGTTGAAGGTTCTAGTCCTCTGCCTTTCCAATCAACAGCAAAAACTGAAAGAACCAAAGAAAAGAAGCCATCCGCAAACTCAGCAACTTAATGAGTCTCCCATAAATAGGTTCATACATTATTTATTACGAACCAAATGCATTTTTGGACTCTCGCCGCAAAGCTATTTACTGGGCTTAAGTTAAGCTGTTACGCTTTAAGAAAACTAATGATGCTAGGCACCAGATAGTTGCATTTAAAATCAGCGGAATATATTCTTGAAGCTGCTTGAGACGCTGCATTTATTGCTTGATATAGTTTTTTTTTGTTTACATGTGGTATGGAATTAGTAGGTATCTAAATTGATACTGGTTTCACTATCGAATATGCAAACAGGTTTATCAGCTTCAAAACTAGATTATCTACTAGTCTTAATTTAGGTATTGACCATGTCTTCTACAACTGTTTAGCTACCGTACTACTAACAAGATCGAGAGATTTTAGAGTATTCTCTTTTTTTGTATCGCTATTCATTTTAACTTAACATTTCTACAGCCCATGTTTTAAAAACTGTTTATCTAGGTGTCTTTATACGTCTACTTCAATAATCCTTTCAGTATTTTCCTTGTTTCAAAATCAATCTACACAATCTTGCGCATCGTTATTTGCAAAAACATCAGTTCTACTTAAAACCTCTTTATGTCCTCGCAGTAGTATATTAACAAACACATCATTATTCAGTACCGCAGTTTTATCAGTCTCTACGTCAACAAAAACAAATCCTCGTTCAGCGTACAGAATGCAACACATGTCACATGTTGTCGATATGCAAAGCGATTATGTATGAATTATGTAAAGTGCCAGCATCCCTGGATCCAGCTGCCACTGGTACTAGCACAATGAACACTGAACGATGTACCACAATGTGCCGCCCTTTTGTATACCTCGCCTTAACATCCGATTAAGACTAAAATGGTATCTCATTTTAATGCACCAGATATTCTAGGATCTCTGGTTCACAATATGGCCGCAATATTCAAATTTAGAACCTACAAATGACATGTACAGCACGATGTTTTCATAAAACCAATTAATATGAACATCCGAACCCCCAGCGTTTAGAAATTTCATCTGGAATTTCAATTTTAATAATACATAACAATGGTCGTGTATTCATACGTCACATCAATGCTTGTTTCCACGGGCTGTATGTTCGCAATTTACGTCTCTCCCGGGAGACGAAGAGTAATGGCAGTGTAGGGAGAAAAAGTAAAAAAAATCGCTACGACTCGGTCGACAAGTTCAGCCAATTATAACTGACAAGCGGCGCAGGCGCGCCGCTCGCTCAATTTCAAGCCTTCAAGCCACATAAGTACTTCAGTATTTCCCTACGATACATGCTTTAGTTGTTATTATTATTGCTGAAACAAAGAGGATACATCAATTCAATTACTATTTTAACGAACATTTCAACGAATTCGTAGAATTAAAATTACAAATCCGATTCCAATTATGAATGCTATACTGCTGATTGATTTCAAGCGTCCTGTCTACAGTTTAACGCCCATTAATTTGTTAAAAAAAAACAAAAATGAAAACAAATTCCTCGTTCCATTTTTAAATTCTATTATCTTCCTTCTACCTTCATTACAGGTACGTTCGAAAAGTTAAAAAGTGACACGGAATGAATCATGGCGTGCGATCCCTAAGAAATATTACACCCAAGCTGGCACCATAAAGCAAACGGCGTGGCAGAGGCGATACAACGATAGCGACACTGCGAGAACCGACAGACACCACAGAACTCGCCTTTCTGACGCTACAGGGTGTTGCCCAGCGCTTAACACCACTATATAATTATATACTTACACCCACTCAAACAACTCAAAACAATTACATCAAATACTACAAAACAGCTCAAAGTTATACTCTAATTAAAGAAGACAATAGCACGTAAAATATTTAATAGACAAAAATAACTGCTTTGGCAACTATACAAGTTGCGGCTACCAGTTTTCACATAATCAATTCAAAAAGTCTCGTTTTGACGTTTTATGTACGAATGAACGTCTAAATTACAACGACGGGAAACTTTTTGTGATTATATTTCTACAACTGTATAAAATATAACTGTGGTTAGTTATCGCGGGGTAATTACAGCGGCGCACATATTCGTGAATATAATCTTTAACGCGTCACGGAAAATGATAATAAACTTCTAATTAGTACGATAAGAGCTTAATTGAGGGTCCGAAAAACTCACGAAAAGAGCCACCTGTGTGTGACTCCCACATATTTTACTCACCAACACAGGGACGTAATGAAGCAATTATATATCGATATTTTTATGCATAAAATACTTGGCGGATATCTGGTCGGGCCGCGTTGGAACGTTCAGAAATAAAACAAAGCGAGAGGTTATTGTTGGCTCGGGTAGGTGTGTGCCCGTCTCGGTTATCGAGCTTTTAACCCGACGCGCGACACGTCGCGACACCGACACGATTTATCGCCTCACTAGCCCACTACTCATTCGTATTTCCCCGACAGAATAAATTTCGAATAAACAACCGAAATGATTGAACACGAAGCTTCGACTTTTGTCTGCTGGCCGTTGTTTGGGGCGGCCACCGTGACTTATGCGAACCAGAGCAAGTGCACTGCTGGATCAGCGAATCTAGATCTCGCAAGCCATTCGAGGTTTTATGACAGCTATTTGAAGTATGGATTTGTGTTATACGATTTATCTCAACGAACACCGGCTTTCCTTAACTGCTGGGTGACCAAAAACCGTTCTGATTTTTGGTGTTGGCACATCACTAGAAGACTTAAGGCTTTGGCACACTGGATGCGTTCTGCGTCCTGCGGTCCGGTCACTCGAACATTTGGTGCGGGAAATGTTCGAGTGACCGGACGGCAGGACGCAGAACGCATGCAGTGTGTCAAATGCCATACGGTTTCAGGACAGTGCTGAATTAGATTCCCCTATTTTACAGCATTTTATTCTACAATCAAATGTCAATTTTCTCCTTAATGTTTCTCTCTTAGATGTTTTCGCTTTTAATTCCAAATCTGTCACTATGTCTTTCCCTGACGCGGCGTGATAACGCGTTCGATATGGTTTATCTCTGGTTGAATGAAGATGTTGACTGAAAGGTTTACGCGTGTAGCCTTGTTACTAGCGAGTGCACTAACTTATCTAGAGAAAGGTCTTTTACCTATTTCTCTATATACCTATTGACAACAGCTTGTGTATTGCTGATAATAATATCTTTGAGTTACATAGTACTCAATTAAAAATATTGAATATTTACTGGTGATTCCTATAACTAAATTATAAAACACAACTGTAATATTCTTCTACATACATTGAATATTAAACTGTATTAAATTTTCTTCTCTACCAAAATTTATTTTAACCTAAACTTTATTTAAATTTTCTTCAAGTCCATTTTCAAATTAGTCACCGTGGCCTAATTTTAGAGAACCTTCACGAAGGCCAAGGAAATAACTAAAACTGAAAGTCCAATCCTATAACACAATACATCACAACAAACAAACGAGTGTCCGACAAAAATCTTAACCCTAAACTGCCAGGCCTATACCTAATTCTTTAAAAATAAACAAAAGTGCATCAGTGTGTGTTGGCCGAGTTTGTTCAACTCCGGCTAGTGCGGGGTTAACTCGTTGCCACCGATTTATGTGGAGAACTTTCAGCTCACGACTCCTCGCGACACTTGCTTCCTTTCCAAGCGCGATTGTTTCTTTCAAAGAATTTTCTTTCTTTTTAATTATGCTTCAGTTGGTATACCTGGTGGAAAGTTTATTTGGTGGGAAGGGTGGAAATTTATTTTATGGGGCGTCGGGCTTTTTTTTGGAAAGGATGTGGAGCGGTAATTATTTATATGACAATTTTGTTTGTTCAAGTTTGATCTGCAACAAGAGTGCTAAGTCCAGATAGCGAATGCTAGTGTTTAAGTCTTTAAATCATATCAAAATATTAATTTAAATAAACTTGTTTGAAAACGGAGTATATTTAAAATACTTATTGTGGATAATAAATTAATAAACTAAACAAACAAATTAATGAACTAACATTCAAACATTATCTAATCAGTTGAAAGGAATGCCAGAAAAGGTGAAATGAAAATCAACATTAGGTTTTCATTCCATCACGCCAACGCAAAATGGCGAAATATTTACGTGTTACAATACATAAATATGGCTTTTTATTACTCTAACGACTCTTAACAAACACACGCTAAATTTTGACGAAATATAAACTTACTCCTTATATATGGCGTAAAAATCTGTATTACTGCTTCAAAACTGTAAACTTCAAAACATTACACGTTGAAATGGTTATTTTTAAATGTGTTATTGTTATAAAACAACCATTTTATGACTTAATTAAACGTTATATTTATATCGTTTCTGGAAACGTTAACGGACTTAATCTATATTTCTTAGAAACAACGGCCATGTTCACGGAATTTTCACAGTTAATATGTTAGAATTGAGCTTAAATCGTAACTAGACGGTAAAAAACACTTCAATTTACAGTTTTACGGGGAGATTATTTCGAAAATTACTGGTATGTAATAATTTGCCGAGGATTTATTTAGCATCATGGCTACATCACTAGATAAAGCAGACGTTCAAAAAACATGTTCCGAATTAACAAAAACAAAACACGAATTCCGAATTCTTTTACGAAAAAGAAAATGCTGTCGGAGGTCTAAAATACCGCGCAACACAAGTTGCTGCTTTATTTATGTCCTGTGCAGTACAGCGTTAAGTTACTTATTTGTGTCTAGTGTCGAGTGCGAGTGTCGGACACTTGTGTCAGCGAGCTGACAATTAGCTGGGCGACATCTGACGAGGCAGGGCGCGGTCGTGAGCCACGAACGACATCACTCTCATATTTATGTACGGGCACCATCTGTTGAGTAATAGAATTCTTTATTGTGCGCCTGCTTTACATTGCTATAGAGGTATGAACCCCAGTGCCAGTGATCATCTATGGGACCGAGAACGTGGTCGCTCACAATCGGCCTTATCAGAAAGCTTAAAATCACCCAAAGGGCAATGGAGAAGGCTATGCTCGGAGTTTCCTTGCGTGATCACGTCAGAAATGAGGATATCCGCAGAAGAACCAAAGTAACCGTAATAGCCCGAAGAATTGCCAAAATTGTTCTAACGTTCTGGAATGGCGACCGCAAACCGGAAGACGTTACGTTGGAAGGCCTCCCACTAGGTGGACGGTGACCTGGTTAAGGTTGCGGGAAGGCGCTTGATGCGAGACGCACGGGATCGGTCAATGTGACGGCGCCTGGGGGAGGCCTATGTCCAGCAGTGGACGACTTTTGGCTAAAATGATGATGAGGTATGAACCTACATACTAAGCCACATGCATGTCTACTCAATTCTCCTACGAACAGGTATCGCAAATCTTTTTGCAATATATTACATTTAATCGGCGAATAGGGTCATTATGATTCAGGAACAAACTGCTTTAAGCGCCCATAAAGCCATAAAAGCTACGAGAAAAACAGCCAAAAAGTTTCCAAATGCTATCAAAATTCGTAGGTATACCACACTTCCATTCATTCTGTTCGCTGATAAGATGGGCCGAATAGTGGCTGGACATTTATCTTTAAGATTAATGAGCCAATTTTCTTAGTTGGCTATAAAAAGAATCGGTAGGCCGACCTCGAAAGCCATCACGACCACTTACGGGTTAACTTTGGGCAACGTGAACTATGCATTCCTTTGCAAATATAAAGAAATATAACTGACCCGTAGAATTGTTGGTTATTAAATATTTAAGTAATTAATAACGTTAAACATTTCGGTGACTTGGTATATTTAAAATTATAAATCACAGACATTTAATTTGTGGCGATTCTTATTTATGAAATATTGTGCCTCATTTATACTTCTATACTAATATTATAAAGAGGAAAGATTTGTATTTTTATATTTTTGTATATAACGAATTAACTTAAAAACTACTGGACCGATTTCAAAAATTCTTTCACCATTGGGAAGCTACACTATCCCCGGGTGACATAGGCTATTTTATCCCTGTATTCCCACGGGAACGGGAACAACGTGGGTGAAACCGCGAGGCGGCCGCTAGTATGGTATAAACACGGAACATATTCAAACTTTGTTTTCAACCATAAATAAACTTATCTTATTAACTGTCGTGATGAGTAATCACGTCCTTATAAATATGTAAATTAACGTCTGTTTTTAACGTAGCAAAAATTAAAACGCACAAAAATTTATGAAAATGCTTTTGTCCTTAAGGGACTGTACTGCCGATAAATAAAAATGGAAATTTTGAATTCAAAATAATAATTATAAGGACAGAATTCTTCCCCTATCCCTTGGGCGGGGTATAAGGAAACAAAATTGGATTAAAGTGTCAAAGGTGAAATAAAAAACGCGCATATACTTTATCTTCCGCGATGTCTGTGCAGCGTCAGCGATATCAAGTGTTCTCAAACAAAATTGGATATACGAAAATCGTATTTTATCTCATGTGAATATTAAACAATACGGTTGAAAATGGTCTATAAAATATTTTATCTACTCTCATATCGTAATATTCGAATTATAAAATTCAAAACGAGTTTATATTGGCATACTTTA
Source organism: Orthosia cruda (assembly GCA_964057195.1). NCBI lineage: Eukaryota > Metazoa > Arthropoda > Insecta > Lepidoptera > Noctuidae > Orthosia > Orthosia cruda. Next base: position 33,255,159 of record OZ059829.1, on the reverse strand, counting down.
TAAACACAATACCGAAATTTAAAAATAGAATCTTATTATAACACTATTTCTCTAACAAAATAATGCTATAAAACAATTTTTTTTCTATTACGATACAGGACAAATCCAAGAAGTTAATCACTAAGGAGTTTCCATCAATATTTTTTTTGTAATGCCATTTTATAGTACCTATTATAAAAAGATTTGATTCCAATTTTAAATTGTCTATGACAATGCCCGCTTTAGACATAGCACGCACTGTGATTTTTATTCGCGCGAATTTTGTTGCCTTCTAACTGTTCATAGAGCTCAAAATATTCGAGCGAATAAAATTCGCGCCGTGGTGCGGTGGATTCTGTGGCAAAACACTGATTTCTTGCGGAATTATTTCCGCACGATTTCGTTACCGATGCGAACAACTTCATACAATTACATAGGTCGCAGAATGGGCGGAAAAAAATCGTGCTAATAAAGATCGCAGTGCGTGCTAAGCCTTAGCGCATGCGCGGTTAATGCGGTGATGTGCTGGGTTTTGGCGCCATTCATACGTTTTGCAAGTTTTGCTGTACTGAATTTCATGAGTTATTTAAATTATTGTGTGTGAAATGTCTGATATCAGTGAATGTGAAGAAAATTTGACTCCGCCCGATATTTTAGATGCGGCGAAGGAAATTACTCTTAATTTATTACCAGCAAAGTCGAGAAAAGTATATGACAAATGCTATCACGATTTTATGGCAAAAAGAGGTATTTAGTAGGTTCAATCCCAATTTATGAGTGTAGATAAAGTAGTGTATGAAACTGCACATAACTAGGTATTAAAACATTCGTGTGAAAGCTATTAAAAACCTCGCCTACGGCTCGGTTTTTAAACACACACTCATGTTTTAATACCCCTCATTATGCAACAGTTTCATAAACTACTATTTTAACATCTGTAAATGTCACACCACCGGCCGTAATCGTATTTGCATTTAAAACGGTAAGTAAACATAGAGTATTTTGTGAATGGACGAGCCCGTGTTTATGGGTCGTTTTATGACCTGTTAAGCGTAAGGATCTCTCGTAAAATAAATTGTTTGATGGCCACTCTCTAGTCATTTTTATATTTTAGTTGCTGTTTTTTCGTTAAATAAATTAAATCTCCAAGAAATTGTGCAAATCCCTTGATGAGTTAGCTTTAAAAATATTTATTTTGTGCCTTTATTTGGTAAACCTTGTTGTCTTTATTTCTTCTTTAAAAAAAAAGTGTGCTAAAAGCTTTGTAGTTAAACCAAGCCGTGAATGATGTGAATAACGCTAGAGGGCCTCAGTTTATATTTTAAAATCATTGACAACCCCCGCTCTACACACAAAAAGTATGTACATTGGCCGCTTTGTTTTCGCCCACATAAATCTGCCGTGTACCGCGCGCTAACTTATTTTTGTTCGTAGGTACCCGCGATAGATGGATCCAATTCCAAATTATGTCTATCTTGGGAATTAACGGTGGGACGGGGATTCCAGTTTACCGAAAAAAAGTGCGGGGAGAGGGTGTGAAGTGGGGGGGTTGGAAGGGGAACGGATGGAAGTTATTTTGGAATTATGATTCCGGATGCGTCCTGCGAGCGCCGCGTGTTTCACGCCTCGTTTCGTGTAATATCTGCCGGTTGCAACCGTTTACGTTGCATTTGGACGCAATAACGTATTTGCGGCCTTGCGGGTAGAGCTCGCCTGTGACTATGACTCAATGATGGCAAAATAAAATCTATTCACAGGACAGCATGATGTCCGAGAATAAATAACAAACATTCCGTTTGCAGGTTTTAATTGGAATTTTTACGCATTACAGGTGTGAAGTAAATGTTGTTCTCATCAAACCTTGACATACTATGGCCCACTCCATCAATGGGACATACTGTCCACTTCATAAAAAATATTTAAATTGCAAGTCTCGAATTAACCCTCACAACGCACACCCAATTTTAAAATGTACGCCACAAATTCCGGACCTAATCCAATTCGCGTTTGGGCCGAAATTAAAACGTCTGGCCAAAAATGCGGGACGTGTGTTTTAATGGGGTGTCACCAGGGTTCTTAAGTATTCCACCGGCCCACCCTATAATACCCAGTCTCCTTAGTCTGGCACGTCCTCCCCTTGATATATTAGTCCCAGTTCGTCGTACATAATTTTGTAGAGGGTGGTACCTCCTCCAGTCCCCCTGTAGCGAGTGAACCCACCGATCCTCACAATACCAAGGTTTTGTTTATTGGCGTATAATAAGTGTAAAAACTTAATGAAGTCAGTCAACTTAACCGAGGGGATAAGTGTTTTGAATTGGCACGTTCGGCGCTCGGTGTTCGGACCCGAATGATTTTCTTGAAGACTCGGTCCGAATGGCCCGCAGTTGCAATTGTAGGGTTAGTGCATATTATCCTTTATTGCATTAACTGCCTATAAAGGCGTATACCTTTTATCGGATTGCCTATAATAAGCTTAAGTGTCTATAAAGATATTGGAATGTCCAATATTATTAACGATAATAATTTATGGAAGCTTTTTAATATCGGAAAATAATAAATTATGTTAAAATGTGTTTTATAAGGTTGAATGGGATGGATGTGAACACTGGGTGACGTTGCAAACAGCTGAACATACAAGGCGTACAGCGTTGCACGGTAGTTCAGCGGTAATTTAGTGCGTCACTAGTGTTGTACCAACAACGTACGCCATTTGCATTATTCATTTTTACTGTTTGTTGTTGCATCAAATTCGTACATTATCCATAAAAATATAAATATTATTTATCGCCATATAAAATAACCTACCTACCGAAGTTGTTCTGTTTACTTGGTTTCTATAGAGAACATTCCATTGGAAGCCGGTTTATTTATCTGCACTCAACAGCTTCTAACGGATAAATATATTTTGTCGATAGAATCTTTCTAGTTAGCTGTCATTTCCTTTCTGTAAATATTTTCAAATATGGAAGATTTTTGTGATAATGTATAGTTTAAAACAAATGAACGTTGCGTATTTATGCGGCAGGAATTGTCTTTTAAAGCCATTGAATGGCTAAGATGTTTTACGTGAACAACTAAATTCCATACGTCTAAGTACGTTCATTCTACATAACTAAGTGCAAAAAAGTGCATACTACCCTAAATAGATAGCCGTAGGAGGCATCTTCTACCTCGTCCTAATACACAACAAATATGTAGTAGCTATGTAACCCACGCACGGTATTGCACACTGTGGTAAAACTTAATTACAGCGACACAGGAGTGTCGTCAATCTACTGCGGTCACGTGTCCTTCAATATTGAGTTAGGTGCACAGTGAGCGAACATCCAATAACGCTGGAAAAAATTTGGGGCGAAAAATATTGGCTGACAAATGAAAATTAATGTTCTATTGAACACTTTATGAGGCAATACGAGTCCTACCTAATTTTCGGAAGTGAAAATAAATAGAATGATATATGAACTTTGATAAAACGGCAATTCAGAAAATACATTCACGCGAAAACAACTCAAATTGAATACAACCGCAATATAAAAAACTTTGAAACAATTATGAAGTTTCTGTAATTTTGTTGTGTTAGTGAAGTTCGAAGTAACTTTCTCGCACACAATGGGCACCACATATTAGACGCAGTATTATATTAGTACATTAGTTAAATTAAGTAAGATTTCTCACCCTATCTTGGTAAGTTATTTATCATGCGTGTATCTACATTAGGGACTCGCGTTGCAATACATTGCGGTTAAGGCATTTAATTTTGTACTGAAGATAAATCTTAATTTTGCTAATGTGCATGACGTTAGGAGTAATTGAGATGCGTTTAATCGAATTAGAAATACTTGGAGTGATTTGTGTTTTGCCTTATGAAATCGTAAGGAGTCGCAAGTTTTGCAACTAATTATTAGTACCTACGTAGTACTTCTGCTATATAAATACTATATTTGATATTTCGATCTGTTAAAAGAGCAGAAGTTAGGTTGGGATCCAAGTAGGTATTGGTTTTGGGGTGTAACCTTTGAAGGAAGGGCCTGTGGTCTTTTCCGGGTATAAAATTACTCTATGGCAATAAGCGATAGCGTAAATTTTCATTTGCAAAAGACTTTTCGCAATCATTCCTTCAGAGATTAAATTTTACAAAATATTATTAATAAAGATTTGAAGTATTTTTGTCTATCTCAAAATAAAAACTGTCCACTGCCCAAATCCCTAATTAAGGCAAAGCCTTATCTATGTCCAAAATCTAACAAATCGCCGATACATTTAAATGTTAAGTTTGTAGTTGTACTATTGAGTCATTAGAAAACAATATCGCTTAAGCACTATAGATCACTGCCCACGCGCCTTCACCACGACTCCTAGTTGGTTTATGGCGACCCTACACAGCACAAAATAATACTGATAATAGTCTGTGATGCTGTAGTCTATACTCTATGGTATAGAGGACATTGTAACACAAGATGGCTGTGTATCATCTGTGGCGATATTGATGGGAATGGTGATGACAATTATTGGTTTTAAGGCCGTGTTTAAGTATCTATAATGATATAAATACAGCAACCGAGAATTTAAAAAAGTCTTCTAGATATGACAACAATTTTGGACTAAACGATTAATTCAACTTTTGTAAAGAAGGATAGAGATAAATAATAAAATACATAGGTATCACTGTCACTATTTATATATCATATTTTTATATAAAACAGCTTCTGACAGCGGCTTCGCCCGCGTGAGTGTCGAAAATTATCCCAAAGGAACATATTCCCGGAATAAAAAGTATCCTATATGCTATTCTAGACTATAATCTATCTCTGTGCCAAATTTCATCCAGATCCGTCCAGCCATTTGAGCGTGAAAAATTAACAAACATACAAACGCACTCACAAACTTTCGCCTGTATAATATTAGTGGGATGAGTTCAAATCATCTGTGGTGTGGCGTGGCAGCTCCAATTATTTTTGACACTACATACTAGGTACTTATAGAGATAATTTGTAAGTGCTTTTGAAGTGTAAGTGCTTACGTACTTCATCAGATCCGAGTCCGTGATTTGAGTCCCGAGTTCTACCCGAATTGAAAATTATGATGGATAGAGTTCGGATGTAGTGCGTAAGCTTTCCTACAAGGAGTACTACGGCTAATTCGGAATCGAAACTTCTCGGATTCTGATCGGATGCAGTGCGTAACCGCACTTAACATGAATTTTTGGCGGTAGTCACCAGTAAGTGTATTGTTTCTGTGACAAGGAGAACCGCAAACGTTAATATTGATTTTAAATACTGACATTAAGAAGATAATTATTTACATAAATGTATAATACTGTTTCTTTTTTGTACCTATTTTTTATAAAAATTACATCATTTTGGTTGGTAATATTATAAAACATTTCAAAATATGGGTACCACCAAAAACTGTTAATCAATACAAAAAGGTACCTACCTACCTAATCGTATTATTTGTCTCTAACAGTGTCTGCACAACATGAAGCAAATTCATACATAGCAAATAAATGTTCTATGTAACTAAATATAGTCCAGCTACGCAGAATAAATGCGGAAGGTATAATCGTATTTGCTTATTTTTTAAACCCTAGAAAACACAGAATTGACAAGAACTAACCACAGTTATGCACAAAGTTCAGTAGAATATTTATTCCATAAAAATTTACCTAAACATCTTCAGGTTGTTTACATTTGTCTAACTTGTTTACATTGCATTACAGCTTAATATGGAGATACTTCTATTAAAGTCGGCGACGTGGGCAGAACAATGAAGTAACAACCAAAATAATGGATGAAATGACTATTCCACTGCACAGAAAAATGAGATCAAAACTAGTACCGTCAGAGTCGAAAGTAGAGTGACACAACACAGGACGGGCAAAGAACTAAATGTTGGATAGCATGATGAAATGTGACAGTTCATTATGCGGAAGATAACGGACGCCACAGAATACAGTGAGCAGTAAGTACTTATGTTATACGCACCTACACTTTAGGCGGAGCCGAGTGAAGAACGTGTTTTCTTGGAGCATGCGTGCATAAACCATCCAGGCATCCGATTAAATTATTTAACGTCTTTATTCCCCTGTGGTGCACGCAGGTTGCATGCCAGCACGCGGATGTTAAGATACATGGACTTAGCGTGTAGGCTACCTAATCTATATAGTCCTGGTACTTGAATAGGTGAATATTCTGCTGGTATTATTGTAAATCGATTTTTGATGTGGAAATGCATTAAATTCCTATTTAGGTATCATGAATATAACTCCAAAGAGTTATAAGCAAAAGCAGTTAAAGCACGTTAAGCTGTTGGTCCCGGCTGTCATTTGAAGATCTTTGACAGTCGTTACGAGTAGTCAGAAGCTTGAAATCTGACACCAGTCTAGCCAAGGGGTACCGTGTTACCCAGTTACTGGGTTGTGGAGGTCAGATAGGCAGTCGCTCCATGTAAAACACTGGTACTCAGCTGAATCCGGTTAGACTGGAAGCCGACCGCAACATAGTTGGGAAAAGGCTAGGCAGATTGATTGAATATAACTCCAAAGAACAAGGTAGTTTAGATGGATAAATAACTATATAATTTTTCCTTATCGGTTTCCATACGAGCATTTACTCGTGCGCGCAATAACTCCTTCGGTCTTTTGAATTCATCGTAATCGGGGAAAAATGGCGCACGGCCAGCTGTCAGTGGGTTTAATGTCGTCTACGAAACAGGATTTCAACAAAACTGTTCTAGGCACGTTTTTAAGTATGTATTTTTAACCCCCGACGGAAAAAGAGGGGTGTTATAAGTTTGACGTCTGTTGCTGTGTATCTGTGTGTCTGTGGCATCATAGCTCCTAAAGGGATGAACCGATTGTGATTTATTTATTTTTGTTTGAAAGATGATTTTGTTGAGAGTGTTCTTAGCTGTGTTTGAATAAAATCGGTTCAGCCGTTCAAAAGTTATGGGCGTTTTACTGTTTGAATAGGGGTGTTATCGCAAGATATAGTGTTCAATAGATTGCCGATCGAAGCATATCTACTATGTACTAGATAAATTATGTAGAATGAAATAAAAATGTGTGAAAAATCTAAAAAGGGTAAAAAAAGAAAAACTGATTAAAACAAAAGGCCCCAAAAAACATAGGTCTACTTCAAATAGTTCGTAACTTATAGTTCTACAAGGAGGTCCTTAGAGAGGGACTTCCGTAAACGATTTGTTGACCTTGTCGATTGGGGTCTAGCACTCGGAACAGAACCGGAATATTAGGAAGGTCACACCAAACCATTTAAATGCCGCAGCCAAGGGCCATTTAAACGCCTGTAACAGTGATTAATTCTCAATATTTTAGACTCAGTTATAAAGTCAGTTATTAAAGGACTAAAGTGATAAACTAGCGCAAATTAACTAAAATCTGATAAATTCGTTAGACTGATTAAAATTTATATTCAAATCTCAGAAGATTTAGAATGGTTCAAAGGCAATAAAGCATCGCCGAACATTACATTTACGGCTTTAACTGTAGTATATTATTTAATATTAAAGATCTTAAGGTAAACGGGCGAAGTGCCTGCAGTTCCGCGATAAGGCAACCCCTCCCGCGCCTCATCCCCCGGTTTTCGGGGGGTGGCAGACTTAAGAGGCGGCCATACTTCAAATTGCGTTTAACTTAGATAGCTAGTTTGATACATTGCCCCCATTATTGCATATCAAAAGGGCTCTGATAAAATTGTGGCGATGATAAAGTCAGAGCTTTTTTATTGGGGTTCTTGATCTACATAGTTTAGATAAAGTACCGGGGAAAGCCGCTGTCGATTCTGCTTTAGATTCATACCTGAAACAAGAAAAAGGAGATTCGTTAAGAATGTGAAGTGAACGAAAGCTACTGTAGGACCTTATCTGAATTTCTGCTAACGGTTAACATGGCTACAGATGTTGTCAAAAAAAAAATCAAAATCAAAATTGTTTATTTCTTAACCAAATCAAAACAACAAGTTATGATTGGGGCCTCTTTTTAGGCAAATAATGCCTGTATTAAGAGACTCCAAGACTGTTATGTATCTATATAAAATATACATGTCGTCACAAGCGAATCAAGATACCAACTTTCAAAATCTCAAATCAAAATATTACAACTCGTTGAAACCTTTAACTTTATTATGATTGGTTGTTCGGTTAGTACGGCCATTAATTATTAGCCCAAAAATGCGTGGATGAAATTGCGGTAATGAAGCGTGATTGTTTAATTTGTACAGGGGGGTGACCATAAGCTCTTAGAGCAAGGTTATTTTGAGTGTGTGTAAGGGACAGATGTATGTGACTTGTATACATCTGTACCTTTATTACAGTCGAATTATGATAGTTTTGTCACGCAGGGTATGGGGGCAGATCATAAGATCGAGATTATCAGTTCATCGTATGAGCTTTTGTCCTTTGATTACTGATTGTAAAAATCACGGAATATACGTGACTGTATTGTAAGTAAATTCAATCTGAGTTTTACTGGTTGCCCGAGTGGTTATCTTGGAACCTATACCAAGAAAACGAAGAAGAGGGCCATAATATTGCTACACTCACGCTCCCGCCGTTATATACATACACAATTATTCATAATGTATCATTGTAAAATTGCAACAATGCGGAAATTATAACTCAAACAAAAGCACCAATCTGATGGAAGTCATCACCTCATAAATTGCAAAAAAAAAAACACGAATCACACGAAAATTTGATTACGATAAATAATGTACTGTACGGGAATACGTAAATGAAGTATCACATGGAACACACACACGCATAAACCACGCACAGAACGAATTGCACACTCAGCTCTACATCACTAGCACGTAGACGCAAACATAGCGCGGGGATATAACGTCGATAGTTCGATACGGCAATAGATACTATTGTCACAGTTCAATTTAACAACGTACGCTCTCAGATTCCCTCGGATATAGCAAAGTCAGTCGAACTGAAGTTTTCGTGATTCGAATTTGTCTTTTACAGACTTATTTATATCGAGATTGTGCATGAAATTTATTGCATAGAAATAACTTTTGTTCGAGCGTGATGTGTTTATCTTCTTGTGTTTAAGTTTTAAGGAGTGTAAGCTTTCAACGTCTAGCTCCTTGGTAACACGTTCTAGTCCTTCCCAGCCCGTTCAGAGATCCAAAGGATAGATTATCTCCAGCTAATAAGTCTCTCACGATCCAAAACTCACAATAGCCCGAAGCGAAACTGTATCGCTACAGATAGATTAAACATCGGAGCCCAAATGAACGCGCGATAATTTATCGAAGCAACCCCCGTGTGTATTAGCTGTATCCGACTAATGCCGGCTTTCGATATTCGGTGCTCGGTCGCGATTCGATATTTACGATCGAACGAGTCGCATTAGACTGTCCGCCCGTAGGTAAATTAGCACAGATGCTCGCCACTGTTACAGTGATTCATTCCAAATTGGCTTTTCAGCGGGGAAAAAACGGACCGAGCCAGCCACTGCGGTAGACGCTATCTAGGGACTGCAGCTAAATAGCTTTTAAAAGAGTTTGCATTTTCCTTTTGAGCATCGAATGGACGCGAACATCTGTCGTTCAACTCTTCTTTCAGGCAAATTGCTTGTCTGTTTTACAAGCTCATCCTGAATTTATGAATTGATTTTTATGGTTCTTTTCGCAATTGAGCTTCATTTTTTGACACGATGCACAGTTTTTACAACTGGCTACTTCAAAAGATTTTCCCACATAAAATAAAACCAGTTAAGTACGTAACAAAAACGCACTAAATAAGTGCGATTTGCAATTAAACGTGGTGTAATGTGAAGGTTGGCCAAGATCGCTGGTAGCGGCAACGCCTCGCGATTCGTATCGGCACGGAAAGGGCCGCCTTAACGCGTGCTAGACCACCAGATAAAGTATTACAGCGAAATTGTATGAGTTATATTGTGCGAAGTGCTTGTTTAAAATCGTACTGGTAATTTTATACGCTGAACGGTGCTAATGAAGGATGTTATTTGGTTGCAGATTGCAGTGGAGAGGGGAGTGGTCGAGTTGTGAGTTGAAATATGGCGTTGTACGAATTAAACGCGTGTCGTCGTGTGAAAATGAAAAAGTTTTTTTAAATATCAGGTAGAGTAATAATATTGAAAGGATACAATTATTGGTAGGTAAAAGATCTCCTCTTTAAAACGTCAAAGGTGTAAGCGGTTGTCGTTATGCTTTTGATGAAAATAATAATCATGAAAATATGCATTCCAGCATTATTTGATAATAGCAAAACCAACATTAAACATCAATCAACAACCGCAATGCATTCATAGCTTATTTTTAATGAACTGCAAACGATAGTCAGTGAATTACGCAAATGTTACATTCCCCAATAATGAACCGGCGATATTACCTTTAGTATAAATAATCCGTGCCAAAGGGTGGCTTCGATGCTACTGCAAATCAACCCCCACTCCCCCCACCGCGGGCTGTCGACGATAAATAAAATTCACGTTTTAACAATAAAATGCATTTTCCGCAAATGCTCCCGGTGAATTATTGTCCGGGCTTTACGAGCTTAAAATTATATGGGCACGTGAAATTTTCGATCTCGATAATGCATGGCCAGTGTACCGCCAACACTATTTTCGGTCGATACATTGAACGCGGATTTTTAAATTACCGACCACTTACATCGATCAGTTTAATTTATTAAAAATGCTTTTGTTGCAGCACCATTTTGCTTAGTGCTTCTTACAATAACTTAGATATCGTTAGAAATACGTGTGTTGCATTATGTGGGGTTGCATTTTTTATGCATTTTTCCATTAAAGACAAACCACTGCTCCCCAAACGAGTCCTACCCCAAAATAACACGTCACGTAGCAGCCATAAAACTATACTTATAAAACATTTCCCGATGGAAAAAAAATACAATGTTTTATTCGCAACAAAAATACATCACACGACCGCTTGATGGAGAACCAATAGCGAGTGTCCCTCCGGCACAGATGGCGACACGGACGCGGAGATAGCAGAAAAATATGAATTGTAGCATTCGATATTTGTCACTTGAATTACAACTCCCAACGGACGCCCAGAATGGTGCGACTGTGGGACTCACTACTCACACCTCGTTTGCTGAATGATCTATTTTTTTCCACTGGTTTTCGGCCAGTGACTTTTGGATAAAGCGCCGGTTCAATCTCTCGTTGAGTAATGCGATCCACGTGCTAGCGCTACCAACGGTCAATGATACATTCTATTTTCAAATACGATGGGTTTTTGTTTTTTAGTAGACAAATAAGCTAGCTGCCTGTTACAAAATAATCTGAAATGTTACTTTTTTAGCATCGGTGTACAAACACGTTATTCTTCAATATTTAAATTGATTTAATTTGATGTTGTATAAGACCCTAATAGATTTCGTTTAATACTCATAAAACAAGATTGGACTGACCACTGTCTTTGGCGGCTAGCCTTAATACGACAGAAGCTTGAAGAATGATCCCCAACAAAATCTCGTTGCTACCGTACGGGAGCAATAAGTAAACAAAGCTTGTAATAACGGCCAGTCACGCCAAGGAAACCAATTTGGGAGGTATTTGTAAATGTCAAATATGTTTGTGCGCACCTATTTATTGCGAGCATCCCTCACGTACGAGTAAATAACGGAGACACTGCGATAAAGTGAAAAGAGATACCCAAAAAGTGCGGAGAGCATCGCCTTAACTGCTTAACAGAGCCTACCCAATATGATCTCTAAGCACCTTGTTCGAAAGTTGAAATTTGATCGAAGAATTACAGCCCTAAGCCACTCAGTGCTAAGCTTCCTGCGTATACAAGTGGAAAACTCCGTGCGCCACGTGCGAATGATTCATGTTCGTCCCTTAATTAAAGAAGATTTTAATTGTATCGGATGTCTGTGAAAGCGAAAATAATGCACTCCTAAATTGGGGTTGGAATTCGGAAATTTATTTTTGTTAGCCCACCGAAGTATTGCTTTGCGTGTTTTACTTTGATACCGATTTTTGGACGTTGGAGTTTTACCAGCCTTTGCCTGGTAAACTTTTTCGGGCAAATGAATGGGTCATGGAAAAAATGTACGCTAGATAGGCTGTTTGAAATGCGGACACAGTTGTAGAAATAGTCGCTTCATCAATCTCATTTAACTAGATGCTTTATACTGGGCTGTATGTTTGCTTAATTGCTGGCAATCAACAATTTCGTCTTACAACATTTGAAACACCCTTAACTTCAGTAAATTCATTTTGCGTATATAAAGTCAAGCTGCCGCCGACTTAAAATATCTTTCTTAATTACAAAAGCCTTTGTTGAACGTATCTGATCTATGTAAGCAGTCGGGGCGAATGTTTTAAATAGCAACCCAACAAATAGGTTCCGGTTGAGCGAAATAAGCAAAACTCCTTAATGAAAGAATATCTGAAGGGTTGCCACTGTTTAGAAATAAAATTAACGGAAAGTGTTTTTTAACAAATTGATATTGGCAAAGAGTTACTTAAGGAAAAGAGAATCAGATTCCATTAAACATGCTAACTGAGCAGAAAATGAAATAAAAAAATATTTCATAGTATAAAAATAAAGGTAACCTGTTACCTCAATAATAACTCGAACACAAATAACCACTATTAGACATGGAACAGTCGATGTTCCCGACCATAAAACGATGACGGAAGCAGTGTAACGGCCCTGTAAGCTTGCCGCGTACTTCATCTGGTGAACAATGGAAAGGCCCCGTCCCACGAGCCCGCAGCGACACAGGATAAATTGAGTCGGGCCTTAACTCGCGCCCGCCCGCGGAAAATTGGGGAAAATCGATTTAAATATCTTAAATGTGATGGCTTATCTCGATCGCAGGAGCTACCCGTGCTCACTGCAGCACTGCTATTGACATTTGTGTAAAAATTTAAATCTTTTAACCTGGTAGGAACTTTTGTTAAACGAAAATTATACACCGAATTCTATATTGAAATGTTCAACACTTAAAATCCACAATCTAAAGACATATTTTAAAGCAAAAGAAACCTTTTGTGCTGATACATTTGATTAATTAAGTGCGAAATCGGAGCAAGATACGCTTTTAAAGTAAGCTCGAATAATCAAGAACTGCCAATTAAGAAGTGTAGCCCCTTTGAAAGGCGAAATCTAGATAGCTGGCCGGTCGGTCCAACAGAGCCGAGCCCTGATGTATCTCAACTTGCACGCGAAGTTAAGTAATTCTTAGCAGCCAAATGTGGCAATAATATAAACGGAAAATATATAGCAGACTATATATGTAAAGCAAATACTTGTTACACTTTAAAAACACTCAATCAAACATAAATCGTAGTGCCCATTTTGTAAGGCCCGAAGACCTCAAAGCAAAGTAAGCCTCCCGCTTAACTCAGTCTAATAGAATCACCTCGGATTGCTTTCCGATATTTACTGTTTGATTTTTCCCCTCGTGTCGAGATTTGGGACGTTTACCCAAAAGAGGCGTGTACTGCGATGGTAATGGCCGGTAGGGTCGTGGCTACATAACCTTTATAATTAACAATACGCCCTACACTCTATGAGGTGAGAGTTGATTATTTTACGAGTTCCGCTTTTACCTTCCCTCTCATTTTCTTCGCAGTATTTTCGTTAGCACTTGAGTGGATTAATTACTTTTATTGTAGCTTGGATTCCGACTCTCGGTATTTTATTAATACTTAAAAGAATTGCAAAAGGAAAGAAAGCAATATTAACTTTGCAAATCAGCTAGACATAAGTTCTATTTATTAAATTACACGAGATTGCTCAAGGAAATACAAGTGAAAATATAAATCAAATTATAATTCAACTGCGTAACAAGTTTATTGGATTGATCATGCGCAAATATTTATCGATGGGGACGGAACAAGATAGGGTCAGAATTTATTGAAAACCAAGAGCAGTGGCATACATAGGTAGGCAAGTTACATAAATTGACTTCGGCGGCAATCAGACAAATTGGCTCCATCCAAACCCCTCACTAACCGAATTAATCTGATACGTAGGTTTTCTTAGACAAAACCACTTAGACGGGAAAATATAGAGGGCAGCAAAAGGGAACGAATAGACGCTGATGCGAATTGTATTATTTATTGTAAATACGCGAGACCAAGCAAAAAATAGTACCTAATGAATTCATGCCAAATATACCTACGTATGCAAGGCCATTCCTTCCATAAGTAGGGAAGAATATATCGACATTCTTTGACCATTTTCGCAACAACGCGACAACGGTATCACGATATCTTTTTGTGTACTTTATTTCACTTAAAAATTCACTTGAGTAAACTTTTTGTTGAATAAAAATACATCTGTATCGCCCCTTAACATGTGTGTACGTACGTGAATAAATATTCAACAAATCCACCTTTAAATAAACAGTATGGGGGAAATAACGTTTTGCCTCATTCTGAATAAACGATGCTTAAGATATTTATTAGGGGATGAATTGAGTTTTTAGATATTGCAACGAATTTTTATCTCACTTTTGTGCGATATAAATAAAGCCACGATTTGTTCGTTCATTCCGAAGATTGTTGTGTCAGCATTTTTTTCCTGTAATATTTATTAACTTTTCTATCTTGCAAATAGATAGGCCACTTTTAATATGGGTGGGAGAACTGGAAGAACGTGCCTACGTGTCTTTCAGCTGAATAGATTTAAGTCGCAGTAAACGTAGAAATTAGTTTGATTAAAGAACAACCAACAGTGATTAAGGAGCTTAGAACAATTTGTTTATTCCTGATATAAAAGGGGGTTTGACTTTAAAAATGTTTGGAATTGCTATCTCCCCTTGTAGGCAACATTAATAACATCTGCTCAAGACGTTTAAATCCCACTTCTGGTGGAAAAACTGATTATCTAATTAGAAGAAAGCCTCTGCAAGAGTCTCCTAACAGAGGGCTAATCACAAATTAATGAGGGCTTGTAGCAGGGTGTCGCGGGGCGATGATAATTCCCCGCCCCGCTGCGTTAAGATCCTCATCAATTATGGCGAAGCCACCCCCGCGGCCTGAAGGTTGTGCACCCCTTCGTGATCTAGTCACTACGACCATCGTGCTAGGTTTCACACTATGGGAAGTTATATGGTGTTTAGGTGCTAATGCCCCGTCTTTGGTAGCTATCCAACTATATACTGCTGTGTTTGAGCCTCTAAGTAATTTTATCTACACTCACAACGTAATGTTCCAAATATGACTTCATAAAATATTGTATAAACACGTACTTTATATACGTGGATAGGTAAAATTTAAAAAAAATCCATTACAGTTCAACATTTTCCTTCGATTTTCAAACAACTGCATCATAAAATAACATTTTAATTTTTATAGCATACTTTTTCTTTTTAATTTATTAGCGCTTATGGGCTCTTTGACTTAATGTAGAAAAATAGTGTCATTGTCCATGGACGCGCACGCTGTGCAGTCATGTGCAATGATAATGTTTTATTTCAACTGTATGAGTGAAGATAGTGTATGCAACGTCATATAATTAGGTATTAAAACACTCGCGTAGTATTATTATCTTAGCTTCGCCTCGTGTGATAAACTTACTCTCGTGTTTTAATAACCTCTATTATATGACTGTTGCATAAACTACTAATATAGTGTTGTGCATTCATTTTAATAAATTATTTATTGAAGATTCTTTATAAATTAATTGGAACGTATTTTCCGAACTCATTAAAAATATATTGTAAGTAGGTAATTAACGACTTTATTTAATTTTTTATTGCAATAATATTGATTTATGTTATTTGCTCCCAACTTGTGGTTGGAAAGTAGGTAATGCATTAGCACATTGATACTTATGTAGAAAAACTTCGATCATTATTTCAACATAAAAAGCCGAAATACATTATCACACTGTCTAATTTATTAGTATAATTTCGTCGAAGTAAAAGCCAACCCTTGCAATAACTAATGGCCCTTAGACAGTTGTTGTACCGACACCAAATGCTTCCGTTCTGAAACCACACTTGATTTGTTGTTCCGTCCGCCCAAGAGTTACAAGCAACCAATGTTCGGAACATTCTACCACCATATGCTGCGGGTTCACACCCGAACTTGTTAAATTTAGAATAATTTATCCCATAGACACTTTACGTTGACACAAAAATATATATTTACGACCAAATTCGATGTATTAAATTAGGCATATTTTGCGTTAACACATGCAATGTTACATCAATATAATTAACTAGCTGTTGCACGCGACTTCGTCTGCGTAGCATTAGTACTTTGAATGACCATTTTTAAGGTTCAGTACCCAAAGTGTAAATAAAGACTTGACTCTATTACTAAGACTCCACGATCCGTCTGTCACTAGGCTGTATCTCATGAACTGTGATAGCTAGACAGTTGAAATTTTCACAGATGATGTATTTCTGTTGCCGCTATAACAACAAATGCTAAAAACTGTATAAAATAAATATTTAAGTGGGGCTTCCATACAACAAAAGTGTTTTTTCCATTTTTTGCGATTATGGTACGGAACCCTTCGTGCGCGAGTCCGACTCGCACTTGGCCAGTTTTTTTTATATCGTGCCATAATATTCTTATAGGTGTGTGGGCTTGCCTTACTTGAGAAATTATTAACTCACCAAACAAAATATTACTCCCCTGTCCATCCCCTAAAGGGTAATTGTCGGGATAAAAACTATCCTTTGTACTTCCCAGGATCTCAAACTATCTCCATACGAAATTTCGTCTAAATCGGTTCAGCGGTTTAAGCGTGGTAAAAGGTAACAGACATACAGAGTTACTTTCTCATTTATAATATTAGTATGTGCTTCATATCAACGCAGATATCGCAAACAACAGGTTTTATTTAGCAGACTACGGTTTGTATGGGATCACCCTAAACGGAGCTCTTGTTGTTATGCCATGAATATAAATCGTGATAAATTCCTCTCGAGACACAAGGGGGGGGCGGGGAGGGCGGCACGGCCTCAAGGGCTTTTTTCTTAAAAATAACTTTTGTCAGAGTAATTCGGAGGAGTCCCGGGATTTATGGAAAGGTGGTGTCACCCCGGTAATTAGTTTTTAACTAGTTGTGATAAGGGTCCGCCGTGCTTTATGCGCCCTCTGTAATAAGTTTAAACTAATGCCCGGATTTCTGGAATGAATTAAATCCGTAACAGCTGCGGTCAAAAAACAAACAATGAACTAAATCAACTAAAAAACTTTCGTCAAAACAAAAGCATCTCAAGCAATTGTTCTGACATGTCACAATATTTTTATTGTTAGCATATTTCGCGCGTTTGTGGCCCGTCATACCGCTGGAATATGGGTATGATTTATGAACTAAAACAAGAAGAAAAGAAAAGAAAGTTCTTCCACGAAACTTCTTTTATTCTCGAAGAAAGTTGCGTAAAAACTGGAGGCGCTTAGAAAAAAGCAATTTTCTAGCTCAGGTGTGTGAGATGTTCTTTATCTAACTTTGCATCCGAACTGCTTTGTTTATGACGGCATATTTTTTCGAAGTTTTGAACATTTTATTACGTTGTACCGTGAACTCGTACTTTGTACCTTATAAAAGGCCGCCAACGGTAGAACAATTGTTGTTTTGTAAACTATCTTTCTTAAAAAACTGGGTCTGCTACCTGTATTACAAAAAGCATAGACAATATCACCGTTACGGAAGCTTTAATACAAAAGCAAGTTTGTACAATCTGTAACAAAAGTTTAAATAATAAGCCAGAGAACGCCACATCGCCTTTTTAATGGACACGGAAAATATAATTTGAAATACTCTTTATAGCTTCCATAATGTAGCCAAGTGGGCCAAAAAATGGTTGTCACCGTCTGGCGTAGTACATTAGCATGAAGAGTGTGAGGCAAGGAGGCTTTATCAGGAGGGCCTTTCCTGAGGGAGGGCCAAATAATGCGATATTGCTCGTTTGTGCGAGGCCCTATTTATCTATTAAAAAACGTGAGATTTACGGGCCAGTATAGGAAACTTTGGAAGTTTTTATGTTGTTCCGCCGCTCTCGGAGCTAATATAAGAGATTGATGCGTGTTATTTTAGCTTTGTTTGGGTGTATATTAGCTGGTTTATTTTGATGTTTAGCGATCTTTTTATTGCATTATTTTGCCAATAAAGCTCTTAATGTTCTCTGAATATTTATCTGCTAAAATATTTGTTTGCTATCATAATATTGGGGCCTGGAATGTGCTATCTTACAATATGAGATACTGTTTCGACGTCAAGGTTTTTCATTATGACCTACATTAATTGCAAATTATGTATCCGCGGATTGATAACGCGAGTTTCTCATCTAATACATTATTGCTTCTTGAAGATTCATTTACGGTATCTTCTTGTTCGGTCACGACTTGAGTCTTTCGGACTAAATGAATAATAATTAAAATATTCAATAAATCCTGCTACCGGATTGGGCTAACGAGGTAGTTGCATATATCTCGAGATAGTTAAGTTTGAGTGGCGTGGTGTGGCGTTTTTTAAGCCAGTTGCAGACCAAGAGCTAAGCTAAAATACTGTAGCTTATATCGCATAGCAAGCCCCGACGGATAAAGAGGGGGTGTTATAAGTTTGACGTGTGTGCCTGTGTGTTTGTACGAGGCAATTTTGTTTTGTTTGAAAGGTGACATTATCGGGAGTGTTCTTAGCTTTGTTGAAAATCGGTTGAGCCGTTCAAAAGATATGGGGATCTGTTTAAATCGGGGTATTTGCGCAAGATATCGTGTCAGGGGTTTTTAAATTTTACTTGTTATCATACTTTGTCGTATCATTGATTCCAAAATTAAATATGTTTTGACTAGAATGCAACCACGTCGATAGCGTTATCATTTGCCTCACCAAGTATCATATATATTTGTAAAATAGTGTACAGGCGTGATATTATTTTGTAATAGGTATAGTTTGTGATCTGCTCTCATGTATGGAAAACTATATCGGCTGTACGAGCTAATCTATAAAGCTAACATAGCTTAGCTCTTGATCTGCAAACGGCTTTAGGCCGGGTGCACACGGAGTCGTGACTCTCGTGACTGAACGCCAATCTGACATCACGAAAGCTTGTGTAACACGTCTTTATGAAAGGCGAAATGGAGCTGTTTTTAATAGGGCGATATTTTATCTCTTGTAGAGTACCTAATACGAGACAGGCAATTGCCATTTCCGCCGAGGCATATATAGTGCTTTTCTCAAAAGAATGCAGGGAAATAAAACATAATTTTTATACTATACATTTAATTTATTAAAAGTTAAAACAACATTGCTGGAGCGTTTGTAATGTTCCAAATTCAAAAAACGCTCCTGCAATGGATTTGATCAACATTACTGGAGCGTTGTAAAGTTCCAAATTAAAAAAACGCTCCAGCAATGGATTTGATTTTCTTCGTCCGTAAATTCGGTACATCGAAAGTTCTTTTGTTTTAAATAATGATATATGTTTCCATACATGTTTGAGAAAAGGTACTTTTTTTCTAGTTCATACATAAATATGGTTTAATAATAATACTATTTGTTTGTATTAGCTTATAGTGCCGCACTGCTGATTAAAAGCCTTTTCCCAAATCCTTTCTTTGAATTTTGCAATTTAAATTCCATTGAATTTTTTTTCCACGGCTTAAATGAAACTGCTTTTATGTGGAAAAAATCTAGACTTTAAAACTGTGATATTAGTTCATAAACACGCATAATAGTGCACCAGAGTGAAGTGTACACATCTGCGTACCCGTTTAGAACGTACTAGCGTAATGGTATGGTATGAAATGGTGTAAACAATAAACAGACATGCGATTGCAGCAATCCCGAGAGATTTGCCGTCATTTTTTGAAGAGTTCTGTTATATTTCTCCGAAATTCTTCATCAGATATTAACCAAATTTAAATGGGACCATTTCGGAATTAACTCCTTTCGGGAATTTTGCAAATCCGTTTATATATGATGGAGTTATACCCATAAATAAAAAATAGTAACATCCGAATTGAGAACCTTCTCCTTTTTGGGAAGTCGGTTAAAAAGTCTGTAACAACCTACCCTCAACCAGTAAATCTAATGATAAAACAAACATGATAAAAGTGACCTATCCAACAAACTAATAAATTATCTAAGTATTGCAAACATTAGAGTCGGCTGTTACCCTTTATCTAATATATTATCTGGTATCTATTCAATTTATTACTTCACCATGCTTCATGAAGAGGAACCGTTGATTTACCACTTTATATACATGTACAGTCATAGTAAGAATAAGTTCGTCACCGAAAGTTTTGACTTAGGTTTTGCTTGGCCCTTTCACTGTACTGGTGGTTGATGTCTTGTGTAAGTGAGTTTAAAATTTTGTAAAGGCACCCATGATACAGGAAGAAATTCTTAGTGTGGACCAACCTTTAAAAAAACATATCATTATAAATCATTTTTAGACTATTAATGTTCTCACTACTGGGACAAAGGCTTCCACTCTGTGAGAGAGGATAGGCAATAATCTATCTCGCGGGCCCAGTGCGGGTTGGTGGATATCACATGTCTTCGATTTTTTCTATATACATGTTTGTCCTATATTAATTAATTTTTATGTAGCGTAATATAAAGTATATAATAAATAAAAATTGTGCTACTGACAACTAAATATTTCCCTTTCTATCTTTTTTTAAATAAAACCTAATTTAGATTCATTAATACCTACTTACATATCTCAAAAAATTGCCAGCCCAATAAAAAGTTTTTAGTTTAATCTCAACTAGACAGGAAAGAAACTAGAACGAAGTAAAAAACTAAAACTAGAAGAACTAGAGGAAAGATAGATGAAAAATTGCCATTTATTTCCAATTGTTAGCTTCAAAATGGATTATGTGTTCTGATTTGGTACAGCAAAGAATACAAAACTGACGAAGGCGTAAGCGTCTCGACTGTATATAGGAGAACGGGCTGTTTTTCAGACAGAGAAATGACTTGATAAATAACGCTAAAAAAATATAATGCAATGCAAAGACTTGTATTAGTAATTTATAATATCCTGAACAACATTTCTAATGTTGCAATTGATTTATATGCACAATGTTACCACATTTATGGAGTAAGTTTTACTTTCCTAATGCTTCAAAACGATGAAGGAAAACAACGGGAGGCAACCGGCATGTCTTAGAAACAGAAATTCGAATACATATGACAACCACCAAACTGCATTGGGCCCGCGTGGCGGATTACGGCTCATTCCCTCTCACAGAGAGGTGGCATGTGTCTCAGCAGTGGGCACATTTAAAAGACTGATGATGATGATGAACATAAGATGAAGACTTAGTTTTACTCACTACAATATTGAGCCTACTAGATTTAGAAAGAGAGAGTTAGAGTTCATAATATAATAGAGCAAATACGTATTTTTTTATAATGCTGATAACAAATAATAAATAGCATTCTAAACCGTACCAAAAACGCCCCAAACAGAGTCCCAGACTAACGCATCCCAATACCAAATATGTACGTATATGATGTATGTTTATTATCAACAGCGAATATTGGCTGGAAACAGAGTGCTAAATTCACCGGCCGACATCCGATAGTGTGGCATTATCTGCTATTATTTGTCACTGGTTGAACAATGCGAGTTCGAACATACCTATCGACTATCTTATACCAATTTGTCAACAATTATAATAATGGTGTGCGAAAAAGTTCATTAAGAGCCGTAATTGTGGGGTCAAATGTTGGGGAAATAAAAATGATGGAATCGAGTGTGACTGTAATTATGGCCAACAATGTTTCATGATGTAAAAATGTTTTTTTAATAAACTATCGGATAATTTATTGAGGTAGTTTTGATAGTGGGAACATTTTATGACTAGCGGACTGTTAAAATACAGGCATAATAGCTAAGCACATAATTCAAGATTACCATTAGACCTGTAAAAATAATATTTTCTCAAACATGCATGGAAATATTGTCATTATTATAGAAAAAAGAATTTACGGACAAAGAAAATCAAATCCATTGCTGGAGCGTTTTTTTTTAATTTGGAACATTACAACGCTCCAGTAATGTTGATCAAATCCATTACAGGAGCGTTTTTTGAATTTGGAACATTACAATGCTCCAGCAATGTTGTTGTAACTTTTAATATTAATTAAATTAAATGTATAATATAAAAAGTATGTTTTATTTCCCTGCATTCTTTTGAGAAAAGCACTATATGTATATATATGTCTCAGTGGAAATGGAAATTGCCTGTCTCGTATTAGTGAAGTCTTCGCCTACGGTTCGACCTAACTCATACTCGACCTGCAATTGCCTATTTCCCGGCATTTGCCATAATGTACTATTCTACAGATAACTTAGGAAGGTAAGTTAAGGTTTGGTTTTTTTAATAGACCGTACAACATATTGAATACAAAAGACTATTTGTAACAAACAACTTATACTTAGGCACACAACTTCCATTTTTGACCAACACTCACTCCTAAAATTGTCTCATATCCCACCTCAAAAAATACAAAACTCATATAAAACCAAAAACGCTTTATAAACGCAGCATAGTTTATATCAGCTGACAGATGTTACACTTACCAAGAGCTACTGTACCCCCACGGAACCCAATAAATAATAACACAGTGAGTTAAGACCACCTAGCGAGGAAACTGAGCTTGTTTACGGTACTACCCTACCAGTATTGTGGGCACCTACGCTATATATTTTGCTTAGCAAATTACTCGCTTCGCTCAGGGTGTCTAATAACCCTTTAATGAAGGAAGAGCTCTGATGTTTAATGTTGTTTCTGGTTTATTAGGGAGATTTTTGTTCGAGGTAATTGCTGGTTTGTAACTTGAGGTGTTAGAGGTAGCAATTTTAGGGTTTAATTTCGTTTTTGTTTGGACTTACCATGGTGTTCTTTTTTGTTTTTCACTTTTAAATTGTGCGCACAGCCAAGGAGTAAGGAGTGTCTGTGTAGCCATAATCTAAGAGTGCGTAGATTTAAGCACGCGTGAGTATGAGGAAATGTGGTGGCAGTCATCCGATTGAATTTCCTAAGTGAAAAGTCATAATTCGAGGTTTGGCTCTCGCCTATTTCCTCCTCTAATATTGGACCAATTTAAAAGACATTCCATAAAATTAAAAAAACGGTAGATTCTGTGCCTCTATGTTTTCCTTTTTGATGATACATTATCTTTAGAAACACTAGAACCCTCAAAAGATAATCAAAATTGCGCTGTCAACAGAGACCAAAGTGTCCAAATTTTACAACAGCCAATAAAAAAAAAGAAAACATAGAGACACAGTACATATCTTTCTTTTTCAGTTTACGTAATATCTTTTAAATTGGTCTAATATTGCAGGAGGAAATAGGCGAGAGCCAAACCTCGAATAACGACCTTTTTACTTAGGGAATTCAGTCAGATGTCTGCGACCACATTTTTTTATAATGTTACTGATAGTAATAAAAAAACTGAATTTAATGCATAGGTCACTAAGCCTTTTTGTGTTCTCTGGAAATTGGATACAGGAACTGATTAGGCTTACAGCGTGACCAAAATCTTTAAATATAAAATTTCCATACGTGATAGAATGCCTCCTTTCCTAAACAAAATTATTCCGTTTTTTTCTATTCATACCGTATCCACACACTTCCTGCATTACTTACTTTTTTATTCTAACTTCTAAAAGCGTAGTGTCGTAGTGTATATTACCTGTAACAAAAAAGCGAATACGTTAAAAACTTAAAAAAAAACAGCAATAAATATCTAATAGAAACGCAAAAACGCAAATCACTATTTCATCATACGCCATAATAAACAGTAATTCATAATAACATGTTCTGCCACCGATTACTTGATATGAATTAAACGAATCTTCGTCTTACAAACCTAATAGAAAACGCCCCTTTAATAATATAATAGTAGATAATTATCACATTTAAATAATGTAACGCAAATTAATACAGGCAAGAGCACGCGACTCGGCCACTCCATTCACAAAACTCAAGAACTGTCCGTAATAGCTCATTTGAATACAATCTATAGGCATAGACAACACTAGAGCATTGTTATTATATAGTTCACTGAGTCTGAACGATCACACACGAACACTCAATTATATAATTGCATTAGGACACTTAATTCAACCATAGACATCTAATGGTTATGACAGTTCGAATGCGTGCTACGTCATTAGTGGCATTCTGTCTTACGAAATGGGGTCAAGGAGAGCTAAAAACAGATCCATTCTACTTAAATATAAGCAGTTAACGACAATGGCTTTCAAAAAAGGAACAATTTTAAATCAAAAAGGAATTTTATTAAAAAATATATTTTATCTGTGAATAACAATAACATTACACATTTATATTGTAGTAGATGTGAGCGTCACGCACACATAAAGTTCGAACTTTGGCACACTACAATAAATCAAGGGGCGTTATACGCCATGTTTCACGAGCCCCATCCTTCTCTTTCGCTCTGCAACCATTCTTTATATCGCGGTCCCGTTCTGGCATCAAGCAGGAGCTTTGAGGGGTCCAGGGGAGGGGGCAGATGTCTAGTCGTGACGTATTACTCGGCTGGCGGTCGGTCGGGTCAGTCGTAAGTTAGTAACGTTAAGTTTAATTGCTTAATTTTAAGCTTTATTCTTGGATCTGGATTACAGAAAAATTATGAATGGAATTGATATTTTACTGCACACTACTAGATGGCGGAAACATCGACTAATGAAGTACCTGATAGGAATATAGATATCGACATGAGCGCTAATTACTTACAAACCACGCCACATTATAATGTATGCCGAGTAGGTTCCAATGCAAATCGCAAGTTCGATTCTAGAATAGACAATGCGACCAGAAGTTTATAGGACCACCCACACATCTGCAATGCATGTGTTTGATATGTAGCACGATTCCAATTTATTGGAAAAATATGAAAATAGAAATTTCTTCGTTAGAATTGCATTGTAGACGTTGGAACTTGGAATAATGTTGTTTTAGTTGTCTGGGAATATTTTGAATTGTAAAAACCGTTGCTTTGAGAGAATCTAGTAGTATTGGATAGATTTAGTGCCAATAAGATTTATTATGCCTACACGTCTCAGCCATATATCACGGTAGATCTCTGCAATAGATTTGTGTTGTCCAGACTAATACATGATCAGAATGCTAGTGATGCGCTTAAACAATAATTTCACATAGTTACATAATCTACACTTTGTATAATCTTATAGAATTTCATTGTTAGATGAAATATGTGTTCACTTAAAAATTTATATCATGACCTAGACTACATTAAACGTCAAGTAAAATGGAAATAAAAATAAGTCTCAATGAGAATCCGTAGCTGAATTACGTTTTTTTTTTATTTGACTATTGCTCCAAGTAAGGAGATTCCCACTGTATCTCAGGATGACACCTCTCCTACCGATCTGTATTTCGCCTTTATTGCTATGTTCTTATTTGTATCGACTAATTCGTCGGCCGTTAAAAGTATCGCAGCCTTGTCGGACACCTCATTGGTCGGCAATAAATATGGCGTTATCTCTCGATATCGACCGCGGGCCGCACTTCGCTCCACGCGACCTACCCCCCCGCTCTAATGAATTACACAATGAACTCTCATCTAAATACAGAAAAAAGCTTTTAAAGGCACATATCAAAAATGCCCACAAAAGCCTACTAAGACAGGACTCACAGATTTATAGCACTCCCTTTGTTAAATCACGTAATCTCCACGTGGAGCCGCGGTATAAATGGAGGTAAATGAAAATAAATGTAGTTCCTCATTCTGCTTGCCTATTTACATTGTGCCCAAACATAAATCTTGCTCTGTTTAATGGTAATCTGTTTTAAAAATTACCTGTTAAATCACATCAGGACAGATAACACATTGTTTGGGATATGTGGTTTAGAAAAAAATGTTTGTCGGCCGACACGCCTGAGATTTGTTGCCTTCAGGGTGGCATTTACATCATCGGTCCTCTCATATATTATGTGGTACACGGCTCGGAATACATTTAACAGGTACCCAATATTGATCCAGAAAAATATTTTAAACAATCCCTTAAAATTAAATGTGTTTATTTAGTCGCAGTTTTATATGCGTTTGTGACATATTCAACCGTCTTAAATCATAATGATATCGTTAGTGCGTGGGCGAGTATCGAATTTAAATGAATGATTATTTATCGGCCATGTTGTCGGACATCGATACGTGGTGTCCGCGCGGATCGTGTCGGGTCGGGCCATAGGGCCATTTTCGGCAGTTTCCGGGTATCTATTCTGTAGCTATGGTTATCCAACTAATTTATATGCATGACGATCTTTACAGCTAACTACGTTACAACAAAATGCGTAGATTTGAAGATAAATATACTTTCCATAATATTTAAATTGACTAAGCCGATTATGCAAAGGCGTTCACCCGTGCGCACGAAAGTATTGAATTAATGAAATTCCTCAGAGCAGCAGTCAACGCTACAGATTGCGAGACTAGTTTGTTTATAAAACAACAGAAACGATCCGGCAAAATAATAAAAATAATAATTAGTGATGCGACTTCCCGCGGTCTCGGCGATCCACGTCGTAAGTTTCGCCTACATACGCGAGAGGCGTCATGCTAACGCAATAAGAAATAAGAGGTGAATAAAAAGAACTGGCCCGGGGCGATATTTCACAGACAGATCTGGCCGAAAGATGCTGACGTAGGATACTTGTGATAGCAAAACGCTGGGATCTTTGCTATACTTGCAAAGATTATGCCAATTCATCTAAGTTTCGCTTTGTTTTTAAATGAAAATCCAAAGACCGATTTTTACTTCTATCTTGCACGATATCTTCGATAGCTGTGGGGCTGTAATATATTTCCAAAGTGTCTCCGATAATCCCATTCTATTTACCATCTCACTCAATTTCAACTTCTACATCCCTATTACTTATTCTCTCTACGTGATCGTTATATATTACTACGATATTGTGTGTATCGTAAAGCATACAATAGTTCGGCCATTTATTCGGTTTATCGATACGTGACGTAGCAATTAGCACATCACTAGACAAAGCGCTCTCGGGTGCGAGCCTACAAATCATACAGATACCATCTTCTACAAATTTGAATCGGATCTTATTTATGATTTGCCTTTTTCACGGCTACGTTTTGGGGAAAACTCGAATATAAATCACTGATAAATGGTTATTGGGTTTCGTACCTAATTCGAACTTTGTTACCGCCTACCGTACTCCAATACATAAACAATTTATATTTATAATTACCTGTTGTGTTGTTATCTTATCAGAAAAAAAAATTAAACCAATTGGAGTAAAGAAAACTTTCCAGTATCAAAATTTTCCCACGGTATCGTTTTCATTATTCGCAACAACATAATAATCATAACAAAAGCATGTACAAACACCGTACTTGGTTAAACAGCAATCGCATAAACAAACCCCAACAATAAAGCCAAATAAACGCTCGAGCACGCCATCCAATCGCACCTTGAATCGCACATAAAAGCCCATGAACACCGGTAGAATTGAATACAACGCTGCTCAACAGGAGCATCCAAATATTGCATTCCCAACCGTACTCGGTCGGGTAATATCGAGCACGAGAGTAGACTTCGTTAGTGCCCATAAAATCGTTTACGAGCTGCCGAAGAACCCTCTTCAATAAACGTGCCATAAAAGTTCGGTTATTCGACGCTAGATGGCGACACTAGTGGCCGCTTGAAACAGTTCCAACGATTTTACTGCCATCTATGGAGCTTTTTAAGCGTTTAAGGTCGGCGTGCGAGCGAGACAAAACATGCCGTCTCTGTTCCACGGAATTATGCTGAAGTTCGCCGGTAACGGAATGGGTCAAGCATGAAGCGATTTTTTGTATTAAGTTTTATATACGGCAGGGAGGTGTACGGTTGGTTGGCGCGGATGGTTATTTTTATAGTAAGAAAAAAGGGACAGTTTTAGAACGAATTAAAATTACTACATTTTTCCGTGTTATTGAAAGTTTTCTTCCAGCAACAAAATCATGAGTGAAAACAACTGGAAGCTATAAAAATAGTGGCCGAACAGGTGTCTAAAGATAATGGCTAAAATATTCAAGTGCGTAGGTAATTAATTAGTCATAAATGTCACTTATAGTCGCGATGACGTCACAGTAGGTAAGCAACATGAAGTAAAGCCTCGAAGGTTTGAATTTCGAAGAGCGCGAACGCACTTCGTGTGATGAACGGTTTCACGCGCATTACGCCCGCCGGGCCAGTAATAGGGTTGCCGACGTTCATAAAAACTGTCGTATTAACCTTTTTAGACGATACTCGCGAAAAATTCGTTACATTTTCGCAAATAAAAACGTTGGCATAAGTTTTCTAAGGGATTTGATGAGGACTTTATGTTTTGTTTCTTTTATTCTGGTTTTGCTTCTTTCTCATAGTAAACTTTTGAATTGAATTAGTGTGGTTTACGAAATACGTGATTGTAGCTATGGCACTATAAAGTTCTCGTTATGACAGCCCTATCATTCACGTCGGTGGTCTCATTAGATGACGCCCTTATTGTGTTTTTTCTTTATATAAATTATAAGTCATGTGCAGCGAAGCACGTCAGGGAATTCATGGCGTAGACTGCTAAACGTTACTAAACTATGGGCTAGAACGAGGAGAAAATGGCGCTAAATCATACCCATACTATACGTAAGTACAATGTTAAGTGAAAGATAATTTCAGCTATCTACACTCTACGTGGCATTTCTCTAGTTAAAGCTGATATTAGCTAGAAAATTGTAGTCAGTTATTCTATTACAATTTTATTAGGAAACGAGGTAAATGCGGCACGGCCCTAAGTGCTGTACCTTGGCCTTAAGTGTAATAAAATTATAGGCTGAAAGATAGTGTTTTTTGTTTCTGCTGTTGTCTAAGAAGTGTCTTCAACTTCCTGATGGCTAAGAGGTATTATTCGATCAAGGTTTTTTTTTTAAGTTAAATAATTTAAAAGAAAAAATACCCGGATGGTTAATTTGTTTCAGCATCGTAAGAAAAAAAAAAATCTTTTTATTTTTCACTAACTCTCTAAGTTCATTTGAAGGCATATGATTTAAACATGAATCAACAGCGGGATTCTTAAATTGATTATTTATAGATAAAGCACAAAATCAACAGAAATTGTTCACAAAATAAATCTCAATAAAATTGTTCTCATCTTAAATAACATCATCTTGTGGACCGCGATCGGGAAACGGTAGAGTCAGCAGCGTTGGTCATTAAAAACCAAGTTATAGGTACTAGCTTCTGCTCGCGGATTCGCTCCCGTGATATTTTTTACAGGAACCGTGCATTTTTCAGACAAAAAGTAGCTGCAGCTGAGTGTCATAGACTCAGTTACAGTAAAAAAAATATTCAAAGATTGGTTGTTTCGAAGATTTACCTCATAAATACAAACAACCTATGTACTTATATAATATTTTTGAAGATATTTTTAGTAAATCTTCTTCTCCGTGTGAGGATGTGGCCACTTCTGGTGTCAGAGTTAATTATGTCGCCTCTGGGAACCCCACAGACCTCTGACTTGGCTATTTCAGACTTTAACTATATAAGTACAAGTTTAAATTAGTAAATAATGCAAATAAACAAATAGGAGTGTTTTGTTTAATTCTGGAAATCTTTTAAAAATACCTATTGCAGATGCATAGGTATTCAACGGTTGGGTAAACGATTGCAAAAAAATAAAACAACAATTAATTTGCATTCATTATTTATTTATCATTCAAAGTGTTTATAAACTGTTTATTGCAACAATCAAAAGCGTCTACAGCAAATATAATTGGCACTTACTTAATCAACTTACACTATAAATTGCACACATTTCTATAAATTGTCAACAATAGATTTATTGCAAAATATTAATATAACAATAATAATCGATCATTTCATAAAATCATATAAGGTAATATCGATTAATACAATAATTCTCATATTAATAAAATATACAATGATAATGGCGAATTTAATAGTCTAAAAGAGCAATTTATCATTGTGTTTGTTGAGCAATAATATTGACAAGTCTGCCAGTTTGTTCATATATTCTATGCTCATAATTCTTTATGCGGACGGTACAGTCCCAAACTGGTTTCTTGGCATGTTGTATATTATATCTACTAACACTAAACGTTTTGTCTTTCTGTCCGAATATTTCGGATGATATGTGAACTATGCCTGATGTGGAACTTGTATTGTGGATATTGACAGGAAATAAAGTTCATGATAAATAGTCAACATTACAATCTATTGATTTAAACAATCTCTATACTTCATAAAAGATAGCTTGAACTCTGTGACATATGTCAAACTGACGTATACGTTTTTGTTAGTCTGTCAAGCGCTATTGTTACTGTATTGATACTGACAGCTGTCACAGAGATCAAGCTATCTTTTATGGAGTAGAGCAAAGCATTTTGTACAGAAAAAAATTAGGACATTTCATTTCAGGTTGATTTTAATACCTTCTAATGCCTTTTAGTAAGTAAACTTTTTGAGCTTGCGATTTTCTTTCTCAATTTCCTTTAGCAGTTTAAATTATTAAGTTTGGTAGCAGACAAAGCTGCGAGTTTTAACTAGCGTAATAAATCTTTAACATCGGCTGAAGAATTTACGAACTGACAAGATGTTCATATTTTAAAGAAAATCCCCCAGGCCTTGTTCGACAAATTATTAATTTTACAATTATAATGAGGGTCCCGGGGGTACCGAAAATTTTATTTTAAATCTAGAATTTGGAAAGACTTTGTTGGAATAGATATTTACTAAAGTACCAAATGAAGTTTTACAAAAAATAAACTAAGCATAAATCAAACAGTTCGATGCATTTGTTATTTACAATATTTTTATAATTTAACTCACAAAGTTGCAACCCTGATTAGAGCCAACAAATCTTGAACATAACAGACTTAGGTACAACAAAATAAGGATCTTTTGTATAATTATATACTTACAAACATAAGACGTGCCCAATTTTAATTTATCACTTCACAAAACTCGATGGCAGTACACACCATGCTCAATACGACCTTTATAAAATAAAATAGCTTCAGCCAAGTGTTTTATCATGCCAAAGGAACATTATAAAGGGATAAAAATCCTATGTGCTATTCCAGACTATAATCTATCTCAGTGCCAAATTTCATCCAGATCCATCCAGCCGTTCTGGCGTGTTTGAGTAACAAATGTTTGTTATATACCTGTAGTAGCTGTCGCCAGCGGCCCCGCCTGCTTGGTATTAATACTTCTCCCAATATCTTTATAGATTATAGCATATCTGTTATTCTGATGTATAAGCTATATTTCTGTAAAGTTCCATCAAAATCCGTTTATAGTTGTTGCGTAAAAAAAGTAACAAACATACGTCCATTCATCCATCCTTACACACTTTCACATTTAAAATAGCAGTAGGATAATAATATAATTATCATCAAAATGATCATCAGCCTTTTAATGTTCCCACTGCTGGGACACAGGCCGCCTCTCTGTGAGTGAGAATGGGCCGTAATCCACCACGCGGGCCCAGTGCGGATTGGTAGATGTCACATCTCTTCGAATTGTTGGTTCTAGGACTGTGCCGGTTTCCTCACGATGTTTTCCTTCACCGTTTTGAGAGCAGTTGTGATGAAATAATTTACACAAAGTAAAGCGCCTACCTTGATTAGAACCCACGACCTACGACTATATAATAATTATATATTATACTAGAGGACGCCTCGCGGTTTCACCCGCGTAGTTCCCGTTCCCGTGGGAATACAGGGATAAAAAGTAGCCTATGTCCCCGGGGATAGAGTAGCTTCCCAACGGTGAAAGAATTTTTGGAATCGGTCCAGTAGTTTTGGAGCCTATTCGATACAAACAAACAAACAATCAAACAAACAAAAAAATCTTTCCTCTTTATAATATTGGTATAGACTAAATTATCACTTGAGAAAATTCGCTAGAACAACGCACCGCACTCAATACGACCTTTATAAAATAAATTACAAGCAAAATTATGGCAATTCGATCGCTCACCGAACCATATGCAGCGGTTATAAATAACTTAATGAGTTCAATTAGCCGCCATCTTAAAATGCAGTTTGGCGTTTGATCTCGTGCAATTTACGCGTTCAAGTTTAACTTTGTTGGACTTAATATACCTAATGGAGAACCTACACGATAACTTGTGTGATGTTATTAATTTAATTAAGAGCTTTACTTGCTTACTTGTTTAATTTAATATTTCCTACCAAATTCCTAGCTATACTGTGTGTTTTTAATTTCGTAGACTTAACTGACAGCTGTCAATGACCTTTTTTTTTTAAATGTTGCAAGCGCGGAGCATAGTGTTGTAGGTAAGGCTCATTCAAAAGTGATTCATCGAATCGATGTGACATGACTCCTCAATTTAATTTTACTAATTGGTGTAAATAAATATTTTAGGTATAAATATACATGTAATATATTGAAATATAACAATATTCATACACATAGTACTACATAAACTTTTATTGTGTTAAATATGAAATCAACAATAAAATAAATGCTATAGATAAAATGAAGTCTGACATAAATGAGTAGAAACTAAATAAGGGCTGCTAGTTTCTTAACAAATGTATTTTTTTTGTCGTGAAATAGTTTAATTTTCGATCTACTTCGATTTTCGATCACTCAGGATAGTCAGGATACGACACTACTTTTATGTAACGATAAAGTGACAACCCCCCAAATGTCAGTTAAGTCTACGAAATAAAAAATCAAAGTATAGTCAGTCATGCAATATCGACCCTTTTAACGACTTCAATAAGCTTGAATTTACTTTACATATCACAAATTCATGTTCGTAAAATTACTACTCATTACACATCCGTGCATTTTTACAGACCAACCGGATAAAGTATTTAAACCGTTCAAAGATAAAAGAAAATTAAAAGGCTCACGTAAAAATATCCGAGTAACAAAGGCATATCTGCGGTATCTACACGCGAACAGAAAGACGGACAGACAATGAAATTTTGCACAATTATCAAGATTACGATCGGGAACAGATATGAAGCAAGCCCTAACTACGTAGTCAGTACATACTTATACGATGATTTACAAGAGCATCGTTTTCATTGAGTGCTTATATTTTCCCGCTTCGTCTCCTTTGGGTTAAGCAGGCAGAACGCACCAACGCATTATTATGGCATTTTCATAATTAATGTGTGTTTGATGAGGATTAGTGCCAGGAGTTGTAGCAACATTGGCAGTGACAATTATTGAATTAAGACCATTTAGATAGTGATCGTAGTAGCCACTTAAATCTTTTTGCACGCAAGTGTACTGTACAAAGCGATTATTTCATTGAGTGCTTATATTTTCTCGCTTCGTCTCCTTTGGGTTAAGCAGGCAGAACGCATCAACGCATTATTATGAAATTTTCATAATTAATGTGTGTTAGATGATGATTAGTGCCAGGAGTTGTAGCAACATTGGCAGTGACAATTATTGAATTAAGTCCATTTAGATAGTGATCGTAGTAGCCACTTAAATCTTTTTGCACGCAAATGTACTGTACAAAGCGGTTATTTCGTTGAGTGCTTATATTTTCTCGCTTCGTCTCCTTTGGGTTAAGCAGGCAGAACGCATCAACGCATTATTATGGAATTTTCATAATTAATGTGTGTTAGATGATGATTAGTGCCAGGAGTTGTAGCAACATTGGCAGTGACAATTATTGAATTAAGTCCATTTAGATAGTGATCGTAGTAGCCACTTAAATCTTTTTGCACGCAAATGTACTGTACAAAGCGGTTATTTCGTTGAGTGCTTATATTTTCCCGCTTTGTCTCCTTTGGTTTAAGCAGGCAGAACGCATCAACGCATTTTTATAATTAATGTGTTAGGAGTTGTTGCAACTTGTCATGCAAATCTTTTTACACGCAATTGTACTGTACAAAGCGATTATTTCAATGCAAGAAGTAGGCGAATGCGTTTTTATGTTCACATTAAAACCCAGTTTTTTGGAATGAAATTTATAGAAAAATTAATGTGACAAACTGTCACACCCGCTTTAGTTACTGTGATTAGATTGTAAAGTTTGATTAGTCAGTCAAATCAATTGATTCGCTTTTTAGGGTTCCGTACCACAAAGGGTCCAAACGGACCCTATTGCTGTCAACCTGTGTGACCCACGTGTACGTCTGTCTGTCCGTCATCTGTCATACGGGTTTTACAGCCAAACGGTTGGAGCTACAGTCTACGAATTTTCACTGTTTAAGCATCTTGTTGGCTTAAAGCCATACAAATTGACAAAAAAATATGTTTAATGTTTTTCAGGTGAACTCCCTACAGCTAAAGGGGGGCGAGTTTTTTTTTTAACTACCCCTTTGATTGGGGTGTCGTTGTTTAGAACTTGTTGAGTAAATAAATACTGTATTTTTTATTTAAAAAAATATTGGAAAATAAAGGAATGAGAAACCAGCAAAGTCAAATGTTTTACAAAAAAAAACCGAAGAATTTTTTAACTTCCCATTGACATATAAACTTGAAATTTGGTGATAATGTTTATTAATACGTATATTTTACCAACAAATACCAATATAGATATTTATAAATCAGAGTTTTTCTTTGAATTTCCCTCATTTTTCCTAATACAACTAACTTAATTTTGAGGTTTGGTACGGAACCCTAAGTGCGAAGGCAAGTGGCACTTGGCCAGTTTTTATTTACAAGGCATCGATATTTTTTATAATGAAACCAGGTATATTTACAACATTTTGATTATACTTAGAGCAATGGGAATAACTTTATTGATTCTCAGTCAATTTCCCTGTCTCAAACTATCAATGTAGGTAACCGATTCTGATTACCATCAGGTTTACATGATTAAGGTGTAGGCTGAGGACCCAAATGAAGCAATGCCTAACCTCCTTTGATGTTCGTACTTACGACGTTATGCAAAGCTATCATTGTGCTTGTATACCTACATTGAATGGGTAAGCAGGTCTTGTTGTATCGCCTAAGACGGTATTAGCGATCGATTCGCCTAATATGAGACCAAATTACTTGCCACAACTTAGATTGCAGTACTTTGGTCAGATTTGAATTAAAAAACTGACGGTTTTTGGTGCCTATCACTATATTTATAAGGCGTTCATTTAACAATTAGTCAATGAGACGTTTCCATGACGCGTGTTATGAACACCGTGTGTGCATAAGCTCTTGTTTTTCTATTGTCTCTGTAATTATACGCGTAATGGGAAAAACGCACTCTATAATTATTTTCTGTATTAGAACATTTTCTTACACATTAAAAGGAAGGGTGTAAGCTTGCTTAATGGGGTTTATCGCCACATATGGGCTGTGATTAGCCCACCTTACCTTGTACTTTTAATAGCTTCTAGTGTAAAGTAATAATTTTACCTAGATTCAGATTTTATTGCGGCTAATAAAATTGCCGTACAGTGTAACATTTAGGTCAGTCCATACTCCACTTACACTTTTTACCACAATAACCGGCAAATACACGTACTACCCGATTAAATAGCGATAATCGACTAATAATAACCCCAATTTATTTAATATTAAACTCTATTGTTCAAAAGATACAGCGTAATTTAAAGTTGTTGAGAATTTTCGTAAAAACGCCTTGAGTATCGTGGCGGTGGTCCGATGGGACGCGCGATGCCTGCCTCACAGGGCGTCCGCTGGCTTGTAACTCATATTACATTGTTATTTATTGAAAATTAATTGTGTGAAAACACCACGCGAACTATCTCTCTATCGAACCTACCACGTGGAGAATAATAGCCCCGCAGCTTGCATGCAATGAAAACAATTCAACCTTACAATACTAATCTTACACATCATCGCTTATTGGTTTTCATAAACCAAAAACGTTTAGGAACAACGTAACCTCAAGATATTCTACCACACATCCATCTTCCCGGTAATAACAACCGCCAATTTTATTCTTCCATCCATATAGCGAAATATCGGCGAGATGAGAATCCGATATCCGATTATTCCACAAATTCCCCGGTTAAGGAAGGCCTTAACACATCAAATCCCTAAATACCAAACTAAACCGATACGCTAACACCTTAAAGTCCATACTTCAATAAATAACGTTCTGATTTATGAAAATTTATCATACACTTGAGGCTTAATTTTGAAATGATCTGTTCGCGATGCTAAAGGATATGATCCGCGCTTCAATGACAACGGAAATGAGACCTTGTGTTTCATAGAATACATTAAAAACTAGTTTGTACGATGTGGCGAAGAAGACATTTTTCAATAAATTGTTGGAAGTGTGTCTGCGTATTGTTTTGATAAGCTGCAGAACGGGTTTGCGAGATTTATTGCTGGTATGATTTAATGCGAATAAACTACTCGCCTTGCGCTGGTTGTATTGATGAATGCTCTATTT
The DNA here is from genome assembly GCA_964057195.1 of Orthosia cruda. Lineage (NCBI taxonomy): Eukaryota > Metazoa > Arthropoda > Insecta > Lepidoptera > Noctuidae > Orthosia > Orthosia cruda. Next base: position 33,218,804 of record OZ059829.1, on the reverse strand, counting down.
TTAGTGCAGTCACCTATATTCTAAGTGACGCTTAAAATATTTATCACATTTTGATAAAGAAAATAAACAAAGAACCGGCGTGGGTAAATTATTGCGCGTTACACCGTACTTCGTGCGGATTTTCATTCAAATTAACAGGTGATCCGCTCCCCTTGCTAGACTAATTTGAATAAAATTAGGTTTCGTGCACTTATTCAGCGCCGCCTTAAGAATGAAAGAGGATAATCGCTGCGTTACATCCGCTGGGGTAAGACTCAGTAATTATTGTAAGTCCTCAATTAAATTATAATAGCGGGCTGTGTTGGGCATACGTTATTTGTAGATGAGAGCCCTGTCGCTCGGGGGCCAATGGGAACGTTGTAATGCGGCGCCTGCGCTGGTCGCCCGCTGAGCTTTACAGTTCAAACAACATAAGAAATATTGTACGAGGAAATAATTTGCTTAGTTTTACTTATCAGACCATCTCAACAAGGTAAAGAAGGCATTTAAAAAAACCGGCCAAGTGCGAGTCGGAGTCGCGCACGAAGGGTTCCGTACTTGGTAAATTGCGGTTTACGATTTATGACGTATTAAAAAAAACTACTTACTAGATCTCGTTCAAACCAATTTTCGGTGGAAGATTACATGGTAATGTACATCATATTTTTTTTAGTTTTATTATTCTCTTATTTTAGAAGTTACAGGGTGGCGGGAGACATTTTACCACTTTGGAAGTGTCTCTCGCGCAAACTATTCAGTTTAGAAAAAAATATATATTAGAAACCTCAATATCATTTTTGATGACCTTGCCATAGATACCCCACAAGTTTGGAAGAGATGAAAAAAAAATTTGAGTATCAGTTATAAGTATGGAGAACACCCAAAATTTATTGTATTTTTCTATTTTTGTGTGAAACTTTTAATGCGGTTCACAGAATACATCTACTTACCAAGTTTCAACAGCATAGTTCTTATAGTTTCGGAAAAAGTGGCTGTGACACACGGACGGACAGACAGACACGGCGAATCCATAAAGGTTCCGTTTTTTGCCATTTGTCTACGGAACCCTAATTACGTGATCAAAAAGCATAAGGTTTGGCGTAAATAGGTGATAACATAAAATCATAAATGGTTATTTATCGGCTGGCCTAGATAACTTTGTGTTAAGGTATTCATGAAAGAAAGATTCAATTTGAAAATTACATACCAAAATGTGGTTCACGAAACTCGATTACCAAAAACGACGTAAACAATTTGGGTTACCGTAGCACCGTATCAAATCTATTACCGTATGCAAGTATTGACGAATCAAGGACCGAATGTTGGAATTGGTAGCAAATTGTACGATCTACATCGTTCGGTAATAAATCATGTTCAGTTAGTGGATATTTGCGTGTCGCAACTGTTAAATTTATTGCGATGACAAGGTCGGACTTAGCAACGGTAGGTACATGAAGTGCCCAAGGCCTTCTGCTAACTTTTAAGGCTCGTTCAATGTTACTTTTGATAGACATTTGGATTGGTCGTTTAATTTGGCCAGCTGTGTAATGTGGTCTCGCGGAGTATAAAACCTGACCATTTAGACTTTTAGAGGTTAGGTTAGGTCTCTAAAATATTTTGACATTACTAGACAAGTATTTGTTTTCAGGTAAGTGCATATTTTATTAGATAATTATTGTAATTAATTTAATTCAACCTTAAAAGGAAATGCGGTCGCAGACAGCCGACTGAATTTCCTAAGTCATAATTCGAGGTATGGCTCTCGCCTATTTCCACCTCCAATATTGGACCAATTTAAAAGATATTCCATAAAATGAAAAAGGCCAAAGGTACACCAGGCTTCTGATGACAGCGAAATTTTGAGCATTTTTTGTCAGTTCTAGTGCTTCGAAATATAATGTACTTATCATCAAAAAGGAAAACATATGGACACACTATCTTCCATCACTACTATCCTTGAGTCGCTGCGCAGTAACAAATTCATGTGACAGTGGAATTGAGAGGTGGGCATAGCGAAAAACACACACAGGTGTCAATAAGTTTGAATCTAGCATCTGTAGGCATTGCTACTCCCAGCACTAATTTTCCTATAACCACTTAGTAACTTCAATATATCCATAATACTTCATCGCCTGGTATAATTATTTAGAATAGTTTCATTAATCTTTTTACAAGTACCTACCATCAATTACCTACCAGCTCGGTCTACTCGTGATGAATTTTGAACAACCTATTTACACCTGTACCCATACCTATAGGTACCTACAGTACACATGTACCTAGTACACCTGTACCTAGTACACCTGTACCTAGTACACCTATACCTATAGGTAAGTACTCGAGTAAAAATGTCCTACATAAGATACCAGTTCGAAGCATAGTATATGTAAGGTACAATTAAAATGGTGGTTGTAAATCAACCAAGGGAAATGCCATAGCAATTACTGATCGATCCCCTGTTAGATTCTCGTGTTTGTGAATGGAAATACAGAATTCCTTTGGCGTTTCTGCTTGTGATTGTTTTTGCATTTAATTTTGTTTAAGAAATTTAGTATATTTCGAAACTAATATTATAAATGGGAATGTTAACTGTCTGTCTGTTTGATTGTTATGTTTTGACGCTTACCTGCTGAAACAATTTTGATGATTTTTTAGATGTCCTGAAAGGACGTTTCTTTGGCATACTGAAGTCGCAGGCAGAAGCTATTTTATCATAAAAACCGTTTTCTTTAGAATGAGGATATTAACAAAAAAGGGTGGGGCCCTTTTTTGTTAATATCCTTTGTCTGCAACCATTTTCTACTAAATAAACCTCGATACTTGAAGATAAAATATAATAACTCACGATAATAACCCTTTAACCGACGCTATATTAGCCGTTTTGGGCACCTCGCTCACTGGTATAGTCCTGATACACGCCACATGAGTGATAACTCTATCTATTTGATACATTACCATCAAAATAATAATGGAAGTCCATTTGCTGGACTGAAATAGGTTTTGCGATTTGAGATCAAAGACTAGTGGCAGTAAATGGTCAAGGCATCAAGTTTGCAAATTGCATCTAATCTTTAATTTGAAACCTAAATCTAAGATAGGGAAATCCATTTCAGGATATTGTATTCAATTAATTCAACTTTGAAGTCTACTGTTTAGAACATTATTTCTGCAGCAAACCTTTTCAATTTTCAGGTTTCAAAGCCGTTAATCCAAGCTCTTCAATCTTGAAAAACAATTCTAATTGATAAAAAACTACTCGGTATTACACCGGTGACGCATGACAGGTTGGACCGTACGGGCACTACACACGCACCCCTGTATAAAGACATAAACATCGACCCTCACTATCTAAGCGAACGTAAAATTTGGTAAAATATTCATCCTCTTCTATGACCCAGGCTGAATGACTTTACTTCCTTTGCTTGGGTGACGACAACAAACTGTCAGACGCCATGATGGTTTTATTTACGCTCCATTTTCAAAATTTAGACAAGGGAAAATTATTTTTGATCCACACATTATTGATTGATTTTTCAATGCGTGGAAATTCACGTTGATGCATTAAATTATGTGGCAATTTACATAAAACAATGAAACACGTAAATGAAGCCTTCTGCAGACAAAGTTTTAAGGACCTAAAATGTCTTTGTAATTACAACAATTTTCTGTCTACAGGTGTTCGTGCGAAGGAGGCGTCTTTTGACAACCTTTTAAGGAGCTTGAATATTTATAAATGGAAACAGGTGAATATTCAATTATTATTTCCATCCAAAAAGCTAGTGGGCAATAGAAAAAAAGTAATTTGAATTCTACTAATCAAGTTTTGAATCACGTCCTATTTGCTGTAAGAACTGATATAACAAATCAATCGAGTGAAAAAAAAGCTTTAGAGAGCTACTGGTATATTTTTTGTGAAAGATCTACAATCAACATTATGGACTAATTGCTTGTTCGCAATCATGGCTCGCTTAATCGATTTTAATTCGAGTCTTGCTTGTATTGCATAAATGTCAATCTCGCTTTATTACTTGTTAACAAAGATTTATGATCATAAAACGGATTTTATTTGTTGGATCAAAATATAGGTTGATGTATTATTGCAAAGGCCGGGTAATAGGCAATTGCAGGTCAAGTATGAGTTTGAATGCCGAGCCGTAGGCGAGGACTTCACTAATACGAGACAGGCAATTGCCATTTCCGCCAAGGCATATATAGTGCTTTTCTCAAAAGAATGCAGGGAAATAAAACATACCTTTTGTATTATACATTTAATTTAATTAATATTAAAAGTTACAACAACATTGCTGAAGCTTTGTAATGTTCCAAATTCAAAAAACGCTCCTGCAATGGATTTGATCAACATTGCCGGAGCGTTGTAATGTTCCAAATTCAAAAAACGCTCCAGCAATGGATTTGATTTTCTTTATCCGTAAATTCGGTACTTCGCCAGTTCTTTTTTCTAAAATAATGTCAATATTTCCATGCATGTTTGAGAAAAATAATTTAATTGTTTGGAAAATTTTCTACGGAAATATAATACCCAATTCGAAAAAGGTTTTCTAATTATCTGCTACTTCTAAATAAAACACCAGAACACTAAAATTTTTATTGAAGAATATGTAGACATAGTAACATAAACACATTCTTAGTTATAATGTAAGCAACACATTATAATGTTATTGCTAAATCTAAAAATATATCTCTTAACTAGCATCTATACATTACACAGATTTTTTTGCCTTTTATTACTGTAGGTACATTGGTCTGATTACAACTTAATTTTCAGTTAGGAAATAACATTTATAATTACTTTAAGTTATGACTTGAACAGGTTATTTTGTTCTTGGAACATGTTTTATCCGAAATTATTCAATATACTGCGGTAATTCATATACAACATGAGTAACTCAGTTACAATAATTTAATCTCATGTCAGGTATAACTCAGTATAAGTAAGAAATCAAGAAGCATTGTAGTATTTTGTTGCCTTTTGTTACAGAACATCGAATGAATTTTTCTGTGTTTGTATTTTAACGTCAAACAATAAGCGAGACAGTGTCTCGTGGCCTGTGGGAAACTCAACAACTGCCGTGAAACATGGTTCATATTATCTTTCTCCGTCTAGACACATTTAATATTGAGTATTAGTGTCGCCCTCCAACAGGAAATGTTACAATAACCCAGTCCTCTTAAACAATTGACTTTTTTTTCTTTCGTAAGAGTTGTACAAGAGCAATTATTACAAACAATAACTGTAATTAGTGTCAAAAGGTTGAAATGCAGATTCAATCATCACTTTATTTTTTACAAAGCTTATTAAAACCTACCTAAGTCACGTTTAGCGACTAATTAAATTATCTATTCCTATGACGCAAATACAGAAAAAAAATATGCAAATGAAATTGCGATAAAATAAAAATAGACACAATAAATCTAATTAAAGAACAATACAAGAAAACGTGCAAAATTGGTATCTAAATGTACAACTTACAAATGATAATCAGAAGTTTAAATTTACATTTGAAATGCGTTTATATCGCTTAAATTGTCATAATCAATCATGCGACAGTCGACACTAGGGTGACAATAAACAATAGTTTTAACATAGTGGCCGCACCCGGACGCTATGCTTTGAGCAGTAGGAGAGCTGTAAACAGAATGTAGCCAGCCCGCCATTACTCATGGGCGATAGGGTCACCACGCGGGCCGGGAAAACTGAGCGAGAAAATTTTAATATACCTACTTTTCTTACATTTTGTTGCTAGCGTAAGGCATGGATCAAATAGGTTTTTTTTTACTAAAACTTCATCTGCCTAATCTTTTCCTAAATCGGTATATATTGTGCTTGGCTTCTATTCTAACCAGATTAAATTAAATGTAGTATATGCATAACATTACAGGTTAGGACCTTAAGCAATAATAATAATACCAATTTAAAATAATAATAATAATGAAGGCAGGTATCTAAAATATTTGATTTCAAAATTAGATTTAAAAATATATTATTTAAGCTTAAAATTTAAAAAAAATATATATTTGAAAATTAATTTAAAAAAACGAAATAAATCTATGTAGAACATCTTAGCCACCCCTAAAGTACGGTATCCGAGCTACGAATGCTGTAGCAGAACACAGAATCAGTAGGATCCGATCTTAAAATTATACGTAACAATACAGTCTGCTATAAAAAGTTTTTAATTCAATGTCGGCGTCTAATTTTATACTTACTTAAGTATTTTATAGAACAAGAACCATGGGCAGGTAGCCCATGGTTCTTGTAAGAGCAGAGAAGTTAATTAAGCCAGTTATTTTGTTTAATTGTAATTTAAGTTCCACGCATTAAGAAATTAAGATGGCAATCTCGGAACTATAATTCAAAATAATTACGACACAATACTTTTATTGTGTTCATGACAGAGAGAGTAACCAAAAATTTAGTAAAAAGCGGGAAAATTCTGTTTTTATCTACACGTTATTACTAGTATTCTGAAACGCAAGAAAATCGTGACAACACTGTATAATTTTCAATCAAACAAACCAGCTAATTGAAACTGTTGTCACACGAAGAAAAACAACAATTACTGGCAACATGAAACTACTTTTTCTTCACAACACATTGTTCTAATTACGTGTTCTACTCTAGATATTTTTCTTATACTGTTAAATGTTTATAAACAATTCGGTATCAAGGAGTTTTATGAAGGAATATCGTACAATAATCCTACTTAAAATTAAAAATACGATGAATCTTTGGCTGTGCGGATGTTTGATACCCAATCACGCCAGAACGGCTGAACGGATCTGGATGAAATTTAGCACAGATATAGATTATAATCTGGAATAGCACATAAATTACTTTTAATCCCGGTATAATTCTCCCTTGGGATGAAAAAACACTTTTCACGCGATCGAAGCCGCTGGCAGAAGCTAGTTCGTCATATCCCGTATTCGGTACTCACGTGGGTAATTTTTATTGGGGCCTTGAACTTGTACACAATTTGGTCGGTCGATATTACAGACACGGCCGGCTTTGCCACCGCGGAGATGATTCGGGCTAGTTACATTTATATGAAGTGATATCATGCTTATAGTGGCACTATTAAATGATGTACTCGGATGGATTGAATGGATATTTTTGTGGTTTGACAAGGCAGTGGAACTTTTTGAAGGATTAGATGTACTACGAATTGTATATGGTATGTCATTTTGTTTTGAAGTAATTTGTAAAAGATTGGGATAGAAATAAAATTAAAAGTTGCTCCATGTAGTATTTTCTTAATTTTTACATGTTTTTGCTAACGCAATAGTCGCTTTAAAATGTATCTAAGAATGTTAAAATCGTTTGACTGCACATAAATAAAACAATTCAACAGGCAGATATGTATATCAGTGACAATAACTGCTTAGTTACTGTGTTATAGAGCGGAAAGGCGGCATTTTGAATAATTGATTCAGTAAAACTGCATTGCTACCTTTTGTGTGTAACCGTCACTTAAGTGTTTTTCTCTTGATTTTTAAGGTATGCTGGTTTCGTAAAGGGAATGATTGGATTTTCGTGTAACCATGTAATGATGGATAATCAGCTGTTGTGCAAGCAGTACGGTATCGAAGCCCTCGGGACCTAACGGGCTAACTCTTCAAGCTCTCTCACAGATCAACCCAGCTATAGCCGACTAAGGGGCGATTACACCAATGAAACTAAACGCGATTAGTTTCAACTAAACTCAGTTTATACAAATGCAGCTTTCTGATTGGTTGAGATCGCTGAGAAACTACCAATCAGAACGCTGTATTTGCCTAAACTGAGTTTAGTTGAACTAATCGCGATTAATTCATTGGTGAAAGCGGCCCTAACAAACTATCATTTATTCACTCGCATTATCAGATCCGTTCAAAACAATAAACTGTTCACATAATCTTTTCAATTAACATACGTAATTACAAATGTTATTACACCTATAATATTATAATAACGGAGATTAAGAAGTTGATTATAAAACTATCAAATTAAAAATAGTGCTTCCGTGCAAATGAAATGACTGCAATAAAATTCGGTAACTATTCTTAAAAATTATAATGTGGAAGATAATATCTATGACGTAATTAAAGTTGTATCTACATGGTAACAAGGGGATATAAAACCTATGCGTGACACAATACAAGTTTCAACAATAGTAAAAACTTATTACGTCCTTAAGCAGGAATTTAATAGCTCACAGCCGTAGACCAGAAAGGTATGGCTTTTTTATTTTTAACCTTCAAAAAACTACTACTGAGTCAGACACATAAATCAATGTTTTTGCGAACCGACATTGTTTGCGGTTTGAAATGTAATATCAAAAATTTATTAAAGTGTGTAGTGTGTACCTCACGATTTTATCTCTTATGATCTGCGGAAAACTCCTCGAGTCTATGAACGCCTGGTAGCTCGGAAAAAATATAGGAGGTACTCGTACGTACCAGGTTGTTAACGGACAAGGTTCTTCAAAGTCAATTTAATTCTATGCATTTATCCGATCAATCAAAAACCCTAATCAGCAATCATGAAAATTTTCCAATCATTCATCTACATAAAGGGTGTTGTTAATTTCAACACAAATTCTCTAAATAAATTTCGATTGAGAATACGGTAAAACTTGCCTCTGCCTCCACAATGGCAAATTACTGATCTTTGACATCGGCAGGAACAATGGGAGACGCAACCGATTTATGACGTGGCGGGACTGTCGCAGATTCAATAATCTTGCGCGCACGCACCGCGGCCCACGATCATGTGACGTACCAAGTAATGTACGGGTAATTTATTATAATTTGCATGCGGGTTAAATACAGGTTGGTCGGCTAAAATTACTAGGAGTTTAAGGTTAGCTAGGGTTTTGAAGATCAAGGTTGAGAAATTGCTTTGATTGCCTACACGAGATGGAAAAGACCTCGGCCTGATCATGATTAAAGAATTAAGTGAACTAAGCTGGGACTCTTGTTTTGCACTTATTTCATGAATATAATAAGGTGTACCTTAAATATTGCCCGGAAAATAGTATCTAATGTAACCTTCAGCATCTTGTTTATTTTTTTCAGCACATAATTGCTGGCACACAAAGTGACGGAACACAAACGCTAATTAAGTAATACGATTCCTGTAATTGCATTTCATACATGTAGGTAACTCGGTAACCGTGTAGCTCTTGAGTTTTTCCCGACATCTAATTAGAGATTTAATTATCTCTGATTGTATCTAGAAACAAGAATCTACAAACAGGATGTCTGACAATATTTGTCATTTAAGTGAATGCTCTATTATTTTACTTTTATGATGTTAAGATACAAAAATTAACTAATAGGAGGTCCAGTGAGCGCCTTAATGTTTTCCGGTTTCGTCGTGAGAGTCGTTACAGTGTCGCCGCCGTCCAACTTCTAACAGTTTGTATCTTTATTACTGTACACACAACCATTTAAACACCCTGTAATTAATCTGATTTATGTTTAAATTAAAAATCTAAGAGCTTCATTATTATTTTTTTTGTTTTCGCAAACATACTTGGTTGCTTGTAATTAAATAATTAAAGTAACTTGTTTATTTTTTTGGCGGCATATAGAGCGTTCGATATTTATTTTTGTTTCTAAAAAATTGCTCTGCGATTCGATAAATTACATAGGTCTCCAATAAAACAGGTTAGTTTATAATTTTTTTTTAAGTAAAAAAAATGCTTTAGGTTTTTATAAAGTGTAAAATCTATTAAAGTGTGGCGACGGCAACAAAATAACAGGGGTCAGTGAAGGAGAGGAAGCTCGGCGGAAACGTAACAAAATTCAGAGAGGATGGCGAGAGATTTACACACCCTGTATCCAGTGGTTTACAAGTGTGCTGTTTTATGAGACGCCTAATAGATGTTTCTTTGGTCAAGTTGGCAAAACGATGAGGAAAAATTATATCGGGGAATTTATCTGAATAAGTAGACGGTCGTAATTTAAGCGTTCAAACTGTGATCGGTAGAAGTGAAAATGAGTAGGGGATAAGTTAGTGAAGAGTTCATTTTCCTCGAGCGATGAGAAAACTTGTTTGAGAGATGAAAATTGTTAGAGACAGTTTAAAAAACTGTCTCTAAACATTTTCGCGTTTTTAATTTCCTTTTTTTCCAACTAAATAACAGATACAACGGTTACGTTTTAATTTATTATTGATTTACGTATTAACTCAAAGAATAAGAACCACATCGCAATGAGACGCTTTGTCATTTTAAAAATATAACGGACCCATGTTCCACGAACCGTTTTATTGTTAACCTTCACAAAATAATAGTTGTAAAGGATCCCATTCATTAACCTGTAACCATACAAATTATGCAACGTTTTTTAAACCATAAAAATAATAAAACAGTTGTATTTCAACGGTAAACGAAACAATAGTCCTGTACCTGCTCGACCGTCTTAGAGTTCAAGAATGTTTATGCTTTAACAACTCTATTGCACAAGTTGGAGACGAAAAGAAAAAGATTTTTAAGAAAAAAAGATACAGGAGCAGATGTTTTACGAAAAATAATCAGTTATCTCAATGTAAATTGTCCAATAACTTAACTTAATTTTCCCCTACACTTAATTGCGAGCGATATTATCCTGTTTACGTCTTAACGATAAATTTTTCCACCCCAAATTTTCTCACCTAGCGAGTTTACTATAGAGAAATTACTTGGAGCTAATCCGACCAGCTGTAGTGACGTAATCAAACAGCTGATGCTATAAAATACGTTGTAAACAGAACCGCAATAAAAAGGGACCGAGAGACTGCGACACACGCACGGAGCGACTAACGCACACTGAACCTACCGTTCTAATATTTTGAACATGCTGTATATATTTTTGGAACAGGAAAGAACGAATTCTTTTTTTAAATGTCCTAGGTAGGAAACATGTTCTTTTTTCAAATACTGTCATTTGCCAACCAGTATTATTATACCAACTAGTTTCAAAGGAGTAAAGACTCTGTTACTGCCAGAAACAAAATGTAACACAGCTAACACAGCGATTCGCGTGTGAATAATTCATCATAAAATGATTTATGACACGATATAAATCTTTTATGGCAGAACAAAATACGGAATAACGTACAAAGTAGGTTCTATTTATAGAATCGGCTCTGTTACTGACCGTGGATACCCTACATTATTTTTTAAGACATCTAGAAAATGTCTTAAAATTCTTTCTTTAATTATAAAATTTCGTGACGAACGCGCCTTAATTCTAAATTGGCAATTCAATTCAAAATGTAACAATTTGTCGAAAGTAAAAAAAAATCGGTTGGAGTCGCGATATCGCTTCGCCTCGGTGGCCGGTGGAGCCAAAGCTAAGCCATAAAATGCTCTTGGTAACTGCGTTCGGTTCACAATGTGACATTTTATACAGAGTCGGGCAGGTGTGAACATTATCTTAATTCAAGTGCTACCGAACCGATCGAGGTGTGCTCCGAACTTAACGTACCAAATTGAAAGGAAGATTTTTTAAAGCGCGCCGATATTTTGAGAGATTTTTAAGGAAATTCGTGCTTCGGAACAAGGAAATTTACATACAGGGCAATTTGTTACATTCGTTTTTGTTGTTGGTATGCTAAAATAAAAAGATGTAAGCGTTTACATCAAAGTTTTACTTGTGTGTTTATTATGTTTTGATGAGGTTACTAAGTAGGTACTTATTCTTATCTAAAAACCGGACATAATCAGAAAAGTAAACTCTTCTGATTGTGTTTTGCTCTAATATTTACGATTATTAATTGAGCCGGATTTTTACGATTATTAGGTGGCGTCAGCTGGTTTGACAACGTTTTAAAAAATGTTTGAATAGCAACAATTTTTGAATAGCAATTATAATATATTATTGTTAATTTATTTAAATCAATTCAACTTAACTTTTGTAATGTTTGTATTAATAAAAGCCTATTTCTTGTTTTAGAAGAGGTGAGCTATCTTATTAAGTTAGTTTAATTAGGAAATAAAGTAGTTTGAACAATTTGTTATTTAAATTTTAACTAACCATTTATAGACAGCTTATAAATTAATGTACACAACTTACTATAATTTTACGATTATTTGTAAATAATTATCTAACAAAGTCCTAAAACATCCTATCGGTCAATCTTTGCTAAAATTCAAAAACAAAAAAAATATTCACACTACACATACCGACTCATTAATGATTAGCATAATGAGATCATAAAGGAAATAAACCGTGAAGATACTTATCTTTTAAATATAAAACTTATTGGTTTGATTTTATAAATCACTGATAATATCAAGAATTCAAACAAAAGTAAAGCCTAATTTGGTTCCCATCCTACTAAGTAGAGCTACTTTCTGAGCGTTTCAAATTTGAGTTTTAACCTGTACTAAGCTACTTTTCAAAATTATTATTTGGCAAATAGTTTTAGTTTGTATTGGGCTTGTAATAATTTATTTGTAAATAATAGAGACTATTATTAGTAAATGAACAGAATTATAGAACATTACTTTTTTTTTGACATAATTTTTTACAAAATTCTATGATTATTACAAACGTTACGTTAGATGCGATTATTTTACAAACAAAATATTTTTTTTGTTTAAACAATACCTACCCACTCAACACAAAACAAAAAATAATCATTGTCGTACTTTCCATACTCCTCATAATTATTATTTCGCAAATAGTTTTAATTTGTATTGTGCTTGTAATAATTTATTTGTAAATAATACAGAAATGTTAGTAAATGACCATAATTATAGAGAATTTCACAACTTTTTTGGTATTTGGTGTGTACCATTCATGGTTTATCATGATTTTTTACAAAATTCTAGGATTATTAAAAACGTTAGTTGCAACTTTTTTAAATACAAAATATATTTTTTTTGCTTAACCTCTAGCTTAGGCAAAATAAAATATTACTCATTCATCACACAAAAAGAAAACATATTCATTCTTTCCGTACTTCCAAAACATGATTTACCCAGTATAGCCCTATTGTCCGAACGTAGAAGTAAAGTTAGAGTGAAAATTAGTGAGTTGTCTGCGAGTTAGTTTCAGTTTCAGTAGGGTCACCGGGCCAGGCGGAAGGGCGGAGGTCACCGCCCCCTGTGCCCTGGATACTGAACACTAAAAGATGGTAGAATTTGTGTTTTTGAGATTTGTTGGAAATCTGGTGGAGGAAAACTTTGTGTCTGTTGTGATTTTTTAACCGACTTCCCAAAAAGGAGGAGGTTCTATGTTCGACTTCAAGTTTGTTTTTTTTTTTTTTTTTTTTTTTTTTTTTTTTTTGTGTATGTTCACCGATTACTCCGTCAATTGTGGACCGATTTTAAAAATTCTTTTTTTGTTTGAAAAAGTATGTTCCGAAATTGGTCCCATTTTAATTTAGTGAAGATCTGATGAAGAACTTCGGAGATATACAACAGAACTCTTCAATAAATAACGGCAAATCTCTCGGGATTGCTGCAATCGCATTTCTGTTTATTGTTTATACCATTTCATAACATAACATCACGCCATTACGCTCTTAAGGGGTACGCAGATCTCTCATTTCATCGGATATGTTCAAGTTTAATGAAATCTATTTTGGCGTTAAAGTTACCTTACTAACTTGCCTATTAGGTACGTACAACTAAAAAAAGAAAAATAAAAAATCTTTTTGCAAAAAAATACTACCGACTTCCAAATACTAAACTACAAAGTGAAAAATAACTTAATTTTTTGAAGTCGGTGTCTTTCGTAAGTACCATTTTTTTGCGTTATGGACACCGACTTCAAAAAATTAAGTTATTTTTCACTTTGTAGTTTAGTATTTGGAAGTCGGTAGTATTTTTTTGCAAAAAGATTTTTTTTTCTGGGGTTTTAGAAGTGACATGAAGAATAAATGGTAGAGTTGTGTTTTTATGATTTATTGCCAATCTGGTCAAGGAAAACATTTGTATTTGTTGTGATTTTTAGGGTTCCGTACCCAAAGGATAAAAACGGGTCCCTATTATTAAGACTCCGCGGTCCATCTGTCTGTCTATCTGACTGTCTGTCACCAGGCTGTATATCATGAACAGTGATAGCTAGACAGTTCTACATTTCACAGATGATGTATTTCTGTTGCCGCTATAAAAACAATTACTAAAAACAGAATAAAATAAATATTTAAGTGGGGCTCCCATTTAACAAACGTGAGTCCGACTCGCACTTGGCCGGTGTTTTTTAGACTAAAGATGTTTGGTAAAGGAAAAATATGTCATAATCTTAAAATTAGTTTGAAAATCTTAGCTGTGATGTGGTTAATATAAATTATAGATCAGGATAAAATATGATTAATAATTTAATAAAAACTAAAAAATAACTGGAATTATGAAGAAGTGGTTTGATAAGGAAAAGGTGTTGTGAACATAAAATTGATTTTGCAATTCTAGCTATGATTTGGTTGATCTACCTACAAAGTTACTGATTTGATGCAGGATTAAAGAATTTAATAAAACTATAAGTGTCCGAATTTGTGTAATGGAATTTTAGTATTCACCATTTTTAGCTCAGAAGTTTTTTTTCAACGCTAATTCTCATGTGAAGTATTTTACTTGTGACTTTGTGAGTAGCATTTTTCTCTAATTAATAAGGAATTTAGGTCTAGCTTGTAATGTTACACCTAAAAAATAGTTACCTTTACTATGCCAACAAGAAATTCACTTCATTTATGGACATCAGTCACGTAGACAAACACCTTAACATATAATTCCTATATATTGGCAAGAAAAATTACAACAAAATTGAATTAAATAGCAAGTTTTATGGAGTGCTGTTTTAATTAATGTTTTAAGGCCTTTATCAGAAATGCAGGCAAAATGTTAAAATAATTACAGAAAATACTGTCGTGACTTACAACGTAACACGTCATAAGGAAGAAAATTGCCTCCATCAAACTTTAAATTATTCATGGAACACCGCTACTAAAATGAAAATTAATTTGTACTATATTTATAAGAGCATAGCGAGGGAAACACCAAAGTTTTGCATTTATGCAAGTGCAGGTTTTTGTTTGGACCACTTATTCAAACAACGCTCGCTAAGACCGTGTTTGGCTACACTTGTTTGAGAGTACATATTTTCGCGGCGACTCCGTGCGCTCGCATTCATAATATCGGTGTTTGACCTCTTAAAATTACTTACTGACACATTTTAGGCACCATAAATACTACAATGCTCACACAATCGACGATAAATTATTCACCACGCCACGTCTTCTTACAAACTAAACAATAAGGTCGCAGATTATTTTCGTAATTTCAAACGCATTAAAAAAGCTCCGTTTAGCAAACAGTCCGCGATTTCATTTTCCGTTGTAAAAATGACGGCGAGCCGTATAATGTTTATGTATCTCGAGTGCAGAAGGAAATTCTCATCTAAATTCTGCGCGAGCGCCGATGATTCCAACATTCGTGCGTTGACAATGAAATACATCTCGCGTCTGATGCGTGTGAAAAAGTAAAAGCAAATTGTACGATAGCAGAAGTGCAACACTAGTCTTGGAAATATCACTGAGGGTTAACTGGGAACAATCACTGGCCCACTTTGTCGGTGTCGGAAGTCTGGTTCACGGGCAGCGGTACATGATCATCGAAGGATGACAGTTGCCAATGGACGATGCGTAAATTACCGATAAGTGTGTCGCATCGCGTCGGCTGCTCAGTACACTTTGATGTAACGTCGCCGACAAATTGAGCTGTGGTAGGTCACGACGTTTTACAATTCACTTTGCATATCGCTAACTTTATCTCACAGCCACTGTAAGGTAAACAACTAAACAAACCACGGTTAGTAACGTCTGTAGCACACGAAAAACAACGTTGCACTAAAACTTATAATCAAAAGGATACCGCCATAGATACAGAAAGGTGGATATCTTAATTTCCTAGTCCTTCGAGTTAATAAATTATAATTTACGATTGCGTTTTGGACGGGGTGACCATGGTAAAAAAGCGGCCTTCTATAATAGAAACGTCGTTTTTTTTTCACCCGCATGTAGCGTTTAACCGAAGTTGAGCTTTCGATCTGTATCGGACCTTGGTCTGGCCATTTTGGTATGAGGAAGAGCTGTGAAAAACATTGTTATCTCTTTCTTCAAATTATATTTTGTTTGAAATAATGATTTTATGAGAGATAACATATTTTTCATTTTAAACAATGACATTTGAAAGCGTGTGAATGCAAATCTACTACTTAATTTAATAAAATGAGATATAACTTAATTTGAATATTCTATAATTATAATTTAATGCATCTCATGTGTTTATTTCTACAGCTACTTTGCTTTGTTGTCCACAAGAAACACTACTCTTTAAAGATATTTTGATAATTAAAGTTTAAAATCAGCAGGGCTGTGTAGAAAACAATCAAATTGGAGTAACAGACCGAGACGGATATATTTCACCGCGTGTGTCCTTACACTGGAAGGGTTTATTAGTTAAGTATGTGGTGGGGCCCATACATCATGGGGAACGGCGCCGGCGCAAGCTTTCCGTTCGATTCCCGCCGTGAATATTTCAATTTTATATCATAACGACTTCACTGCTATTCTTTTTTTAAATGTTAACAATTTCAAATTCATCCTTAATTCGCCGATGATTAAATTGTCGTAAAACATTTGCTATAGTGTTAAAATATCAAAAGCTAACCGACTTTCACCGAATTCAGGTGATAAAACACCAACAAAAGTCACTTCTATAAAGTTTTATAGTTGAATAATTATTGAGATTCCTACTGAAATGGTGTGATAAACTTTATTGGTCGTTAGAATGAGAGTCGAAACAAATCCGTGAGTGGCGAGACGAATCGCGTAGATTTGTTACGGACACTCATATAACTTTTGATTTACCAACGATAATTAAAAAGTAGCGAGAGTGCAATAAAAGTGAGGTGAGCGCACCTATTCACGTCCCACTTAAGTAACATTTATATTTTAGTGTTCTCAGACTAAGCAATCACCAGAATAACGTGTTTTCAAAGCGATTGATACATATTGATATTAAAGTCGTTTTAAACGTCTACCGCTACCGATGTGTAACATTGAAGTCGTTTACCCGATCGATATGAAATAATGATTGCCTATTCTTATTAATCTTTATAAATAGACAATTAGTGTCAATCATATGCAGTTAGTGTAAGTTACACTTACAAACAATTGTCTGATAACACAGAATGGCTGTTTTATATGAGTATTATAATGGAAGCACGATTAACCGACTTAGTTTAAAAAGAAGATACATTGTTCTGTAAAACGCTAGTTTCGGCACGAAGCTCTCTATGTCAGGGAAATAAGTTTAAAATATCAAACACGATCCTTGGTATCCCAAATGGAGCTTTATCCCAACGACTTAAGGTTTATGGAAGCTTTCAGGTCGAAAAGCAACAAGAGCCCTTGCTTATGAAAAATGTACTTTTAGGATAAGGTAATAAAAATTAAATTTGAATGTTTATTGAGATTTTTAGTATCGAATGAAAGGCGAATGCAGCTCAGTTATTTATACCGTGTATATGTTACCGTGCACTGTTTATGTGAAATTAAATATGGTTTAATAGTTTACTAAGAACGGGTTAGCGTTGCAAAAATTAAACGATGCAGTTTCGCTTTAGCCGGATGTGGTGTGCTTGTATAATCAATATTGATTCTGGGGTACTTCGAAGTAAATTAAAATTAAAATTGTCCAACTTATCGTTTTTTAATCAAAAGTAACTACACTTGTCGCACATGTAAATGTGATGACACTGATTCATATTCTCACAAATCAATTGCATTACTCATATCGTTTCAAATTACAACGAAATCGATATATTTCTGCATGTGTCTTAATATTCAAATACCGCGTGGTAGGGCACCTCAGTGTTGTATATCGTGCAACAATTAATTGCCGACCAGACATCAACTCCTTTCGGACCGCCATCCATGCGAAGCGAAGCGATAATACTCATGAATAACCACCAGATACCACAGCTTTTTTACTGCTAAACGACGCAAATAGCTCAACAGATAATGTAAGTAATTGCCCGATTTAATCCAATCACAAGTTAGTAAACGATTTCGCTAAAGAGAAATGATTAACACTTCTAATAGCGCAGAAAGTCCATCTATATTTTAGAGATTAAAATCGTAAACGGTAGTCACGAATATGTAAAAGAAACGCTAGAACTTTTTGTTTTTAAATTATTCTAGACATATTTCTAGGTTTCATTTATCGGTAAAAGATTAAAATAGAACACGCTTGTTCGCGGTAGCTTCTGAATTATTTACGTGTTAACTTGGTAAGTAACTAAATTATTACTCCATTATTAGATACGGCCATTTTTAAATGAGTAATTTTATTTATATGATAATTTTGTATGTTGTTTGAATTACGCTATTGTAGATAATACGGAGCATTAACTTGGTAGGTGATTGAATAATTGACGATATAAAAAATGTAACAGAATCGTTTTGGATATGAGTATGTTACAATCTCTTTTGAGCGCATTAAGTTCCGTCTCCTAAAGTTTTATCGCTTTATCGCTTAGCCAAGCAACGCATCCGACTATCTGTGGCAGACGGGATTAATGTAACGTTCCCAGCAAGCGTTCGACCGCCCGATCAACGTGTAATAATACATTTTTACATACTACGAGCAAAGAAAATAAATTACACACGTACGGACAAAACTTATGTTGGCATTATATGACAATTTGACGTCGGGGAAAAAAGTTCTGACCAACCTAACAAGCCTTTGGACGAGAACAAAAGAAAAACCGAAATTATATGCAGTAAATTATAACATTTTTCGAGGCTGTTTCTTTACTTCCTACTCCAAAAGATTATCTACTTCGATAACAATTTAAAATATGATTACAGCATACATTAATAGAGAATTTAAACTGATTAAAATATGAACACATTTTTCTCATAGTTTACGAATTTAACGAAGACTTTTTACGACTTTACGGCAGTAAAACTAAGAGTTTAACTTAAAATTAAAGTTTTTAGTAAACAAAGGTGTTGGGTTGTTGTTCATAAATGCCTAACTATGGGGGCAATTGTAAAGATAGCGGTACAAAACGGCAACTATAGGATGCAGCCCCATGATTTTCAATTTAATGCATAATACACGTCAGGTCACGCCGTTTATGAGCACTAGCGAACTGGGGATACTTTATAACTACCTCTAACCACTTTTTGGTGCCTACGTACTGTTACTACGTACTACAAACAAGTTTGGTCGACATTATAGAGGTCCACGTATTCGGCAATGGAAACACTGGGCACTACTTATTTTTTTGATTGCCTCCGCTTACAGGCCGGTGGTTTTTTACCACATCAATTACGTGAGGTACAGAAATAAGTATTATCATAATTTGGTAGCGTTTCCTGTAGCTTAAGAATAGCAATAAAATTAGGTGCCAAAGTCGACTTGGTAGTTTTTGTCAAGAGACGATAATGAGCCATCTTACCCTATAAATCTGGAATACCTACTTTACTCTATTTTTACAATATTCTGTTACAATTACAGTTGAGTTTTGTACACATAGGGACACTGTTCAACAGTTCGAGACACATTTAATTTTAGCTTCATATTGACTAATTGTCTAATTTTGTCTTGCAGAGCTTCCAAGAAGATGTCCGTGAGTTCGTTCCGACGGTTCCACAAAAAGAAAGTCGACACCACGAAGCAGTTGGGATTCATATTTATCACTTCACAGCTGCGCACCTATGATCGATCTTATCCAAGATGGCGGCCGGCGCGCCGCGCGAACAGGCGGGAAACAAGCGCATGCACACCTCCTCCGCCATAACGGACCCGTCAATCTTCCGACACATTTGAAATTAGAACACTTTATTCTTCTTTTTTAATGATACGAACGCCAAATACGTGCGGACTCGCGGCCGGTTTGCGTTGCACTAAATTAACAAAAAACTGTTTTAACGTATTCAAAACTTGAAACCCATAAAACATATCTCCCCCATTATTAGTTTATGGCCTGCGACTGTTACGGGGCCTATTATGCTGTTATTTTTCTGTGTATTGGTGTTTGTTTTGGCTGTATAGCGGTCTGGGTTACCAATGTGGGGTACCATTACAGAATGCTTCTATTGACTAGTGCCTGTTATCCGTTTTTAAGTGACTCTATTATCATTATTGTTCCAAAGTTTTTGTGTTCCGTTGTATTTGTTTAACGGAGACAGTGGAAAATGTAATTATTGATTGTTATAATCTGAATTTGTTTCTTTATTCACAAGGTTCAGAAGTAGGCATTTAAAACAATGGTATTTAAAATAATATCCTGGAACACATAAAAAACATTTTATTAATTTCATAATGTTTTTGGTGATGGCCAGTGTTTTAACAAATAATCAAAATATTTTATGATACATATTAAAGTATAAGAAAATTGTTAGGTAATTGTTTTTGTGAATTAATTATTTATAGTTTTTGCTGTTAAAGCAAAATTAACACAAACAGCACATCCAATTTTCTTTAGAACCAACAAAACTACAAATTCTCGCGGTACGAAATCCACCGCGTGAAGTAGAGCCACTTTCGTAGCGTATCACCGATCGGATGCACACTCACGGATTCCCATCACTACGAATACGATACAAACTTATAATAATACTATGTAGTTATGTCCCTTGTGCATCGAATTCCAATTAATTTCATCGACTTTTCTAAGAATATATTAAATATTCACTATTGTTTTGAATAATTACTCATGTTATTGATATTCATTGTTTTACTTTTGCAACTATCGAATGGCAATTGTTTTTTTTACGTAAAGATTAATGAGGACAAGATTTTATTAGTATTTTTTTTTCTATTTCCGTCGCTTATTTTAGATTTTTATTTTTAAAGGTTGATGAAGATGATTGATTCTAAATTTAAAAACCTCTGCCGCCTTTTCGGAAGGCATGGAACAGTTCAAATTAATACACAAACAAGTTTAAAATCGAAATCAGGCGTGTAACCTAAGAATACTTTGCAAGTATGTAACTAGTGATTACAATACCTCATTTCCCTTTAATAAAGGTGCATTTAAAATCATTCGGTGCCCTCGGCAATATACATTCGCCAATTTGGGAACTTGTTTAGAAATTATAGGGTCAACTCCCGGCATGAGGTTAGGTTGGGTTTAAAATTTCTCTGTACTGAAAAATGAGCAGCTCAGGAATGCAAATAAAGCTGGCAATATTATAAATGTTAGCTAAAAGGCTGGGCTCTACAAAATTAGTATTTTTTTACTAGTATGAAGAAGATGCAATTAGATTTGTATCATAAATAATTTAATGTAACAAAAACTTTATTGACGCACTAGTGACTTACCTAATTATATTTTTTTAATGTTATTTCAGTTGCCAGCAAAATAAACTACTGTATGATTACTGGGTATTGCCAATATAAAAGATTATTATTTTAATGTGACTATTAGCAAAGATAAATTATTAATAAAACAGTTTCTGTGGGTGCATTATCAAACTTAAATATTTAATTAAATGTACGGTTATTAGATAACCGGTAAATAAAACAAGCATTTACTGGGATTTTGTAATTTCTTGAATATAATTTTATTTGATTATTGACAGTGAACGCGCTCACTTATTTGATATCAATCAGAGAACTGCTTGTTATGTCTCAGTACTTCGCACTGTATACTTATTTACTTTGTAACCTGCAGTTAGGAGGTAATGCAGGCTGCACTTAGGCAATTTCTGATTTCAATGGAGTGTCACTATTCTGTTAATGTTTGATTTAAAATGATAGAAAATATATTGTCCACATTAATGTAATCGCCAGTTGAATTCTATAGAATACAATAATAATAAATTCGGTAAGGCATCATTTAAATAATTTGTTGAGTAATTTAAACTATTTTTTACAGGAAAGCTTTTGTATTCAGCCTAGACACGTGACATTTTTTCACGAAGCAACACAGGTCGACAGATCGTGTTCACTGGACAGCGGACAGCGGACAGGCCGGACAAGCCCGAACTTTTCATACAACCCACGTCCAACAAGCGTCCTTGTATTGTTTCGCGGGCCGTGTTGCGTGAACACCGAGTGAAATATGGCCGACAGTTCGACTACTTATTTTTGTTTTATTTTTTTAGCCCGTGTTACTTAATTTTATCAAGTCGCATGAGTTATGAGAGGCGGGACCACACGCGTTGCGTTAATTACGCGTTAGTAATGTACAGGTGACTCGCTCCACGCTGCGGCCATGATTGATTCGAATCGAAGATTCAAAAATCGAATACGAACCCTGAATCTAACCAGTTATTAAACGCAGCATTCCAAATTGAATTTCGAATTGGAACGTCTCTATTTTAAATCATACGTCCAATTAGAGTTACAAAAAAGATTCTAATAAGTCGTAACAGGAATTTTATTCAGTGTTAGTTATTGGCTGGCAATAAATATATAAGCACGCGGATTCTTTCAACACAAACCAGTAAAGTTTTCGTCAGCAGGTGATTAGTCAGGAAATTATCTAGTCTTGGGCTTTCATCTTACGCATAATCGAGTGGTCATTTGTCGAGTGGTCAGTGGCACTCCTCAAGTTAATAATAATGCGCCCAAACTAGATCGGGCCATTGACCCGAACGCCCGGCGCGGGCGCGCCGTGCACTCCCGCCATAATTTGGAGCGCTAAAATGCTACTGACGATGTCTTACCGAGATCGTGAGGTTCATCGGTAGCATTTTTATAGATATCATGAAATATGATGAATATGCGATTTTAAAAATAGATTTCAGAGTAATTAAAAGTTTGATAGGTTTATTACTCTAAGTAATAGAGACCATGCTTTGGTAGATATTATGACTTTTGATAATTTATGATGCTGAAATAATTGTGAACTGTTTTATACTTTAAGCGTTAACAGTATTTTTTTATAATTCTATAAGATTAATTTTCTATGCACAATTTTATTTTAATTATATTTTTATTGGCATCAACAATAAAATTTAAAAATAAAAAAGCCAAATTGGTAGCTAGTTTGAGTGTGCTAGAACTAGAACAAGAAAGAGCCTTGTACTTGATTGCAGTAATTAACAGGTTACTCGCCCAATGTTAACAACCTTTTAGTGATCCATTTATGATAATTATTAGCCATTCACCTATTGTATTACATATTGCAGTTTTGTATACAAAATAGAATGTTTAACTTTGAAATTTTTAATATTTAATGGTTAATGAAATTAATATATTTAATTGAGGATTATAAAAATTATTTCTACTTATTAGGATGAAGATCATAATTTTATGTATGACGAGCAGTATTCAATTTACGAAGTAGGTACCTATTAAAAAGCTACACGCCCAATGTTAACAACCTTTTAGTGATCCATTCATGATAATTATTAGCCATTTACCTATTGTATTACATATTGCAGTTTTGTATACAAAATAGAATGTTTAACTTTGAATTTTTTAATATTTAATGGTTAATTAAATTAATATATTTAATTGAGGATTATAAAAATTATTTCTACTTATTAGGATGAAGATCATAATTTTATGTATGACGAGCAGTATTCAATTTACGAAGTAGGTACCTATTAAAAAGCTACACGCCCAATGTTAACAACCTTTTAGTGATCCATTCATGATAATTATTAGCCATTTACCTATTGTATTACATATTGCAGTTTTGTATACAAAATAGAATGTTTAACTTTGATTTTTTTAATATTTAATGGTTAATTAAATTAATATTTTTAATTGAGGATTATAAAAATTATTTCTACTTATTAGGATGAAGATCATAATTTTATGTATGGCGAGCAGTATTCAATTTACGAAGTAGGTACCTATTAAAAAGCTAGGTAGCTAATAGAAAAACTTTTATAATGTAAGAAATAAATTATGATGTGGGAATCACTCATACTCGGTGATTTTATTTTTATAAAATCTTTGAAGCATTTTTATGACTTTTACAACCCTAATAGCTCTATAATGCATGTAACTACAATTTATATCACATAAACGCCATAAAATTTCACATTAAACTACAATATCTATCAAATTATTGAAATATAAAGCAGTAAATAAAATAAAACCAGCCATAAAATTCAGCTCAAATGAACTCTACCGCTACATTTATTTATTTTTTATTGTCACAAATTAGTATTTTAATGAAGATTCCAAGTGTTGATGGCAACAATAAAGTTATGAATGGCACTCAAATCTGTCTTGACTAATAAGGTGCTAACGAGGGTCGTTCGTTTTATGTGCGTTTTATTGACACTTGAGTCGAGTTGTCGGCTTGTCGGCTCTACCTGCCACCGCTCTTCTTATTGGTTTCCTACGAGACTTGAATGGGAATTTCCCATTTCGGGCCTCACTCTAATCGGATAGTGGCATTTTAGAGCTTACGCTAAGAGACCATCAGTGCATGGATGTTTCAAATTTTTATTACATATTATTGAGCAATTAAAGACTTGTTATGTTTTAAAATAATGCTGTTTGAGATTTTTTTAATATATTTTTTTTAATTAACGACTGGATCCGTTTCTGTTATTGTTTCTCTACAAATAAAATTATAATTGGAAGGTAACTAACCTGCTATGGCCATCCAAGGGTAGAAGGTGTGATTGGTGGGCTGGTGTTGTACGGGCTGTGCTGCTGCGGTGCCGGCGCCGGGGAGAGTACACTGCTGGCCCCAAGGGAGCGCCCGGCCTGGGCTTGAGGATTCGCTGTACCGCGCCTCCGGGGTGCAGGCTGCCGGCCTCACCAGGGCGCCTAGACCAGAGCCCCAAGCCTCTTTGCCTCCATAGCCATTCTGTTGCTCTCCTCCAGGCTTAGAACAGTCTGCCTTAGCATATTGCTGCTCTCCCGCGTATAGTTTACAAGCGGCTGCCACTGATGCATCGTACGGCGAGTCCTGAGGTCTCGGCTGGTGCAGGGCATGCGGCTGGGCATATGTCAGGCCCAGTGGGAATCCGCGGTACTGGTCTCCGCCGCCACCACCCTGGTGCACCCCGTGCGCCCCGTAAAAACCACCCTGCTCGAAATAGGAGTTCATTCTGATCAGTCACCGTCACTAACGTCACTCAGTTAGGGAACACTTATGTCATCGCGGCCCCACGCGCCGTGATAACGCGACCTCCGCCAATGTCACTCCAAATACGGACAATGTAATTTAATTTTATTAATTTTATTGCCTCTTAAACGTCACTCGAGCGTCATAATGGGCTTCGTTGGCGATAAAGGCCAGTTGACGTGTGTTTACTTTTTACGATTATTTTACGACTTGGGAGCGCGTGCCGCGGGTTTTACGACTTTTTAAGCGGTTGTATGCGGCGCCAGCTCGTCTCACAGTTCTCGCACAAGTGGCGGGTGTTGTGATTTTTTTTCTTAAAATTTTCAGTTCGCGATGTGTGAGACGCAGACGCGTGTGTCGCGAGCGAAGTTTGTTGGTCGCGTGTGGCGGGAGCGCGCGACTGTGTGCCGTGTGCGACCGGCGCGGCTCGGCTCACGCAATCTACTGAGAGCGGGCCACGCGCGCCGCCCCGCGCGCTGCCTGCGATCGCAACACCGACGATTGTTCCGTCCCCTTTTCGCTAATGACTATAAATATTATCAGTTACGCTCTCTTTTCCCTTTCTTATCACTCCTCCTGAAGCACGTGGCTATGCAACCCATTGTGATTGTTCAGACTAGCCCACATTTTCAGGCGACTCTACCAACTACAACATGTGAGTATGCTCTACGACAAAACTTCATAAGTAAACAAATGCACCAACCAGCCATCGTCAGCTAAAAAACATAAATCATAAAATGTCATCCTCTGACAGTAGTGCAACGGTACGACTCAACTTGTCGGCCCACGCAATACAATAAATAAAAAAAAGCATCGACAAAACCCCAATAATGACTATAACTGAAAAGTTAAGCCGCAAAAGTCGTAAACTCATAAACGTACAATTAGTGAAACGGGCGAGTAAAGAAAAGATTTTACAACCACTCCTCGACCGTGCCACAATGAGCGCGCAGTATCGTAACAAGGTGCTGAATAGAGTGAGAAGTCGTAAAGATGATTATTATTTCTTCTACTACCTGTTTTTACGAGTGATGTTGCTGTTCCGCTCGGTCGTACGTGAGTTGCATAGGGGGGAGAGTGACGGGAGGTCAGGAGCGGAACGCTTATCGCGGCGTCGGAGCTGGAAATGATACGTCTGTCTCTGTCTAGCGCAGTGTGGCGCGTGCAGTGGAAGGCGCACTATCGAAGGGTAAACAATAGCGCATTATCGCAAGCACTCAGTTCGCGCGTCCAAATGAAGTCATCAAACGAATGAATGGCTCTGGTAGTGCGCTGTGCGGCCTACCCAGAGACACGCTCGCATTTTTATTGCACTCACCTCTTTAAACAAATATTTATCGATAAAAGGACGGGAACGGGCTCTGTGTGGCGATTTTTTGTGAGTGCGTGTAATTGGTCAATTTAGGAGCCGAGATACCGACACGTCCTAGGCGACGTAGTTTTATATAGATCTGGATTACAGGTAATATTAAAGTTCTTATATCGAGATGAACTAATAAAGAGATAAAAATATCATAATGATAAATTCTTGGCAATCTGCAGTTTTTCATCTGGAGCAATTCTCTGCACAATTAACAGATTGCTGAGAAATGATCTAGAAGCAATCAAAACTTCAGCAGCATTTGGTTTGTGGCATCTTCAGTAGGGAAAAACACAATAATCTCAAATATTAGATACAAGTCTACAAAAAAAAACTAAATCGTACCTAAATAACAAAAAAATACTAGAAAATAAATGTACTTACCTGGACTATCCCTTAGTTGACATATCTCTCTTCATGGAGTCCCTGCAACCAAGAAAGATCTAGTTCAAAATTTTTCCATCAAACACCAAACTCTTACAAAGAAAAGACAACAACTTTCCTAATCGAACATAATGACTAATTAACGGTAAAAAATATATGGAAGCCGAAAGCTACCAATAATGATCTAAAGCTCCCGTACAAAAAAAAAAGGTTCTGGCCTGTATTGGGAAGAATAAATGGCCCTTAACAAGTCCTCTCGTTTCGGCATACTTAAAAGCCCATTGCTCTCTTGAGAAGCTATTGCATAATAATTGGTAAACCCGTGACGAATCGTTCTTTGGGCAAGTAAATGCTTTAGTGAAAAAGGAGATAGGTAGAGTCGACACCTCAACTTGTAACTTTTAGACTTTGAAGGTCAGAACCTGTCAAACTCTATTTCATTGCCAAATTTTGACAAGTTTTCATGCTGAAGTAGAGATACAGGTTGTCTACTTCAATTTTCCAATTCAGAAACTAAGGATAAATGAAATCTCTCAGCGATAACGTTTGTAAAAAATCTGGACTTTTTGACAAACGGAGACCTATTGGTCCATTAGCAAAGTGTCAGGCGATCAATCCCTAAACATTTTGGACTTTTGTCAATCTCTGTCGGTAATATAATGTCACATTGCTTATAGTCCAAAGTAGGTCTTGACACTTCTACTTTTCGAGTCGATGGTTAAACTTTTTTTAAAGTTTGTGCCCAGTATGTGGCCACGTTAATTGCAGCAAAAGCGGCATTCATTAATTCTTCTAAAATTCAGGTGTATGGACACTCTGACAGTGTCTTTTTCCGTAACAACGTTTAAAACACGTAAACAACTCATGGAATTTTAAATTCAAGTGACTTTATACGTACTGAAGATGTTATTTTGATCGTAAAAGTTACTGCTATCCTACATTCATGAGAATATTTTCAGAATAAATTAACGTGTTACTCAGTTAGCCATCATCATATCAGCCGAAAGACGTCCACTGCTGCACATAGGCCTTCCCCAAACGTCGCCACATAATCGGTCCCGTGGGTCTCGCATCTAGCGCAACGTCTTCCGGCTCTCGGTCACCACTCCAGAACCTTTCTGCCCCATCGGCCTTCCGTTCTGCGAGCAATGTGCCCTGCCCACTGCCACTTAAGTTTGGCAATTCTTCAATAAGCCGACTCTGACATAATTAGGAGGTGGCTAGACAAATGATGATTTTCAGGCAAAGCTGGACACAGATATGGCTTCCAAAATAAAACGTGAAATGGGAGATATTTAGTTTCAAATGGAAAGTATGAAGTTATGTTTTCTAGTCGTTATTTGTAGTTTAGAAACTAAATTACCTAGAGTTCGGAGGAAAAGCCAACAAAAAAAGCTTAAATACGAGGCCAGCTTTAATAGTTTAAGAAATCTAATGACACAGCCTGTTTGGTTGGCTTCCCTTGCGCTTTCTGCCCCTGGCTTCAACACTCTTGGGACCACTCACCAAACTTTGGTCAGCAGATTCGTCCTGCGTTATAGTAGCGAACTAAATAGTAGTAGCTTAACTTCAAAGTTACCTGTAGAAAGTATAATCCGTTGCATTTACCATCGATCTTCATTGAGTCGGTACTGTGAATCGCCACTTTTGATTCTGGCTTTCAGGAGTTGAAATTATTGGGAATAGTGTAGCGGGTTTGTACCCAAATAAGTGCATATTAATTTTGACCAAATTGGACTTTAGAAGTCTCATGAAACTATAAAAACTCCTATTGGTGATTTCTGATGGTCTACAGACCATAACCTCTTAGTGCAAGGTTATTTGCAGTGTGCATAAGCGACAGATGTATATGACTTAATTCTATACATCTGTCCCTTTTTCATAGTCGAACTATTAAAGTTTTGACGCGTCATGGTACTACGGGGGTCAGGTAACTAAGAAGCTTAGCCGTTATCATTCAGTTAGGATCAATTTTTTATATATATGTATAAAAGTTATCAGTCGATTGAAAATTCATGAGATTTTAATCCGGGAAAGGTCTGCACTATAATACCGATTAATTTTACTTTAAGTGGCTCTTTTGGAAGCCAATATATCCCATTAGGTAATATAGCCTTCAAGTTAGGAGTTCTATTTAGACTAATAGGCCAGTGACATTTAAAACTCAGTTTGAGCTTACAATGGATCATAAACAATTATTGAAATACCACTCCTTAATGGGCATCCTATAGAGAAGTTGATCTAAAGAAAGGTCACAACCTATTGGCTATAACGTATCGCAATTTAATTGATAGAATTCCCGACGTATGCGAAATCAAGTCACAGGCACTTGGACCAAATTATGCAGCTTTCGTAGCCTTGTTGTCTACGAAATATTCCCAACGTTTTTTTATTGGGGCATGGTTTTTAATGAGAATCCTATAGAGTAGAATCTCTAAATACAGGTCGCAACCTATTGGCTACTAGATACAGTTCACAATCTATTTGATGAAATCACAATCTGATATCCAGTAATCAAGTCATAGGAACTTCGAAAAAAATGTGCAAATCTCGTAGCATTGTCTACGAAATTTTAGCTACGCTTTTTTTACTGGGGCTTTATACATGGGTTTGCTCTAGGTCCTACCTACACGAATGGGATAATGTAGATTTAGAACCCTATATCAATACAATTAAAGCAAATAATACCAGATTTAAGAAAATAATTCTAACTTAGATTTAAAAAACTCGTAGATTCGTAGCTCGTAGTAGCGTAGACTGCTACGAATAGTTCTACGACCGTAGCACGTTCTATGTGTAGCGTTGATTATTCACAAAGATTTTTTTAATTTGCTTATTGGGATAGGATGATTTAGGGTCAGCACTGTAAGAGCCTTCAAGAGTAGCTATCTACTTATGTACGTAGGTAAATACCCCATGTAAGTATTAACTGAAAGGTTACACTTAACGTATTCCGTAGCGGCCTACGAAATAAGATCATGTTTAATATGTCAAGAATATTAATTACGAGGTAAGATGTAACACGTGTATGGTTTATACTTACTAATGAGTATCAGGTAGGAAGTTAGGAACCTACTTGAACTAAATAATAATTCCTTTAACAAACTTTTTCTTAGATACTTTCATGTAGGGTACGAGCAAAAAGGAGACAGAGTCTGTATTCTTCACAGCAAAAGACAGGTAGGTACTAAATCTCTAAGGGATGTGCCCTAACAGACATTGCACACAGGGGTTTCCGGGGTGGTCTTTTGAGAGGTCACGGGGTCCTTTCTACGTGCTGATGGTGATCACTGGGTGGTTTTAGTGAGGTAAAAATCCCACACTCCCCGGAATTTTCTCTAAAATTACAGGCGCGTTTTGAAGGTTTCCCTAAAACGGTACCTGCAGTCTTACCTACCAAAAAGCTGGAAAAGTAGGTAAGTCAAACAGTTCAGTTAATACTCAGATATCAAGACTGACAATGTAGGTAGCGTATTTCAAACTACATCAGAATAGTCAGTAGAAAGGACACCACAACCTATAACATCACGCTGGTGCCTTTTATCCGAAGTGTTTGGCAGAAGTGTTTGTATTGTTTTTTATAGTCTATTGGCTCGCTTGACCACTATCTCATCTGCTGGTAAGCGATGTTGTGGTCAACGGTGAAGCACGCTTGCCTAGAAAATACCTATTCACTCTTTACTTAAAGACCCCTAGATTGTAGCTGCCGGGCAACAGACTCCAGAAGGGCATTCCACTCCTTAGCTGTACGCGTAATAAAAGTGTTTATGTTTTGTGCGTATGGATGGGATGTCCACCATGTACCGATGACGCATCGCCGTACGTCTGGTAGTCCAATGATAAAACGGGCCGGTGTGTATTGTAGGTAAAGCTGCATTCGCTCGTTGTCATAAGATCCATGCATTAGCGGACGAGCTTTTTGTCGTAAAAGCTTTGTATAATTTCAAGATGAGCAGTGAGATCTCCAGATATCTTCTAGACCGGCTAGGCCACTGCCGCTACAAGTGATGTTTTAGAAAAGTTAGGCAAGACCAACGAAAGTGTCTCGAGAACTGCAAGGCTTTTTACCCGATTGCGGGAGGGTAATTTTTTTCAAGCATATGTGTATGTAGCGTATGTCCATTTCTATGACACGCTCTACAGCCCAAAAGGCTTGAAGGATTATGACATTATGAGGTGTCCTTGTATTCGTCATAATTGTGGGCAGGCTAAAAATTTTCAAAGTTATCATAACAATATTGGTATCAAATCAAAGCTACTAAATAGACCATTCCAAATATATATATATATATATATGGTATCACTTTTATGTTACTATTTTGGCAGCAAAATAATAAGTAAAACCGGTCAATACATTTTTTACACTAATACCATAACTATTTATAATCTTTTGCTTCATAACTTATTTGAAGATCTCGTTCATTAATAAAACTAAAAATCCTGAATTATAACAGATTATTCGGATTATTTTATTCAGATTATTTTATTAAAAAAAAAAACCCGTTTGCTAAAAAATAATTAGCTGACAAGAGAAAAACAAGTAGTTTATTTTTTTTTATTTCCCTATTCATCTGTAACTGGCATTCTACTTCTTAACGGACTTTCTAACTTCATCCCAATTCTGACCAAAATTTCTACCACCCATTTCTAACTACCCAGCGCCCTCTGTAAAATCTATACATCCAGTAAGTTTTTCCATAGATTCCCTTCCAATAAGACTACAAAATATTTCCAACAAGAGATCAATCTCATAAACTGGTTGGAATTTATTACCTTTCAGGAGCTTTAGTAGTATTTAATACTCTGTAATTACCTCTCTACGGCCAAATGGGCGGAACAAAAGCCCATGAAGCTTCAACAATGTACAGACAACAAAAGTGTTTGGCATGCAGGTATAAAAAGCTCTTTGTGTGCTATAAATATTGGTCGTTGCTGCAAGTGATACAAATTTTATATAGATAACAGGTATATCTAGATTTACATCCCTAAGTATTAAACATTTTCACAACATCATTCATGATGGTATTTTTACTTAGACTGTAGGTTGAATTTGAGAGTTTTTTTACAAGTCAATGTTTTTATGAACCGCTTATACTAGATGACGCTATCATTGCCGTGCTGACAATCTTTGAAGAAATCTGAAAGAAATACGGAGGACATTCCAAATAAGTGTAAGACATCTTGATATAGGTGTAGAGAAGAATCGGGCATAAATATTTTTGGGAATTTTAGGAACATAAAATTAACCACCTAGCTGTGTAAGGTTACGAATTCACATTCTTCAGGCTGGTAGGCAGGTTGGCAGGTTTCTTCGCCAAGTTTTTCTTCACCGACAATTTGCATGCCAATCTCATTTGTTGACTGTACATTTGCAGTAAAAGCTTCACCGCTAACAATATTCAATATTGCAAAGTACGCGATAATCTAGTGTTCGTGTAACTTATGCACTTTTAACTTACCTATAACTTGGATATCGCATTGTTTATTTCTATTAAGGGCTTGCTTCAGGCGTTTTATGGTAAAGAGTTTAAGTATCGTTAAGACAAAGTATCTGATGGCGGTGGTCGATGGTCGTAGTTAAATTTTTGACATTTCCCAAAGGCTATGGCGCCGCTTTCGTTAATAGATTGTTATAGAGCCTTGCCTACTCCTCCTGTTAAAGATCTGTGAGCACAGGCTTCTAACTAAAAAGACGTAAACAAGAAGAAAATCATGCTGCGCGGTCGGAGGATACATTGAGCTGGCTGACCAAAACCAGATGTATCCTCCGACTGCACAGCATGATTTTCTTCTTGTTTACGTCTTTTTAGTTCGCTTCTTAAGCAGTTGGGTTTTTGATTTTTTGAATTACCTTTTTTATTTATAACTTTTTAGTTACATTTTTTTGCTACATTCACCCATTTAACTGTTGTATATTTTCGAAATCACCTCTTCATCATCTCGGGTTTGGATGAAAAAATAATTGGGCTTTCAAAATATGGCTTCCAAAAGCCGCCATTTTTCTATATTCCAATTTTAATATAGCTTGAGACACCCGCAAGGTTAAAACGAATTGATTGACGTAAGAATCATCAAAATCGGCCATTGCGTTTGGTCTCTAGAACGCCACATAGGAACAATCGAATTGAGAACCTCCTCCTTTTTGGTAAGTCGGTTAAAAATTTACATACATATATACATAGACTGATAAACATATTACCCTCCTTCAGCAGTTGGGTAAATATAAAGTCCCCCGCCGCGTCTGTACGCGATAAACTCAAAAACTACTGAACTGATTTTCATGCGGTTCTCACCAACAGAAAGAGTGAGAAACGAGGAAGGTTTTTGTGTGGAATTTGTCACGGGCGAAGCCGGGGCGAGTCACTAGCTTATTTTAAATGCAATTTACGAGCTATGACTGTGGTTCTAGACAAAGTTTCATTTTATCAGCATCATATAGACGAAATGCCAAAATGTCACACTGGACACCTTCAAACAAATTTTTAGTAAGCGATGATGTGGTCGACGGTGTAGCACGCTTGCCAAACCTATTCACTCTTGACTTAACGACTCCTAGATTGTAGCTATCGGGAAACACAGAGTCCGACAGGGAATTCCACTCCTTAGCTGTAGGCATAGTGGTTTAAGTATTTCCAAAACATTTAATGCAATGAATAATAATTCGCGTAATTCTAGAGAGTCCTCTTTGAAAAGGGTAGCTAACGTTTATTTGTGAACACCTGGAATTGCAGTAGTCCATAGGCGGTGGTGACCAATCAGGTAGGACCCCCTACTTGTTTGCTACTCAATGACATAAAAAAGACCTGGATAAAACTAAAATGATGCATCTAGTCTAGTCTAGCAGATGTGTATGTAAATCTTAGGCTATCTTTTATACTCGTAGATCGCAATCATGAATCACGAGTATAATATCTAATAACAGCTCTTGAAAGCCTGATTGGTAATCTATATTTATGAGAGGGCGCTGCTTCCTCTAGAGTTTGCGATATTTATTTTTACAACATAGATACGATACAATAAGCTTAAGGGTACCCTCTACTTACTAACCTATAAAGATTTGATACACATTAAAAGCTCATTCATACAAGTAGTTGAAACAAGCAGTTACTTTTATAGTAAAACTAATTTATTAGGTCTTCTATCCCCTTGAAATAGATGAAATGTCATCACCAACCACTTTATTACCCACTCGATAATCCTCAACGTCATCCATATCCTCTTAAACAAAAAAAAAATATCCACCATCTCGAAAAAGCCAGGAAGCAGTCTAAAAATAAATAAAAGAACCATTTGGGGAAACCACAACAGACTACAGTAGTTCACGTTATCACAACAAACGAAAAAAACACATCTCATTCACATTCAGCGACAGATGTGATGATATTCGCATGGCGGGCGGCGCGGGCGCAGGCCACGCGTGCTCGCGCGCATCGTAAACACGATTTTTACAACCACTCGAATGCTCGTAAACGTCACGTGAATTGCGCCGTTTGTAGAACTCCCAGTAAACACCGCTCAGATTATTTCGTATACGCCTCCGGGGCTAAACCTCGATATAAATTTGTAACTTTATTGACGCAGCCAGCGAACGCACGTGGATTGTTATTATGCCGTTCTTTAGACGTTTATTGAACCATTATTGACTTGTTTAAAGTATCACCCGTTTAATAGAGATAAAGGAGTCGTTGATAGTTTATGTCTTCATCGTGTGAGGATATAACGACGATCGTCGATTTGCTCGCTTCCTCAGCGTCTCGGTGTCTGGTTTGACTCGATTGCGGGCGTTTTATGACTGTAATTTTCCTTTTTATTGACTCGCAAGTTATTGATGATCATAGGATTGATAACAATCGATTTTGTAATGGATTTACAATTTATAGTTGCCTTAATTGTTTATTAGAAATATATCTGTGGTCCGATGATTAAATACCGGTAGCAATGTGTGGACGGTCAAAATAGCTGTTTTAGATACAACATTATTAAAATCTGATTTTAGCATAATAATACGCTCACTCTTTGTTAGATTTGAATAATAAATCTATTAGAATCAATAATAGAATTCCAATAATCAAGATTGAGTGGGCTATACAACGAGACAAGTATGGCAGCACGTTCCGCGCGATAGTCCCGCCATCTATCATAAAAAGTGAAAGCTGAATCCTACTAACGTACACTCTTAGTTATACACAGTGACAAACGTATGTACAGAAGCCAATCTTTTTAGTACACTTTTCTTTGCTTATTTTTTTTTCTTTCAGTAATTTCGAATAAAAGGTTTCACCTCAAGGTTGATTTAGTGCCATCTGTTGTCACCCTTGCGCGACCTCTCGAAAGCTTACAGAGCTTTGTGAATCACTCCGAAGGATAACATGAAAGGTCAGCGAACGATGAATTTATAAAAATAACTTTATTACGCAAACAAAAGTGAAATCGCATCAAACTATGAACACAATAATGTTATGAAGATATAAGATACAAAACACACTATAAATACTTCTCATTAAAATCTTATCACACCAAATGAGTCAATTTAAACAAATAAACGTCCAGCAGCTATTTATAACATAATGATTTAGTTTTATGTTCCGCTATAATGTTACATAATACTCATCTCCGTATGAAAAAGCGACATAACTGCCAATAGAAAAGCGATAACATGAACATAAAAGCGAATTTTATTGCTTTATTCATCATTCAGCTATATAAATTCATCAAGACACTTGTTAATCGTAAAATAAATCTTATTACACAGTAAAATGATGTTTAAATTGACGACAAGCGTTTTATTTTCGTCATAACAATAAAATTTATTTTTACGAGCGCTGGGCTAGTGCGGTTGTGTTTAGCGCCACCTAGCGGTAAGTCGTTGGACTACGTCGTCACGGCACTTAGCTGACGTCACTTCATGGTGAGAGCTTTTACGAGGCGTACAACTCTTCAATGAATGGAGGTGTCGTAAATGTGGATTTGGCGGTTTGTATAAGTACGATCTTGTAGTCACTTCTATACTACATTACGTGAGTGGGGTAACCCTACTAAAATGCGGTGGATGCGATGGAAATGTTCAGTGGATATTTCCAGCTGATTATTTATTATCTACCGACCTTTCCTACTGATGCTAACGTTGAAATTAGTGGCTGTCTGTTATCTCGGATGAGTCATGGAGACAAATATAGCATCGCAGCATTATTAAAATATGCTTATATTTTTTTATGATTTGTCGTATGACTTTTGGTTGGTACCTATGTTGATTATGTTAGGACCTTTAAACAATGCAAGTAGGTAAACGTAAGGTATTATCAATGAAATAAATTTACTTAAAAAAAAATATTTTTACTTGAAGAAGAATTAATCCGACCTACAAATAAAAAGGTATTTATAACCAACTATCTAGATTACTAAAAATCCACGCCTACAACGTTACCTACCTTTTACATGTTTAATAAACACAAAAATAAAAAAATACCAACCAACAGGTCTACAAAACTTAAAACAAGATAGATAAAACCAAATAAACATAAAATTAATGAAATACCAATATAAAAAAAAATCGGCCTACATTTTCCTAAGCTAGAACACTGGTTCCTATACCCGACGCCACCCGCACCCGAATGAAATCCAATGCACACACACACAAATGTCCCCACGCACTTTCAAGCCACATTAAAACTAAACTAACTTTGCATAATTGTCTCATTCACGCACGTGCAATCGTAACGGCGCGACGATGATGCTATCTCTGTCGCACGCGATCGTCAAAATGGCCTCCAAACGAGATATTTTGAAGGAACGCCGCCAACTTTTGTTGCTGACTGCTGTAATGGGCGGAGCGTGCATGCACAGGGGCGCATTCAGTTGACTCATCTTCTTGGCGGGAGATGACATTTTTTAAGATGATACTTTTCTGGTTTTCTTTTATCACTGGTACAAATGTTTGGTTTTCCGTCAAGCAGGTGAGAACATTTTCAAAAAAATTATATTTTTTGTTGTAATATAGGATTTTTTGCTGAATTCTTTCTTTTCAATGAAAAAAACAGTCTCAATAAATTCGGGGATATCCAACGATTATAAAAAAATATATATCACTACAAAGTATTTTGATATCTTACCTATATTTGTATGCAAGATACCTACGTATTTATAGCAGCGCAAATGCGGACTTAGACCATCGCATCGGTGTCGATAATAAGAACCTGAGACCGGGATTCATCCACCACAACCAGTACGCAGCTAGTTTGCACTTCCACTGCCGAGGCTTTAACCCACATTTTCAGTGGTTGGCTCCTTAGATTATCCATAAATACGGCGAACGCACTGTCGTTACCTACTGTTGCCCAATCTCTGGAGCCGAAGGAGGCTGGAGAACTGACATGGCATGATGGCACTGGACACTCGACGTTGAAGTGGCAAGTGGAAAATATATCGTTGGCGCCGGAGGACGCATTAAAGCAAGAAGAGAGCACCTGATGCTTCGTCATATAATAATAATAAATAAATCGTTTATTTCTCACCACAAACCAAGTACAAAACCAAAAAATATTTTTTAAGTTGTAATTTATAAATTTGGTTGTGGATCGCTGGTGCCTGTGGTAGGTAAATAAAACCTGTGTTACTGGTCACCAGGCCTCCACCTCACATCGGTTTTTATAAACAATTACAATATCAAGTTGCCCAAGCCCAAACTTCATTAGTCCCTAGCGGTTGAATGGGAGATCGACTTGCACCTGCCTTCCCCAGTGAGGTAAGAACAGCTGACATGAGAAGTAGGTATCTATGCCTTTATCACCAACTGATCACAGCATGCTTTGGAGTAGTGCCTAGCCTGGGTAGTGAAACGGCGGTCGGTGATTTCGGCGGAAAGGCAGCGGGAGGATATAAACTTCTTCTCTATCCAGCGCGTTGGCGCATTAATGATCCCGGCCATCCGCCAGCGACGCCAGCACAGATAAAGAGTAAGTATAGTATATCGAAAGATTTTACAATAGACGTTAATTTTAGGTAAGGTATCAGCTTGTTGAGTAACTTGAGAGCTGCGGACCTGTGCTAAAAACCATTTTAAACCAGCAAAAACTAAGTAAATTATAATACCTACTTACAATTAAAACTATAACCACTTGCAATGTAGCAACTGTTCCAGCAGTGGACACATTAAAAAGCTGATGACTAAAAATATGAAATAGTAATAATATCTATTTATTTTATTTTGGTGTAAGGTATAAATATATTTTAAAAGCACTTAGCTCACTTCATTCACTAAAATCACAAAACACACTAAAATGGATCACGTGACATCATAACCTACATAAAAATTTAAATCTCCCCAAGGTCACTCAAATTCGTCCCTGGATATAGGAATTTGTATATGGCGACGGATGCGCTGTACGACGAACGACCAATGTGATTTTATCTAGTTCAAAATGTGTTATTTCGCCGTTAAATCGTTAGAAAACTAGTGTATAGTGTCATAATAAAGTGTTATAATAACTGTGTTTAATTGTTAAGTGGTTAGTATTACAAATAATCAATTAAATCGTTAAAATATCGAATGCGTTTGTATCGTCCGCCATTACGCTCGTTGGCGACGCGTCGCCGTTCGTAGAGATCGATAGCCCTATATCTGTCTCTGTCACTCTTACGGTAATAAAATGTAAGTGCGAGCGATTCGATTTTTGTGACTGCTATAAAATAATTTAAAATTAATTTTTAATAGGTTGTAAAGAAGTAATTGGATACAAATTTTGATGAAAAGTATGAAATTTTCTTTTAATGTCTGGTCAAGGTAATAAAATTGTAACAACCGTTTTCACACCTAGTACTTGACTGCTGCTTTTATTTGGATTTTATGGCGCTGTTAATTTTTTAATCTATGCTTGTTTTTTTTTCTTGTTTACCTACCTCTTGCTTGTCAATATAAAAATATTAGGTGATGTTGAATGAATAGCCTGAAAATTAAAAAGGTGGTCTATACGTCTAACAATTGTATGAAATACAGACACACACATTATAGGTAAATTTCAGACATAGGTATCTCAAGCAAGATTCAAGATTAGGTGAGGTAAAGGCATCTAAGTAAGTGGTACCCAACACTACCTACCAATTTTAAGACGACGACAGTCGCCAACGACCTTGAGAGAACAAAACGCGCACCAGAATCACACCCGTACTACCCAAATTTCAGTAGTTTTTTGTACTTTCCTTATTATTCTATGACTTAAAAAAAAGCCTTAGATCAAAATGTAGATATTTAAATTGTTTTTGAGATGGTAAAAAATTTCTTTCAAATATCTACGCCCGTCGGTTTTGGTGCCATTGTCGTATTTTTGTCCGTGTCAGACATTTTACAAATTAATTACACCATGTTATACGAATAAAATTCATAATATTCGTAGATCAAATTATTAAGTAAATGGTCTTATGTAGCATATATTTTTTTCAAAAAATTTGGACTTGCCGTTTAAACGTGATTCTCATTTTAAAATGAGCTACTGAGGGGTATCTGTGCGTTAAGAAGATCAGTAGAAGTTAGATGTTTCTTCTTTAAATAACTAAGTAGACTACCCAAAAATAAATATCTATCTATTGATGGTCCATTCATAAACCGACTAAATTACAGTTTGATTTCAAGACACAAATATCTCTCAACCGTCTCTACCTTGACATCTGCCTAGCAATTTTCCCAATTATTGTTGGGGTCGGCTTCCAGTCTTACCGGATTCAGCTGAGGACCAGTGTTTTACATGGAGCAACTGCCTATCACAGGGCAACACAATACCCCTTGGCAAGACTGGTCAGATCTCAGGCTTCTGACTACCCATAACGACTGTCAAAGATCTCTACCTTGACATACCTACCTAAAACAAACTATACCAGCTGGCCACCACAACACAATAGTAAATATCTGTAGGTATAATACCTACCTACCTACTTATCCGCCAACAACGGATGCTTATTTAGCCAATCAAGGGCAATCTTGGCGTCGATCCAAATCCATAACCAAACTTGCCAACGAAAAACATGGCCCATGATTAATATTCCGCAAAGAAAACACATTTCCTATCCCTTCTCTCTGGGAGAAGATTTACCGGAGTATGTTTCCTGATAGCAGCTACCCCGGGCACAACCGGTCACTTCTAGGCAAGTGTGCTTCACCGTCGACCACGTCATCGCTTAGCTACCATCATATATAGTGGTAAAACGAGAGCCTTTCAATTACCTATAAAAAAGGTCTGGGTCATAGCCCGTAATCCACCACACGGGTCCAGTGCAGGTTAGTGGATGTCATATGTTTGCTTCTTCGACATGCCGGTTTCATCACAATGTTTTTATTTACCGTTTACCCAATGACAATACCCATAAAAATGATTTCTTAGTTAAAACAGGACAAACCAAACATATTCGGGCATACTGCAACCAAATTAAAAATTGATCGGGCAATTTAAATTCGTAATCACGCTTGTAGGTACTCCGTCGGAAAGCTAATTTTGCCGTAACACGTAACCATTTTAAAAAGAGCTCTTTAACTGAACAAATTGGTTCTGATTTCGGTTAAAAGTTTATGTGTCTATAATATATATTTTTTTCCTAGTTGTCTTAAAGATTAAACGTTCGATGTACAATTGATATATTCGTCCGTGCAGTCTATTTATATAGTGCGACCAGTATATGCGTTGGATTAAGTGGCAGAAGATTAAAAACTTGCCCACGCGTTTGTAATAGAATTATTTTAATGGCTTTTGTATCGAGTGTATGTGAGTTATATTGGTGATCTTATTACCAACAGACCTATGTGGCCACAGATAAAATTATTACTTGTTGAAAATAAGTTGTTTATAGAATTTTTCGTACCACTTGCTCAAAAAAGTGACATTCTATGCCACAAAAAGCGAACATAACAATAGTCATTTTTAATCTGTTAAAAACAGGGAAAGAAAATTGTACTGAATTTCATTCATCCTCTAGGGGGAGAATGTGATTTAAATTTGGAATACTTACCGAAATTTATACTGAACTACATCTGTGTTTACACCATTGAGTTTGTATATAAAGCATTATACATATTTTTGAAAAAGGAATACGCATTTATTATGCAGTTATGATTATTAAATAAAATTACGAAAACCGACGAGGCCGTATGAGCTTGATGCCTTTGCTTTTCCGAAAAAAAAAATATTAGTCTAGGAATTTGCCGCGTTTTTGTTTTCTTCAAATACATAAACATTAATGCTTATCTCATATTATTATTGTGTTAATTTTTTCGCAAATGGTACGAAAAGTAGAGTATTTTCCTCGGTGATAAAGCTGTCTTAGTCTTGGGTGAACTTAAATCCCTCGCTACACTCAGGACTCGTCTTAAATCCCTCGCTTCGTTCGTGATTTAAGTTTTTAACACCCTCGCTACGCTCGGGAGTAAACATCGAGTCCTTCGTTACGCTCGCGATTTAAATCGTCACCCGCGACAGAAGACTCTGCTTCATCCCCTTGGTTAATAATCTACTATATTTCTGATTATTCAACATCATGAATAGGTGCCAATTTGCCGCTGGTTGGCCTAGGTCAGAAAACATTTACCTTCATAATTATTAGTCTGTATAATCTATACCAATAGAACTAACTAAATCCACCGGCATTAGTAAAAAAGGATACGTTAAAACGGTATAGGACGGTTGGCATCTTCCTACAAACGTTCCATTCTATACGAAGTTACAGTCAAAGGTTAAAATAGCCTTATGTGTCTACCTTGGCATTTAAAAGTCTTGTGACTCAGGGCCACCTAGGTAATCCTATCGTCTATTTATAACAATATAATTGCAATACACACAGACACGCATGAGATTCATTGTAAACTGCAATTTGCAGCTGTTTTTGCGATAGACAAAACTTAATTTGTTGAAGTGGTATAGAAGACCGCAGAAGCTTTAGCAGGAAACAAAATATTTTCTTTGATCGAAATTAGCGCTGCAAATAGATAAAACTACTTAACGAAATAGACCTCACAATCCGAAATCAATCAGCATTCAATGTAATGGTACCCCAAAAAAGCTCGGCTCTACTCGGGTGTCATCGTATCGGCTCGCACCGTTCGTTCGTCGTCGCCGGCGCAACCCCGGACATAAAACGTAAATAAAAATATAAATATTTCGACGGATATCGCCAGCACGTGCCTCGGTGGCGATGCCGCTGTATTTTAACATTCAACTCCTGAGCATTGTTTGTTTTCACACTCGATAGCCTGTTCCATCGCGTGAGCGTTTTATTGAGTGATACCTATGATGGAATGTCGTTTGTGAATACTTGTGATGTAACCGATTCTCAAGGCTGTTCGGAATACGCCACGTTATTAGCGTAAGTGTCGACGCATGCAATGAATAGTTTTCCACGTGCAAATTGGCTGGTACCTGGAGATAGAGTGCGTGCTACTGTTGGCCAATTAAAATACATTCATCATTCATCGATCAGCTGATGTAATTGTTTGCAAATACGTGAGGAACGTGGCTGCATTGTAATGTGACGAAGGTTCAATGCCAATTTCTTCATGCTGGGAATGTATGAGTCAGAACAGAGGCAGTAGAGTGTCTTTGTTTTAAAGGAAAGCGCTTTCTTGCTTAAGTTATCTAAGTTGCCCCTAAGCTGGGCAATCAGCGAGTCTTAATTCCTCTATGGAGATGATGGTGTTGCAAGTGTGGTGGTGGAGACGTAGTCCACGAACAGCACCCGTCCGAATAGCACCGGCGCGAATAGCACCGAGCCTAGTCCACGAACAGCACCTATCAATATTTTTGGCAGGTGCTATTCGTGGATACAAATCTATTTTATTATTTGTGTCCACGAACAGCACCTACGGCTCGGCAGCCTAGTGCTGGGATGCATTTGTTTAACAGGACATTATTAAATGAAACATATCGATAAAAATCACTAGAACGTTTATTAAGAAAAAAGCCTTATGATAATAATTATTAATCTTACAAAATAATAAATCTGTAACACTTTCTTAATTTTTAATGTATCACAATCAGTCTTTTCAGATCACCTCACCTTTATTGCAAAATTAGACTTAGTTTAATCTTACTAAATAATATCACTTTCTTATTTTATAATATATCACAATCAGTCTCCACATATCACATTTATTGAAAAATCAGCAAATACAAATATTTCGGTCTAGGCGACATTTAAATATAAGAAAAAACAATAAAAAGTCTTATGATAATAATTACTAATCTTACAAAATTATAAATCTGTAACACTTTCTTAATTTTTAATGTATCACAATCAGTCTTTTCAGATCACCTCACCTTTATTGCAAAATTAGACTTAGTTTAATCTTACTAAATAATATCACTTTCTTATTTTATAATATATCACAATCAGTCTCCACATATCACATTTATTGAAAAATCAGCAAATACAAATATTTCGGTCTAGGCGACATTTAAATATAAGAAAAAACAATAAAAAGTCTTATGATAATAATTACTAATCTTACAAAATTATAAATCTGTAACACTTTCTTAATTTTTAATGTATCACAATCAGTCTATTCACATCAAAGGTGATGAGAGTAGCGATACTGTGTAACGTGCAAAGACACGTGACACAGTATCGCTACTCTACAATTCTTATAGGGTGCAGCTTGTCGTACCCTTGCGCATTGCGAGCAAGCAATTTTCGACCGATTCCACCCATCGGACGCCATACATTGGACCTTTGGCTGATAGTGCGTTAAGACTGTTTATCGTGTAGCCGTGATTTCTTGTCACTGTTCTAGCGACGCGACAATGCGCCGGAGCACACGAAAGTATGACGAATTTAACCGAACGCTTCCGGAGCTTGTTTACGTAAAATTGCAAATAATATTATTAGTTCGGATAGCTCGGCAGGGCACAAAGGACGTCACAAGAATAGTTTATAATAGTTTGTATCTGTATGTTCCGTGCTAACAAAAGGTGTAGTAGATTTATTAGTGAGTATCTATAAAACACAATAATGGAGCCTGTTGCCGGTAGAAGTGATAAAAATAGTAACATTAGCTACATTTCCAGTAGAAAAGGAGCGCCATTACTAATACATAGTGATAGACAGTACAGAAAATTCAAAACATATAAAAATAATGCTAATGTGTTATGGCGGTGCATAAAAATATCGTGTAGAGGGTTCCTGACGCTTGATGGCAATGAAGATGTAATAAAAATTACAGAACACACCTGTGAACCCATGAGCAGTGCCCAGACAGAAATAAAGAAAAGTATGGATGAACTTCGACAAGAAGCTGCAGCCACCGATGGTCCTATTCCTACGTTATACAAGAGCAAAATAAATAAACTACTCGATGAAGGTCTCAACTTAGTAGCCGATTGCCCAAATTATAAAAACATTAAGTCTAGTCTTTATAACATAAGAAATAGGGCTTGTGGAGTTAGCCGACTAAATGCAAAAACCGCGGGCGAGGTACAAGTAAGTAATCTTCTAGCCGCCATCCTATTAATATTATTATATTATATTATTATTCTTTTATTTTTTTATTCACAATATAAAAAATTGCAATTTGAAATATATAAATTTAATCAGTAGGTAGTAGTTCACATAGACTATGAAGTAAAAAAATTAAAACAACTATTTTTTTATTTTGCTAAAACTGTACGTTGAAAGTTAGTGTTTTAATTTTTTTCTAGATCCGTGATTTTGTTACACACAATGATATATCTACCTAATTTGTCTATTTATGAACACCTTTTCTAGGTACTTTCCCCATATTATTAAATATTTTTTTTAAATATTATTTGTTTTTTATAATTATATTTATTAAAAATGTAATTTTATGATATTGCTTATGGATTATAGGAGTATAATAGTAATAATGTTTGGACATCTATATACAGCACCATTTAATCCTAAACTAAGCTAATCTATTTATTTTAAGGTACCCAAACAATATTTGGACTTCTTGTTAGCTGATTACTACGATGGGAAAAATCGAATTCTACTATTCGCCACGTCAAGAAGCAAAGAAGAACTTGCCAAAACACGTCATCTGTATTGTGATGGAACTTTTAAATCTGCGCCGAAACCTTTTCTGCAGATTTATAGTATCCATGGTGATATCGATGGTGTCGTTAAGCCGTTAGCATATGCTATGCTTCTAAATAAAAAAATGTCTACATATAAAACATTATTTCAATTATTAAAATCTTCGATACCAGCAATGA
Source organism: Orthosia cruda (assembly GCA_964057195.1). NCBI lineage: Eukaryota > Metazoa > Arthropoda > Insecta > Lepidoptera > Noctuidae > Orthosia > Orthosia cruda. Next base: position 33,173,828 of record OZ059829.1, on the reverse strand, counting down.
CTGTAGATTTTTTCACGAGTGACTTTGAAGAAGCCGCAGTGAGAGGAATACTGTCTGTATTTCCCAACGTAGCAGTAAAGGGATGTTACTTTCACTTTAAGAAGGCGTTAAAAAAAAAACAGAAGGAGCTAGGTCTTAACGACAATAGTATATATAGAAAGCACGTTGCTCTATGTACAGTGCTCCCTTATTTGCCACCGAATGATTTAGATGACGCTTGGCTTTACATTATGAGTGAGAGTCCTCAAGATAGTAATATAACAAAATTTAACGACTACATGATCACACAATGGATTGACCACAAATTTTGGTCAAACAAATGGTGTTGTTATGGCCAGACTCACAAAACGAACAATTATACTGAGACTCATTATTCGGTCATTAACAAATCAATTAATAAAAATAATAAGAACTTACTTAATGTTTTAAGAGTCTTACAGGAAAATTGTAAGAATTTCACTGACATACGAAAAAAATTTGCTACTTCTAATTCACAAAAAAATGCCGCAAAAAGAAACCAACTAATAGACAATATTATAAAAGAATATAAAAGTGGATTTATTTCTCTTGGCCACTGCATGGAAAAGCTGCGATTTTAAGGCTTTCTATTTTTAAATTTAAATTAGAATAATGTAACACCTGCGCAATCGACGGATAGTGAAGGACAATATACAAAATGTTCACGGAGCGCTGTTATTAGTACATCAATAAGGATCTAAGGCTGATTTTGCTGATTTTTCAATAAATGTGATATGTGGAGACTGATTGTGATACATTAAAAATTAAGAAAGTGTTACAGATTTATAATTTTGTAAGATTAGTAATTATTATCATAAGACTTTTTATTGTTTTTTCTTATATTTAAATGTCGCCTAGACCGAAATATTTGTATTTGCTGATTTTTCAATAAATGTGATATGTGGAGACTGATTGTGATACATTAAAAATTAAGAAAGTGTTACAGATTTATAATTTTGTAAGATTAGTAATTATTATCATAAGACTTTTTATTGTTTTTTCTTATATTTAAATGTCGCCTAGACCGAAATATTTGTATTTGCTGATTTTTCAATAAATGTGATATGTGGAGACTGATTGTGATACATTAAAAATTAAGAAAGTGTTACAGATTTATAATTTTGTAAGATTAGTAATTATTATCATAAGACTTTTTATTGTTTTTTCTTATATTTAAATGTCGCCTAGACCGAAATATTTGTATTTGCTGATTTTTCAATAAATGTGATATGTGGAGACTGATTGTGATACATTAAAAATTAAGAAAGTGTTACAGATTTATTATTTTGTAAGATTAATAATTATTATCATAAGGCTTTTTTCTTAATAAACGTTCTAGTGATTTTTATCGATATGTTTCATTTAATAATGTCCTGTTAAACAAATGCATCCCAGCACTAGGCTGCCGAGCCGTAGGTGCTGTTCGTGGACACAAATAATAAAATAGATTTGTATCCACGAATAGCACCTGCCAAAAATATTGATAGGTGCTGTTCGTGGACTAGGCTCGGTGCTATTCGCGCCGGTGCTATTCGGACGGGTGCTGTTCGTGGAGTAGGTGCCCAGTGCCTGTAACACAGGTTAGTTCATAGCGCGGGACTGGGTCTAGTTCTGCCCTTTGCTGCAGCGCGTCTCATTTACCTCACCTGCTATATTTATGTGGTAGTAGTACCTTACCTACCTTAGTTGATTACAGTACCTACATTATGGTCCAGCTTCCAGGGTGGCATTCAGAAACGTCCTTATTCAACTACCATATCGGTTGCATCTCAACATCTCCTAAAATGAATGTTGCATGTTGTTAATCCTGCTCCAGCTACGCACATTTCTAAGACTCTCATCAGTCAGGTATGGCAAACCAAAGGAATGTCAACAAAAAACGTAATTTTACAAATATATATCCGATATCATAGGAACAGGCATTCCGTTACCGATTCAGGCGGAAAATTATACCGCGAAACAGAAAACATGCGAAATAAAAAGCAGTTGGTTTTTCCATGCTAACGCCATTTAGGTACATGGAAACTTGTACCATCCCACTTTGAATGTGTTTTACATACACTAGGAGGATATCAGGAACACCAATGGAACAAGAATAAAGTAGATAGGTGTCTTCAGGACCCGTACAATGGGACGCTGACTCAAAGATAATTTTCTATAGGACCACCTGGTTTATAATCTTAGTATTCTATAAGTTACATGCCTTTGAATACCATGTAAATTAATATCAGTTTCCTTATTCTAATTTCCAAGATTTATTCGTATCGCGCCTACAATTTATTTGGCTTGAATGAATAAGTAGATTTATTCGAATTGATTGTGTTACACCATTGTTTGTAGGCTTGTATTCTCGACATTCAATTGTTTAGTTTTTGGTTATTTATCGTATTGTTGTCGGAGAGAAATTAATTTTGGTTTGTGTATAGAATTGTTAATGTATGTAGATAATAAATTCATGCGGTTGAACGGGCCGTCTATTGAATTTTCCAACTTACACATTCCTGCACATAAAAGTAAGTAAATAATGGCTTTACTGCTGCAGTTACTCAAAAACTTTTCTCAGATAAACTTTGTCCATAATGTAGTCGGTCTATTTATTAGCTTTATGGTGGCATTCTTCTGAAAAACAACTGAAGATCATTATAGTTACTGTCTAATAATAAAGTTAGGATGTTATGATATAAGGTAAAATGAAATAAGCAGTTAGAGTTTTTTTTACTATATTAACACGCTTTTATTAGCTTGGTATGTATATATGTAACGGAATCTTGTGATTTTTACCCCCTTCAAAACGTCGGCTTAATTTGAAACTTAGCACACTTATCATGGACCGATGACAATGCAATAATTTAAATATTTTGTCCCATTATCAAAAAAGCGTGGGGTGCTTGCTGAAAATTGTTATAATAATTTATTGATAGATAGATATTGGTAAAACTAGAGACAATTTGAAAACATCTTAAAAAGCACCTCAAGCTTTTTTATAGTAAAATATATTTTTGTTAATCACACGATTCTGAATTAAAATGTAATGAAAATTATTTTCTTCTTCTTTTACTTTTTACTCACTAATTAAGTTTTAGATTGCTAAATAAGTTTGAGTATTAAGTACTACTCTACCTACGTATAAATAAACAAAACCATACCTATCTCTGAAATTCATTCTAGTCATTATTATTAACGTATAGGAGTTTCATGTAAAATGTAAGTTCAAAATAATCAAGCCAAGTTGGTAACTGTAATTGATTAAAATAGGTACCTACACTTGAAACAATAACTGTTTTCCCAATTATTAAAATCGTAGCAAAATCTTGGAGAAGCTTATTTTTACCTGCCTACGGCAAGGTGGGACAATTTTATAGCTAAGACACTAAAATATTATAGAAAATAGTCGATTCAAAATTCCACCAAACAAAACTCTCTTTTTTACTATATCCATAAGAAAGTACCGACTGGTGACTAGAAAGTAGAATGTGGAGGTAGGTATACCTACCTATAGGAACAAAAAAGACGGTCGGGCGTTCGGGACAAGGCAGTCGGCGCCGGTCGCGTCGGCTGAAAATATCCCGCACCCACCCTTCATGAGACTGGCTTACATGGCGAAGGAAATATTTTCTACTGTGCTATATTTTTGTAAAAAAATGAGGGTATGTTGTGCCTACTTGGCAATTAAAGTTGAAAATGTAGGGATAATAAGAGCAATTAAAATCACTTTAATGATTGAGGAGAAACGCATATTACTAAAAGAGTTATGAATATAAATGTGGATGAATGGAAGGCCAAAGAAAAGATGGACTGTGTGAGGAATATGAAGGAAAAGGAAGTCAGTGATGGCGTGACAGGCAGCAGGGGACAGGACGGTATGGAAGAAGAAGAAGACGTGTTGCGCAGACCCCAGGTAGCAGGGGATAAGGGCTAGCTTTGTTAGTGAAAAATGTTACAGCGTTACCTATAACTATGTCTGTCAGAGAAAGACCTTTTTACTAATTTACAATACCAACAATAAAATGTGGGAATGTCTCTGTTCCTAATCGCTCTCTCGCTGCTGAGAAGCGTGACTCCGTTTCAGACTGTCAACGGCTTTTCGACATCTGTTTCGATCAGCAGCCTGGTGGAATGCGGCGCTGATCGGTATGTTCAGTTGCTCCGATATTTGATCTGACCACCGTTCGGGGCTTCGCCCACTTGGTCTTTTACCCTCTATATTGCCAGTTATCATAAGCCGTTCCATGTTGCTGGTTCCTCTGCATGTGTGAATGTAACAAAATATATATTTCCCAAATGTTTTATTTGCTTGACCTGTGCAATTTTTTTTTTTAAAAATACAACAAAATATTTGTACTTGACACATTGTGTGAAAATTTTATATCACTTTTACTTAAATATTACCTAAATAGATTTATCTAAAGTCAAAGTCCGTCTTTAAAATCCCTACATTTTAGCTAAACACACAAATCAACACGACACAAACATAAATCTACTAATACAAAATCCAACAGATAAGAAATCGAAACCACAACCAATATTTGAACACCATATTTTTAATTTCTATACTCCGCTCCGTATGGCCTACACACAATGCGCGCGTTCCCAATCGCTCGCGACAAAAATGTCGGCCATTTTGTCTACGTGTGAGCCGACCCGGCCCCTCCCGCCACCGTGGAGGGGGGCGCTATACAAAGACTTCCTATAACTTGATACATGTCCCGCACGAAAATAGTCCTTATTGTTAGGTAATAAGGGTTACAGTAAGTGTCTGTTTGTAAAAGATAGGGTAGTATACGGGCTGTTTATGTAGCCAAAACTGCCGCTTCATACAGCGACGGCGTCACAGCCATCACTTTCATTATTATTGGGCGATTCACGGCGTTTACCCGGCACTCGGCGAGAATCTCTGTTCCGTTGTTCAATTAAAATCTAGGCGATTGTTATTTTGGTTGTTTCCGTTTTTGATGTAGGTATTGTGTTTTATTTTTTGCTTGATATTGCATGTACGCGTGGGAATTTGGCGTGTTTTGTTGTAGTTTTACTTGGATTTGTACTGGAAATAGGTACTTACCCAAATGCCGCATAAGTTTGTATTTATGTTACTTCAATCTATAACTCTCATCCGAAATTCGAAGTACCTCTTAAATATTTCACTTCAAATAAAATTCTGTTATTTTTATCAACAAAATTAATGCGGCCATATATTTAACACAATCATGTTGTCCCCTAGTGCCACCGCATTACGATCGAAACTTACAGCGGCCCGTTCCGCAAACCCCATTTTGGTTTTTGGCGAAAGCCAAACATTCGGTCCATTTACACTCTTAATAGCCCATCCTTATTAAATTTATACTGGACACTGTTAAAATTTCAGTTGTTTAATTACACGGAATTTTGGCCCAGGGAAACCGTAATGGGCGCAGTGTGCGGACACAGCGAAATTAGGTGGTTAGACCAACAGGGTATATCATTCTGTGTTTAGGACGAGTTATATTGTCGGTAAACGTTTTCCAAACCGGATAGACGCCCACATATTTGCGCAAAACGTACTTATTAACAGCAGGCGACGATCAGCTGATGTCCCGCGACATCTGTTTCAAATACAAATCTTCGAACAAATTCGAGAGTCACTAAATACCAGACATAACTGTTATAACTCTATTCCTGTCCCTCAAACGACTGATAACCCTTGTTGAGACATTCAGCGTTTTATGTTATGAGTGCGTCGTAAAATAAAAGTGCATCAACGGCCCTCCCGTTTGCATTGTCTGCGATTAAAAACCGTCCGACAACAGAACTGTGTAGTTCCACTCGCCCATCGCATTCAAACTCGCCTCTTTAATATAGCCGCTTTACCAGGGTTCCTTTACGATTATTTAGTCGTAAAAATCAAAGTTATAGGCTATTTACACCCGTAACTGTATGTTAATCTTTGTTTTACGAGTGTGCGGCGGCTTATTATTTAATCGTTAATCACTTAACACTTGAGGTTCGTGTATGGCCAGTTTTATACTCCGTAATCTTGATTCTTTAAGAGATTACTCTACATTGTACTGGATTTATTTCGTGTCAGCTATTTTTAAACGCCTAGAGGAATTTATCGCGAGCCTAAGTATGCGAATTCGCTGTGATTCATACTACGGTTACGCTTGTGGATTAAATTAAGCATGTAAATGTTATTTGGGTTATGATAATGCTGTCCGTCTGTCTATTGTTTCACATATGCAGACACTTTCCTGATTGACTGATAGAATGACAATTTTGATTAAAACAGGATTTGAATTGTCATGCAAATTTTTGCCTGGGGTTTTTCGGCTATACACTAAAGTCTATCAAACATTGTCTAGTGACTAGACAATGTTTGATTTAGAAAGGAGGAAATGTCTATAAATTTTCGTGACAAGCATGCGTCATACGAAAAAAAATTGTTTAGTAAGTCCATGACTGTGTTTTGGCGTAGGTAGGTATTAGCAATGTGCATAGTCTCGCGTAGCACTATTCGTTTTAAACCTGTTTTTAAATTGAAACTGCTTGTACAACTAGTTGCAAGTAACTAGGTACGTACATAAATTTGCAGGTCTACAAAGTATTATAATACACATAAAACTACGCTAATTTATTTGCTGGTACTGTGGACATGTGAATTCATTTCACATTTTGCGAATATAGGGCAAAGGGTGAGGTTTATCCCGCGCTTCACATGCATTTGAGTACGAGCACGCTCGACAATTTCATGCTGACGCCCGCGATCACATGTACTTACTTAACTTTAGTCATTATTACATGCGCATTACCGCAATACTGTTAGTTCAATAAACATGCTTGGTGAATACACATGTCGTTGTTTTCTTCCACATTACACATAAGAATTTCCGGTACACATCGCACCTCAGCAGCTGGACTCCAAAATTTGTTGGTCCTTCGAGCCGGATTGTATTGATAAAAGATGATCATGCGTACATTTTTTAACATTTTGTGACGGCACTGCTGAAACGTAGACTTTTCTTTTACTAAAGATACCTAAATACCTACTTATTAGTTGCAAGATCATGGCAATATCAAAATACTGTTGTTTACTGGTTAATAATAATCATAAGTACAGTGAGAATGCACTTTAAATATTGTGCATGAGTTAATGTGTATGAAGATTAGTCTTCCTAAGGGGATATTGAACCTCACACCATCTCAGACAGGATAATCACTAAAATGCTGTGTCTACGGGCAATTTTATTAAGTGACAAAGGTGGCAGAAATCAACCGACATTGTTCCCATAATTTGCGCAGTGGAATCTTGTTGGAACAGAGACATTAAACACGGGTGTCAGGACCTCAGACAATATTCTACACATCGTTCAGTGTCTTATAAATCTACTTATGTTCCGACACATGAAACAGCTTATAACACAGGCCATACCGATGTAATCTGAACCTTATACCTTCAATGAAAGGTTTTATTTACTGAAGTTTGTTTTGTTACATATTTAAACGTGTTTGAACAATGTTTTAAATGTCTTTGAATTAACTGCGCGGACGCATCTGATTGCATCGCAATTTGCGTTGTTATTTCTCGAAGGGAGAGTGACTTATTGATAGTACGTTTATATTTTTTGATTGGGTACGCATTTTATATATTACTTTCTTTTTTAATGTTGTAAATGTATCTCGAATTGTTTTGCTAATTGACGGGCGGGCGGAGAAAAAAATTAAAGTTATAACTACATAGCTAAATCTATATTATAAAGAGGTAAAGTTTATGAGGTTGTAGGGGGTAATCTCTGGATCTACTGAACCGATTTTGATGAAATTTGGCATGGAGATAGTTTGAGACCCGGAAAAGGACATGAGATATTGATGTTGTATTCCCTTGGGATGATAAAACACTTTATACGCGGGCAAAGCCGCGGGCTGAAGCTAGTAAAAGATTCACCTGTCTCATTAAGATATTTTCACCTGTAGTTGATTATCATTTGTGGAGACTAAGAGCTATTAATTTAAAGTTTTTTTTTCATAGCGTTATTTATTTAAACAATTAACCAGTATTATCAGCAAAATACTTTATGAAAATATAAAAAAACCGTCTATAGATATCAGCCATTTTATCAAACCCTAAACCTAAGGCAAATTGAATTAACGATAATTCCATTAAATTGAAATAAATTGACAGGGCATTTAATTAGGTCTGGTACTGGCTAGTGGTTAAATTTGCCATAAACGGAATATGACTTATCTTAATTGCCTTGCTAATCAATACATTTATCCATAAAGATTATGGTTATAATTTTAATCCGGTCAATTTATTGAATACATGTTTACTTAGAGCATGTTGTTCTAGGTGCAGTTAATGAATATTGATACTTAGGTTATAAAAGCGGTACATACCTACACCACGGCCTACACCTCATTCTTACTTTGTAACTAGGTGTCTCCTATTACCTAAATAGGTAACTAGAGGACGCCTCGCGGTTTCACCCGCGTAGTTCCCGTTCCCGTGGGAATACAGGGATAAAAAGTAGCCTATGTCACCCGGGGATAGAGTAGCTTCCCAACGGTGAAAGAATTTTTAAAATCAGTCCTGTAGTTTTGGAGCCTATTCGGTACAAACAAACAAACAAACAAACAAAAAAATCTTTCCTCTTTATAATATTGTGTAGGTAATATGTATATTCATCATCAACAACTTGTTTAATATCCCTCGATACAAATTGAATCTCGGGTTGAATTCCCCAATAGCAGTGGTGTCACATCCCATACTAAGAAACCATGCCGATGTCCTGTACAAATTATATTTTGTACATCGATCGCGTTCGTTGCCGTTCCACGCATATAGATGGTGGTCTATCTATCGCCGTGGAACGGAACAGAACGCGATCGATTTACAAAAAATAGTCGGTATAATCAGATGAAAAACTCTAGTTACGTTGGCACGGTTTCTTTGTATGGGATGAGGCATCTGTATGCTAGTATTATTCGTGCTAATAGCAAGGCTGCCTGCAACATACGATGCTTAGAGTGAGCTTTTAGACCTAGACATTTTTCATGACCAACTCGGCTCAAACGGAAGTTGTTGGAAAAGAAAGCAAAACATTATTTATTTTTAAGTTAATATATTTTTTTCCTGTTGTTATATTTTTAATTGATCTAAATTATTATTATTTTATTTTAAATCTTATCAATCTTGACATCTATTTACATAATATTGTAATTTTGCCTATTATTCATTCTATTCATCATCTGTGTAAATCAGATTTTTTATTGAATTATTGTATTACTTATGTGAGATTTTTTGTGAATGTTGTGCACGTCTGTTATTGACATAAATACCAGTAAAGACCTCATTAAATATAATAAGTCCATGTTTGTGTTGTTGATGTGCCTGAAATAATTAAATTAAATCAAATAAATTAAATCATCATCAAATTCTTCGGGCTATGTCGGTAACCCTGTATCACATTTACGATTCGATCACGCAAGGAAACTCCGAAAATAGCCTTCTCCATTGTATGACTGGCCAATCTTTTCAAATAGTAAGTCTATTTCAACATTCTTCATTTTCAAATAAACACCCAGGATCTTATGTATAATCTATAGGTAATATATTAAAATTAATGTTAGCGTTTTTGAGGTCATGCTTTCCTAAATAGTTGATGTGACTGTGAATTTGTCATGAAACTTTAGTGGGTTGTTCTGCGTATGCCCGCGGAAGTTCCTGGCCTGAATTTGTATAGGAATCTCACTTTTTTGGTAGTTTTATAATTATTTTTTATTATTGTTAATACAGTACAGTCTTACAACTATTCTTTTACCATTAAACCTTGATGGGTTTGTGTTGGTACTATACTATACTATACTAACATTCACTAAAACAACCATAATTATCACGAACTATTCACTAATTCAAAGAACTATTTACGCACTTGTTTAAGCCATAAAATTCGACAAATGTTGATGGCTTAAACAAGTGCGTAAAAGAAACAATTGTAAGTACCTAATTGTGTGAGTGTGGTTGTGAGTGGTTCCATATCCAAAGGGCCAAAACGAAGCCCTACTGTTCCAGCCCTTATATAAATTTTGTTCTGAAGAATTTTTTACTTTCCATTGATCTATGAACTTGAAATTTGGTGATATTTAATGATTATTATTACGTATATTTCACTTACAAATACCAATATATTCTACATTCGGTACGGAACCCTAAATGTGCGAAGTCAGACACGCACTTGACCGGTTTTTACTTTACTTGGCATTGTATTGTAACACATGTCGCGGACACAGCTAGTTTATTTTAAAATATTACCAAATATCGTGCTAAAACCCTTCAAAACCTGAAGAAACGTGGCAGAAAATCAGAACAGAAAACTCTGTTTTTCAAAACAATAAAAATATTCCTGTAACACTAGGAAGTCTTACCCATTATCAAACCCCATAACTCCTGGCAGGGCAAGGCGTTCTAAACAAAACAGCCGCTCTTAAACCATAGTTCCTACATAGATGCGAGGCACAAGAACAAGGGAAAAGCTCCAGTTTCCGTGTCGCAATACCCTCGGGCCTTGTAGCTTTATCGTAGCTTGTCGTGGAGGAACATCCTTTTACAGCGCCCATAAGTTCCCAGGACCCAACGAGCCTACTGCCTAGTACCATATTGTAGATGGAACAGGATAAAGGAATGTTCGCGTTCTGATTTATATACCGCTAATTGTCTGGTTTTGTGTTTCACGTTATTTGGTGCAGATTGTTGTGTTGGTAATTTTATCTTTGTAGCATATCCGCCTTGTTATTTATTAGTAGACAAATTGGTGTGAAAAGGGAGTTGTTTATGTGTGTCATGCTCTCTGTAATTTCTCTCTGATGGTGGCACATGTGTTGGATCATTCGGTTCCCTTCATGATGGTTGAGCTGAGTGGTGCCGATCCATGCGTCATGTCCGTGAACGGGCGCCGTCAGTTGGGATTGGTTATAACTTTGCTGCCTCGGCCTGTTATTGTATTTTATTTTTATTTTTTTGTTACTCTAGAAGCTTTTACGTGCACGTCTTTTTACATTGTTTTCACATATATGTATTTTTCCAACTAGAATGATGTAACCAAAAAATTGTAATTAAAACTGATGGAAAAGAGTGTCCGTGGAGTTTCTTGCAAATTCTTCTCCACTGCGACCTACTGACGCTTGCGAATTTGCAACTAGTCATCTTTTTTGTTTTGTTTGACAATTCAAAAGTAGGTACCTCTAAGGTTTATTTGAAATAAACTATTTGATTTTGATTTTATTGCTTGTTAAAGTTTGAAAGTTCATGAAGACAATTCTACGAAGAAAATTAATGTCTGTACATTAAATAAAAAAACAACTGAATAAAGAATACTCCACTGAATAATTCAAAGGCAAACATGATACCATATCTAAGCACTTAATTCGATAAACGAACGCTCCCCACTTTAATAAAAGGTTCACATATAAATTAAAAAAAAAAAAGAAGTAAAAACCAGAGACATACAGCATACGAAAAATTCGAATGACGAATCAAAACAAAGTCCAGTTTATTTAAGTAACTAAATAAATCGGCTCGCATTTCGGTCACGTCCGAAGCGAGTCGTGACAGAGTATACATCACGGTGAGATAAAGGCCCTTCGTATCGTTGCCTGTGCCCACTCACGGTTCTGCTTTAAAAAAAAACGGAGAATATGCTCTTTAGCACTTAGCGTGATTCAGTACTGTGTTTTGTTGTTCTCTAGGTCTTGGATTTGCTATTGTTGTTGAGGCTTCAGAAAATTGAGACACTAGTGTGCTAGTGTGAGCTACAGTGTAGCAAAAAGAAAAATATAAAGCATGGGTCTTGAATCAAAGTTATTGCTTGCCCTTGACATGTTTTTGGTTATATCTTTATTTTGCCTACATGACTACATGTACAAGCCTTCTTGACCAAATTGGATCATATACGCTCTATTCTGACTCCATCAAGTGAAAATTTTGAAAAAACACAGCAAGTTCTTTTACTGTAGATATGCTATGAACCAAATGATTAATACGGAATTATTTAAAATCCCCGGGCAATTTGCAAAATGCCCAATATGAGTAGGCAATATGATAAAAACTATTGAAATAATTAAATTGACCAGTCTTTCTGAATAATGTCCATCACTGATTGGGCCGGGTAGTAAAACGATGTGATTTTTAATTATTATTTAAATGTTGACATTGGTTTTAATATATAATAGGTAAGTACGATTCCTATTTAAACAATAAAGGATGATGGTGAAGGAGCCGGGGCTCCAATTTCTGTCTGCAGGGTCTAAAGTAACCTAACATGAAGGAGATGATGGACTCTGAGTTCGGTCGCTTTGCTCCCTCACTTCAGCTCCCGTTATCTTCTTCGAAACTAACGTATCTGTGTCGGGGTGCCCTAAGCTCCCGAGCACGCTTCGCTCGCTCTTGGACAAATTCATTGACCATAATTATCGAGTTATCCAACCATTACGTAGAAATATTCATAATGACCAGACAAATGTGATAATTATAGAAGTTTAAATCAGTATTCATTACATTGCCCGATTTGACTTAACTAGATTCATAATGCCCGGGGTATTATTCATAGTGCCCTGATTAATCATTTGTTCCAAGACAGATATACCAATTTTAGAATGAAATGGCTTCTGTAACAAATTGTAAAAATAGTAAAATGAAAACAACGCATTACCACTTAGTGTGTGAACGCGCATTATGTGCATAGGTAATTTTTTATGCCACAAAATAATATGCTTGGACCGTGCAAAGCGGTCAGGAGGCGTAATGAAGACAAGTATAATGCAATGTTTTGACCGATGTAGCTGCTTCATTGATTACCAGTTGTTCAGTAACTTAAAAAGTAAACCAAGAGAAAAATGTTTTTAAACAAATTATGTGGTAAACCTACGTGTTTGTTGAGACAGCATATATTACACAAGTATGCCTATTTGAAAGTATTTACATATCGATTTAAAACACGTCACGGAATGTATGTTTTTTCTTTGAAAAGCCTATAAATCTTTGGCCAATCAATATTCATGAGTTAATGCTAATGTGGAACATGTGACTTCTGTGTTAAAATACCGTGGAAATACTGGTAACTGGAAAATCAAATTATATAGAGGCTGTCAATTGGTTTAACCGGTTTATTAACTGGATATGAAAAGACCCTTGACTTTTTATTAATTGAACTAGAATAGATTGATAAAATCGTTTAGTCTTAGATGTGGAAAAATAAACAAAAATAACCTATATACATAACCTTTAAACGATCCTTTTAACCTTGACTGATCAAAAATGGCGCTACGGGAATAAATTTTGCATTAACTGTTGCAAAAAACGCATTAGCACCTAAACATTAGCAGCTAAACAAAACAAAAAAGACTTCACGATTATAACTCATCTTTCAAGCACTACATTAAGTCGAAAATCAGATACCACAATCCAGCAAATTGCATGGAAGAAACATACACCTCATACAAACTACACAGCCAATTATCGCACTCAATAACGCTAACTATTCTTACGCCACCATCAGTCATACACGCACACGATCAGATATTCGCGCCACAGAATAAACAAGACTAGGCAAAAAGGGGTTCTGCAAACAAGAATAAGTTGGCAATAATTTATTCAAGAGTGAGTTATGTAGTATTAAGTTTATGTGGGTGGAGGGGCGCGGGGGTGCGCGGGGGTGCGCGGGCCGCTATCTTCTGGCAGACACGAGGAACTGACTTATGGAGGGACTGACTAAAGACCTCTACTAAGGGTTGCCTGACGATTTATATTGGATGTTATTTAGGTGTTTGATATGATTGGAAGTATACCGGTTCTGTGGTACCGTTGAGCTTGAGGATAAACTGTGAAGGTGATTCGTTGGTGATTTTAAATTATAGGTAGGTAGGGTCTTGAATTGGACCTTGATTAACGTAACATAAAAATAATTAAATAGAAGTTTTGAGAGGTCAGTAAGCAAAATTTTAATTTAAGGGTTCTATCAGACAGAGAGCGGTCACGCGGTCAAGCGTTCAAGAAGTCAGTTTGGCGTTCGATCGTGCAGTTGCCAATTGCTCACGAACGCCGCTGTTGGACGATCTACGCGGTACCACTATTGTCACCATGTTTTTTGACGATTCTTTTTCGGAAGACGAATTATTGTTTTTTTGGTCATTATCAGCAAACGAATGGCAAAAAAATAATACATGCAAGCGTACGATATAAAATAAAGAAAATACCCTGAAAATACTTCAAAAAGATACGTTAAAATCCTATTACAAAACAAAGGAACGACAATTCTTCGTGTTACCATAGTAACACAGTTGCTAAACGCGGCTGATTCTCAAACTTTCATTGGAATGCAGATGTTCACTTCTTTGATTTAGCTTTTCCACTCCGCTTGTTGGATAATTCATGCCCAATGAATAAATGAACATGCTGCGAGGTACAAAAACGGTTGGAAAAACTGTGTGAATTTGTAGCTGTGACTGTTATTTTTTACACTGTGGCAGGAAAATTAATTTCTTGTTTTGATTGAATTATTGGTGAAGGAAGGAAGTTGTATAGAGTGGTAGTAAGGTGGCTACCGTTTATCGGTGTTGTGGTAGTTAGATTAGATTAGATTAAGACGGGCTGGTGTCCGCAACTCCACGTCTAAGCGCGTATTTTGCGTACAGTGTTGTGGTAGTTATGCATATTTCGTTTGCGAAGAAGAGGGGCGTTATTTCAATGTTAATGTTAGGTAGGTAATTAGAACAATTATTGTTTAGACAAATGGATAAATACAAAGTGAAAATACTGAAATTCAAGATAAATATAAGTCGTTTTTTTATCAAAATCTTTGTACCTTCTACATGCTATATACATATTTAAATTGGATATTGTAAAGTATGGAAAAGTCAAGTCAAAGATGAAAAGGTCTGCCCACTTCAAACATTTTCAGAAAATATGATGAAACTCAATCTGAATGAAATGATTGAATAAATCTCTTCAAAGTGATAGTGAACAGGCTTCTTCTGGGTAACCTCAATCCATCGTCGACTTTGTCTCTGTCACCTCTGACCTAGACCTGAGTCAAGAGCAAACCCATCACAGAAAAAAATAATCTTGATTTCTTTATTTTCAGGTCATTTCAGCAGCTATTGCACCGTGAAGTTGGAAAAGGCGTATCCACATAGCAAGGACAAAATGCCTGACAGTCACATATAATAATACACTATCATGAACCTTTGGAAACCACTGCTACTACCCGGCATCGCACCCCGAGTACCGAGCCCAACAAATGCCACGCTGCACAACTTCTAAAGAAAGCCAGAGTTATTGCCCGACAGGGCCGAGATATTATATAAAGACTGTGTTGCGTTTGTTTTATGTTTATATTTCAAGGCAGTAAGCCTTAAGTAACGAGTGATTTTTTTTTATTTTCAGGGTCCTTCGTAAGTAGTATTTTTGGAGGTTAAAAGGTGATTAAAGGTCAATGCAAAAATTAAAGCCACCATTTTTGAGGTCAAAGTATTCGTAAAGGTATAAGTTCCAATATAATGTCTTTGCTGACGTTGAGATATTGTCAGTGAGTAATTGAAATTGTCTAAATCAATTGTAATTATTTCATAAATTATGGATATTTCAAGAATTATCGGACACTTGTACAATATCTTACTCCTACATATTGCGTCGTGGTAAACTGATAAATAGTATAAAAATATATTTTTTATTTTCCCGAAAAACTCAAGCAAAGCCAAGACGAGTTGCTAGTACCGCAATATTTATGTGCCTTTAGATCCACATTAAATACATTAAACGTTCATTTAGTAATAGGCGTTCAATATAAGTGGGTAGTATTTTTGTTCGAGAGCCGATTCAATTTCGTTGTGCACTGTAATTGAGCACTTATGGCTTCGGGCTTTGGCTACAATTATGGAAGCCTTTTTGGACTTTTTATGAGCTTCTTAAAAATCAGTTTCTGTATGGGTTTTTTCTGATGCTGCGAGCTGAATTTCACTTATGTGGTTTTTTGCACTTATAGTATTTTTTGACAAGAATATGCTCAAACCGACTAATTTATGTAAGTACATAAATTATTCGGTTTGAGCATCTTCTTGTACCTACCTAAATACCCACCTTTAAGATTAAATACCGTCTCTACATAATGTAATAATTTTATGAAAGTAACTAGGTATTTCAGTAGACAAGGACCGATTTCTGAAATAAGTATTTGAGGTTAAGAACGATTTCAGTATCTGTCAAATTATACTTATGCCTGAAAACCTGTCAAAAGCTGGCACTAAAATAGGGTCTTTTTCTTATCCTCAAATACTTAAATAAGAAATCGGCCGTAAGAGTAGGTATTTTTAGAAGCATTTAAAGTAGCATAAGTTTTTTTTTGTTTGTAAATAAATGGAAACTATTGACTCAATTTATTGTTTAATTGTCTCCTTTATACTTTTTAATGGCACTCTGACTTCAGGTTTTCTCTATGCCCGGGTTTCCCTCATGTGGCCCAAACTACAGCATATGTTAAAGGGTTATTTAATAGTCTTCGAAGGTCGTAGGCTTATGTCCTGTCATTATTTATACGTGCACCATTAGGATCTTGATATGGACTTGGTGATATTTATGATGGAACTCGCAAATGGTGCTGAGTTAAAATATATTCGTATACTCTATCAATTTCCAGATGTTTTTGTTTGATACTCATTATTCTGTAGAACAAGTTATGATATAGACAAGAATATGTCACATTATTATCAAAATCAAGCGTTTGTAGTCACACAGAGCCCATAAAGTAATTTCTAGATTTATGCGGTGCCATCGTTAAGGCGCAGATACCCCTCAGTAGCTGATTTTAAAATGAGAATCACATCTAAACGGCTAGTCGTCATTTTTTAGAAAAAATATATGATAAATTGGAGTATTTTCTTGATAATCTGATATAAGTAAATTTTGAATTTTATATTCGTATAAAATAGTGTAATTAATTTGTAAAGTTATGTCTAACACGAACAATAAAACCGCAATGTCACCAAAACTGCCGGGCGTATTTTAATGAAATTGTCACTATCTCAAAGACAATTTAATTATCTACATTTTGATCAGAGGTTCTTTTTTTAAGTTACAGATTAATAAGAAAAGTACAAAAAACTACTGAATTTTGGACCGCGCGAGTGTGAAACATGTGCGCATTTTGTTCCCTCAAAGTCGTTGGCGGCTATCGTCGTCTTAAGATTTAATTTAATTCATCATGATAATGCTGGACTGCAAGAACATTTCTCTAGGTCACGGTAGGTGTAGCTGTTATTTATTAGGTACAATGAGAGCCACATTGATTAATCAAGTCACGATATTTCTAAGAGCTAAATATACCTCCATTTCCAATGACAACAGGCGTGTTCTTAAGCAAGGCCACGCCTATACCAAACTTAATTAATTAAAGACTTAATATAATTTAAATAACGGATGTATAAATATAAATAATTGACCACGTTTATACGTTACATATACATAGAAGCAAATATAAATCATTCCTTGAAAAGCCAGAAAACCGTGGAAATAAATTTAAGATGTTTTTCTATAGATAAAAACGCTAATTTACTACTTAGCAACGTCTATCGCTTTAGTAATGTATAATTAATTTGAATCTCTGCTATATAAGCAGGAAAAAACTTGTTTGGTGGGTAGTTACCTAAACTGATACAGACATAAATACTGCATCTGTGCATATATCAATAGATTATACAAAATATATGGTAAATTCGAAAATTCTGTTTTTAAAAGCTATATTTTTTCTATTTTATTTGCTTGCGGGGTGTTTAAGGTTAAAAGGTTTATACAAATATAGATAATACATAGATGGCGCCGTGAATTGGTCATTTATCTAGGCACATATACCACATTTATAGAAACGGATACCTTCCCTTAAAAGGTAAATCAATGTAACAATTAGGTAGGAATTGTTCTCACGACTGGTGGCAACCATTTGAACTGTACTTAGGACCTAATAAATAACATAACAGTTACTTGTACCGTCCTTATAAGCTCTGTTTTACATGAATACAATTCACGACTACATGACTGAAAATATAATGAAATATATAAAGAAGAAACATGACTTAATTATATAAATAAACTGAATTAACTGGTACATCTTACCTTTAACGATAAACACTTATAAGGGCACTCACAAACACTCATTAAAGTCATCCTAGATTAACTTAATCTTAACTATAAACTCTCACTAATCTTGTTTCACTGATATTCAATTATCTCTTATAGATATCTCAAGGCATGCATGCACAAGAAGGATTTTTCCAAGACTAAATGGCAAACAACAAAATCGCCCTAACACAATAGCCTCAAACGTATATTTAACTTCGATAAAACAAAACAAAAACTTAGCTAACAAAACGGTTCAGTCTTTTGTGGAGAACGCGTTCGCGGAACCCTGTTGTTACGTAAAAATAAAACAAAGTTTTTGTTAAAAAACGTAACCCTTACAGCGACAAAGAACGTCAAAGAACAATTTTTTGGGCCTCCAATGGGTTAACTGTGTGACGCAACCTTGAAAGGAAATGTAATAAAAATTTGTATTCAGAAAAAAATACTGAGAGCACCTTTCTCTAATATATTGCGAATAATATCGTAAGAATCCCGCAATGTTTGGCCTTGTCCGTACCGATTTTATTACACCGTAAACCACTAAAAAGTACCTTGTTAGAGTAACATTCACAATGTACAAAGGTGTTCCGGACCATTAGGCTTGTTACGAAACAAAGGTACCTAGATAATTACACCTTCGGCGCTTTTTTAGAAGAAAGTCTTTCTCCCATTGTTGTTTTTTGCGTAAAATTGTGCAAAATTATCAATTGTTATGAGTGTTTTGTCACGCGCAATTTAGCAGGTGATGAGGACAATAATGACAATTTTGTATTCAACAAAGAAAGTATGATTTTTGTGTTCGATATTTTCAGTTTGTTTCGTACCTTTGCTGTCACAGTGCGTGAGTTTCGTTAATTTCTTTACCCAGTAAAAAAAAAGTGAAATTCCGATCAGTGATTTCCATCTATATTTTTTCTTTATCATTTCAACATACCCAGGTAAGTTTTTTCGGCCATCAATTTAATAATTAATATTCCACCGTCGTTATTTAGGCGGACGTATTAGTCTTAGCTACCTACTAGAGCTGCCAGTTAATAAATCACTGGCAATATATAGATTGTAGATACATTTGCATATCTAGGAACGGGCACGTACTGGTCGAGCCACAAAGCCGCCTAATGGAGCGACAATCGGCGCCACATTTCATAATTATCGTCTATTTTGACTGGACAATATCGGAAGCTTACAGGCCGGTCGTAGTACGGACGGTAGATTAGATACTGTTAGTATGCGTTACTGTTAGAATGGCCGTCGTATTTATTCGATTGTCGTTGAGTGTAGATATTTACTAGGAATGTGCGTTCTCTACATTTTCTATTTGAGAACATTTGAGTTTTTGTGAAAATGCGATATCTACGTTTTCAGTGAATCACTGTAAAAAAATCATGATATTTTTCAATTGAAAGTGAAGGAACTCGTCGAACAGATTTTTTACCCTTTTCTTTGAGTGGTTGCTATAACATGCTTTCATTACTTTTGCCCTGACTTTACCAGCGCAGTGCCAGAAATCTAAATATTCCACAAAAATCTTTTATATAACAATTTTCATCCCACGCTAAAAAAAGTTACCTGTCGTTGCTGAAGTCAGCCTCAAGCATAAAATATTATTTACTTATATCAAACATTAAGTTGTAAATGATAACACCAACACATTAAAGCTAGCTCACCAAAATATTATTGAGTAGTGGCCCGCCCCGGTTTTACCTGGCTCATAATAATTTGTAGCGTATCTGGAATCTCCCAAATGGAGAAGGATTTTTCAAATTTTTCAAATATTGGTTCCAGAGATTACCAGAGAGAGAACAAACTGTGAAAATTTGGGCACTCTCTTTATGTTTTTTTTTTAAACATTGCCCCACACTAGCAATTTCTTCCTGTATCGTGGGTGCGTTTACAAACATATAAACTCACATACACAACACCCAGAGCCGGAGCCGGATCTGTAGGTCACACAAATATTTGTTTCGTGCGGGAATCGAATCCGTAACACGAAGCACAGCAGTCAATCGCGCAACCACTGCGCCAACCGTGCGCCCAAAATTCAGAATTCAAATTCATTTAAGACTATTTTAAATAGTCCTAACTGAATCGTGTCACACACAAGTATCAAACGCTCCTACATCAATAGGAACATCAGCAACCATCATTATCGCGCGTTTGTTCGACGTATCAGGATCACAATGCCGCTGCCAAATGCGACCGGACTTATGATAGGGCACTTTTAATGCACCATTCTCGACGCTAATAGACCCTGATGGGCTACGCTACTGAAATATGGATTGGATGATAGGTTTCCGGGTGGCTGTGTACTTCAGTTCATGGTTTGATCTTCTTATGTCATAGAATTCAGAGTAGATGGAGGTTTTCCGAAAAGGGGTAACACTGAAATATTAACAAGCAAAAGTTTAATAAAATCTGGGCCATAATATCGAATCGATTGTCACCTTATTCATCAAAATCGGATGTACAGTTTAGGCGCTACAAACATACATAGACTGCCAAAATCATAACCTTTCCTTTTGGCTTCGCCGGTAACAAAAAGTGAAAATTAACATCGAATGCTGTCTTTTGTTTCGATATAGGAAAATGGCACCTAACATTTTTTTTTCATACTGGCACCCCAATATTTAAAAAAAGAAAGAGAAAGCACAATAAAAATCTGCCAATAAGGCGTCCACTGCTCGAAAGAGTCGGTTTATTTTTCATAGTGGTCGTAAATTGTAAGTATGAAAATGATTTATATTTCGTAGTACCTAGGGATTCTGGGTTATTTTAATTCAATCTTCAAAATTGTTGCAAATCAAATCATCATTCGTCGTTTTTGACGCCCAATGGCTCCTTCTTCTTCCTTCTTCTTATTATACGCGTTTGAATAAAAGTATGTTACCCCCTGTTTTATTACTTTTAAGTTCTTGAAGTCCACCCAAAGGTTATCTGGTAGATATCGCTGTCAGCGATAAGACCGCCACTGTACCCATAGTATTAAGTTTTTGTAAAAGATATCTGTAATTTTTGTTTTGGTGTACTATAAAGTATGTTTTAGTGTACTCTATTCTATGTTAGTTTTAGTTTATAATTTTATTTTAGTAATTTATTTTAGAAATAATATGTAAATGATTACCTAGTCAACATAGTAGTTTATGAAACTGTTGCATAATGAGGGGTATTAAAACATGAGTGTGTGTTTAAAAACCGAGCCGTAGGCGAGGTTTTTAATAGTTTTCACACGAATGTTTTAATACCTAGTTATGTGCAGTTTCATACACTACTTTATCTACACTCATAAATTGGGATTGAACCTACTAAATACCTCTTTTTGCATTTTCCATGCCATAAAATCGTGATAGCATTTGTCATATACTTTTCTCGACTTTGCAAGTAATAAATTAAGAGTAATTTCCTTCGCTGCATCTAAAATATCGGGCGGGGTCAAAATTTCTTCACATTCACTGATATCAGACATTTTTAAACAATAATTTAAATAACTCATGAAATTCAGTACAGCAAAACTTGCAAAATGTACGAATGGCGCCAAAGCCCAAAACCCAGCACATCACCGCATTAACCGCGCATGCGCTAAGGCTTAGCACGCACTGCGATCTTTATTCGCGCGATTTTTTTCCGGCCATTCTGCGACCTATGGAATTGTATGAAGTTGTGCGGTAAAGAAATCGTGCGGAAATAATACCGCAAGAAATCCGTGTTTTGCCACAGAATCCACCGCACCACGGCGCGAATTTTATTCGCCCGTATATTTTGAGCTCTATGAACAGGTAGAAGGCGATAAAATTCGCGTGAATAAAATTCGCAGTGCGTGCTAAGTCTAAAGCGGGCATTGTCATTGACAATTTAAAATTGGAATCAAATCTTTTTATAATAGGTACTATAAAATGGCATAACAAAAAAATATTGATGGAAACTCCTTAGTGATTAACTTCTTAGATTTGTCCTGTATCGTAATAGAAAAAAAATTGTTTTATAGCATTATTTTGTTAGAGAAATAGTGTTATAATACGATTCTATTTTAAATTTCGGTATTGTGTTTAAAAAGTATGCCAATATAAACTCGTTTTGAATTTTATAATTCGAATATTACGATATGAGAGTAGATAAAAACATTTTTTATTTTTTGCATAAGCCTAAACTGATTTTTTTATCAAATCTATTATGGCTAAGTAGGAGCTCGTGGCTAAATAATAACAGCCGCACGGGTCGATCTGTAAGGTTAAGCAAAGCTTGACGAGGTCGGTCCGTGGATGGGTGACCATTTCAACATACCAAGTTTCCTCCGTGCCTCGGAAAGCACGTTAAGCCGTTGGTCGCGGCTGTCATTTGAAGATCTTTGACAGTCGTTACGGGTAGTCTAAAGCTTGAGATCTGACACCAGTCTAGCCAAGGGGTGCCGTGTTACCCAGTTACTGGGTTGTGGAGGTCAAATAGGCAGTCGCTCCATGTAAAACAGTGGTACTCAGCTGAATCCGGTTAGGCTGGAAGCCGACCCCAACATAGTTGGGCAAAGGCTAGGCAGATTGATTGATTATGGCTAAGTAGCCATTTAAAGATACTAAAACATGTTCCACATCAATTTAATCACCTTAATTAAAATCCAATAGAGCACTTAGAAGACACAAAATATATATACCCACATAGATATTCAAATATACGCTTCGGCATTTTGGGTCGCCTCATTACACTTAATTGTAGGGTCATTCGCGGATGGCCATTAGGCCTTGATGGGTTGTCCCAGGCCAAAATAGCTGCACTAATGTACGGGCAAAAACTTAGGTACCGGTCAGGAAGTATTTAGGGAGTAAAAAATTAAAACACCCTCTTACTAGGTCGCATAGGCGAAGTGGGTGGTTAAATAACAATTAGGTTTAGGTATTGGATGGTTTCAAGTAATTTTAGTGTTTATAATGGACTGAAATTGGTGGTAGAAGTGGCTGGGTTTTGTTCTGAATAAATATTACCTAAACAAAATATTTTTCTTGAATTTTGTATCAGGTTGCACTAGTCAAAAATTCTTGCATACAAAGTAGTCTAGAGATTACTCCACTGTTTGACGATGTACGTTCAAAATAAAAAATGATATCAATTTGTCTCATCGTTATCTAGCCCTGTATGGAAACAGAAAAGTAAAAAAAAATACAATATTTGAAAGTTATGAGCGTCGAAAGTTCCATATTTAAACACTAATTTTAACGCATGTTTGGACGGAAATAAATAACATAAGAAGAAGGAAAATTGCAAAACGGCCTCCATATAGGGATAGATTTCAACAATGCAAATAATTTTATTTTGAAAATATACATTTAGTAGTTTTTTCATGATATCTAGACTCCCAAAGGTCTGTTCATAAAATTTCGCGCGCTCTTTTTCGTCCTAAATCATTATCCATTTCGCTACAAATATGCAGAAGTGCTAATTCGTACGAGAACTAGCTTCTTACTGCTCATCACAGCATCTATCTCTTTCGAACGTGTTGTCGGATGAGACAGCATGCATTTTAACCTCGCGCACAAAATAGTTCGTGTTGAGATTACCTGGACATGACGTGGGGTTGTCAGTGTTGCGACAATACCAACAATGAACATAATATAGATACAATAATACTTACTAGAAACACAATTACATACGTAAGTTAAATAATCTATACTATAACATTATAAAGCTGAAGAGTTTGTTTGTTTGAACGCGCTAATCTCAGGAACTATTGGTTGGAATTGAAAAATTATGTTTGTGTTGGATAGTCCTTTTATCGAGGAAGGTTATAGGCTATATAACATCACGCTACGACCAATAGGAGCAGAGCATAAATGAAAAAGGTTGCAATAACGGGAAAAAAGAATTATTTTTGAGAGCTTTTGTTGCGTGCCCTGCGTAAGCGGTTATAGTTACGCAACATTCATATATGTAGGGTAGGTAGGATAGGGTAGGTAGGTAGCCAGTTGACGGGAGCGAAGCCACGTGGGACAGCTAGTAGATACATAAATACATACATACTTAATATACAAGTAATGAAAATAAATGATGTACGACAATCATAGCACATTATGTCAAAAACCAAAAGCACAATTACAGCGAAAGGTAATGTTCATTGATGAGTTCTTTTTTTAAATACAGGCCTTACGACACACGATTTACGACGTGACAATACGACATTGCCCTGTCACCTGCGAATAGACTATATCTACTATGCGACGAAATATAAACTAAATTTTCTTTTTATCAAACCGCCCATATATCTCCAGTATTATCCAGTCCACACTTCCACACAATGGTTCATAAACATTTCAACTTATACCTACACTTTAAAAGGAAAACAATTTCTCGCTTACTTTGCCTTCAAGCGACTAGGGAAATATGTGCAGGCATAATAGATAAGCCTTTACAGTAAGTCGCCTTAACAGCTTTTGTTTCCGAGAAAATATACATTTTTCATAAACGCCCGAGGGCGGTGTGATGGAAAATTGCCTGTAATACATAAGATACAACGGTCATAATTGTTTGAATTACAATATTAAAGGCTGAACGCACGTGTAGGGAAAATTGATCACTTTTAAAGCAATTTACGGTGATTTATAACATATGCTTTGTTGTGTTGTGGTTGTGGGGATCCTGTTAGTCCTATTTAGCTGTTAGAATGAAGCTTGGAGCTCTAAAGGATTCTCTGAGCTTAGGCACTTTAAAAATCATTCAGTATTTATTTACTGAATTCGCTGACAAGAAAATGGTCGGTCGATGTGTTCAGCAGTGGAGGTTTTCCAGATGAAGTAGATGATGCATTCTCAGTTTTACCAGCTTTTATTTATCTTACAGAGTATGTATGTATGTAAGTGAGTTCGGGTCAATCTTGCAACTGAATTTTAAAGCAGTTATCATCCACCGATTAAGATGAACTTTTGCATACACTTTTAATTTGGTTGACAATGCATGGTTAGCTAAGTGACGTCATTCTAAATCCAATATGGCGGACAGTCTAAGATGGCGGACTAGTTATTTTTTGTGCACTGACATGATATGGGTATCAAATCATAGGGTTTGCTAAAAAAAATAAAGCTTGTTTTAAAAAAAGTTTTTTTAATGAATATCTAATTTTATTTATGTGGTCATTCCGAAATCTGGCCTTTTTTTATTTATTCAACCTGGCATTAATTTTCACGTTAAAAGGTTTTTTTATTATTATTAAAAGCAAGGAATTTATAAATCAGTCGACTAAATACTTGGTCGTACACTTACATCGCGTGCCTACAGGCCTAAGGGTTTTTAGCTAAGCAAAGTGCAGTTATTATGGTCATGCAAACAATTCTGCTCATGCAATCATAACAAGGTACATACATGAGTAAAAATAAACATATTATACTGACTGTACTCATACGAGGAAATGTTGTACTGAATTCATATCTAGACATTTGTAACAATAAAAAAACTTTTTTGCAAAAAAATACTACCGACTTCCAAATACAAAACTACAAAGTGAAAAATAACTTTATTTTTTAAAGTCGGTGTCTGTTATTTTTCACTTTGTAGTTTTGTATTTGGAAGTCGGTAGTATTTTTTTGCAAAAAAGTGTTTTTAATTTTTCACTTTTTAGTAGTAACTACGTAATAGGCAAGTTAGTAAGGTAAATATAACGCCAGAATAGATTTCATGAAACTTGAACATAACCGGTGAAATGAGAGATGTTATGTTATGAAATGGTATAAACAATAAATAGACATGCGATTGCAGCAATTCCGAGAGATTTGCCGTTATTTATTGATGAGTTCTGTTGTATATCTCCGAAGTTCTTCATCAGATCTTAACCAAATTAAAATGGGACCAATTTCGGAACATACTTTTTCAAACAAAAAAAGATTTTTTTAAATCGGTTTACAATTGACGGAGATATCGGTTAACATACACCAAAAAAAGAAAAAAAAATATTCATAATGTCGAACATAGAACCTCCTCCTTTTTGGGAAGTCGGTTAAAACAGAGAGGCCAAAACATGAAGACTGTCGGATGCAGTAAAACTCTGATAATTGACCAAAAACAATCATTGATTGTCTTTTCTGCAATTCACATGAATATCAAATGTCATACTGTTTACCCGTCTTTGGCGCCAGTTATAAGGATCCTACCACGGTTAGAAAATAATGACTGCCTTTTAAAATGATTTCTACACCGATTGACCACACACACGGCACATGACCCACAGTTCCGTTGTTGTTGAATTAGGTATTTTACGTATGTTTGCAATATGTGTAAGTATGTGAGTACCATGTTCCTATTTGAGCATTTCTCTTTTTTTTTGCCATTACACATTTTTGGAATGTCCCATGATATTGGTGATGAATAACTTTGGCGTAATTTATAAATTACTGATACTGTTTTGCTTAGGAGCATAATTGTAATTAAAATTTGCAGGAAATATTTTACCAAATATCATAAATACGGTATTTAAATAAAAAAACAATTAAATTTAAACTGTCGAAAATTGGAATGTATGAAAATTTGTATGTCCCAGTCTACCACTGGCAATTTCAAACTCAATTATTTTGATAATGTTCAAAGACATTATACTGAGATTTTGATTTTAAATCGTATTCCAAGGTAAAAAGGTCCACGTTGTATTGCCTTTTGGTAATTTGGTTAATATTTTACGTAGAAAAATGAATTTTAAAGTTGTCCCAAAGAAAGTTCCAAAAATGAATTGCAGTTTTTGTTACCTATTTTCGTGTGTAAAATATTAAAAAACTTCTATTTAGCAATGTTTTTCTGAACGAGCAACACCGTAGATGCCGTTAAATGCCGCCATAATGATGTATTGTGTCAGTTGCTGTTCCAAAAATTAGAGTGCACGTCACATACTCGTTTTAGAGTGAATCTCATTCCAGCTTTTGTTATTTCTGTTTCAAGGAAAGTTGACAATATTTTGCCACTCTTTTTATCTTAATACAATAGTAATTAACTTCCATTAAAATTTAGTGTAAAATAATAGGAGAAACTGCAATTTTAACAACCACAATAATATTTTGAAAAAATCAAACACTTGTTTCGTTACTTTTTTTTTTGTTACTTTGGGGTAGTAACGTATAAGCGGAAAATTTAGCTAACAAAAACGGAATTAAAAGAAATACGAAAAAACAAGAGACTGATTGGATTATAGTTTATCAAACGTTGATTATGATTAAGCACTAATCCATCTTTTTATTTATTCATAACTTTAATCCTTTTAATAGGCATTTAGACCCAGCCTT
Organism: Orthosia cruda; assembly: GCA_964057195.1. Classification (NCBI taxonomy): domain Eukaryota; kingdom Metazoa; phylum Arthropoda; class Insecta; order Lepidoptera; family Noctuidae; genus Orthosia; species Orthosia cruda. The sequence continues at coordinate 33,146,432 of OZ059829.1, read as the reverse complement.
ATGTTTTTATTTTGTTACCAATTACTCCTTTTTTGTTACTGTCCCTAAAATCTCCTGTCTTTAAACTCACTTTTAATGTATTTATTTATTTATTTTATATCAATATAACTTCTAAAGAAAATCAATTTTACTCAACATTTTTATAAGAAGTAAACAAAATCTTTCAATTTTGTTTGTTCTTCATATAATCAAACATTTAAATTGACTTTAGGTTAAAAGTAACAAAAAAAATATTAAAGCACCTAAATTAGATTTTTTTTTCACTTTTTTAGTATTTCTTTGCGATAATTTTATTCAATTTATCAAGAAGTTTAAGAAACATAAATATTATAGCCAAAGAATTTGCGATTTTACAGTTTTTTTTTAACAATTCAGGAGTAACAAAATAAGAACATTTAGCCTACCTTCATTTAGATTATTATATATTTTAACATAAATCCTAAATAAAATATGATTCCTTGTGAAAAATCTAAATATTTATGAAATAAACTATTTGATTTCAAGAAATAAAAGCGATCTATTGATATTTTTATTTTTGGCCGCTTTTTGAAAATATGGCAAAAAAAAAGAGAAACGCTCATTTATCAAATTCCTGAATTTACCTGTTAATGCTTTTAATACTTTATACCTGTACGTAGTTTAGTGTGTAGTGCTATTCTGGGTGCATCTTCCTCACATATATGATTTTACTAATGTATACTTATGTAAATATTGTACAACACTTATTTTTAAAAACAGTAAGAATGGAGTTTCTTGTGCGTTCTTGTCCATAACAAGCTACTTTTCCGAATGCACGGTAGAATCAACTTTTATATTTTATTGTTTGACGTTCAAAAGAGCCGCTTATTGGCCTAGTTGAAATAAATATATTTGAATTTGAAGACAATACCCTCATCAGGTGTCCAGTAAGGTCATATCAGATCATGTCCTTCCCTATCATTCAAGGTGCATTCAAGAGACATGACCACTTGACCAGCCCACGATCACTTTAGACCGGCCTCCTTAACAAGCTTGAATTTATTCGTCAACTGCAATTACTACCAAGAACAGCGGGAATACAGCAAATTGCTAAAACCTTAAGTGGCACTCGTGTAAGCACAATACATATTAATTCCGTGCTAGGAGTTACTTAGTAATTAATATTGATAATTACGTAGAAGCTCGCGTTGTTAATCAGACACATACAGATAGCGTTTGGTAAATAATATCGTGTGCGTGTTCACGAATCGTAGAACAGATATATCGGTGAACACACTGTAAGCTATTGTTTTGTTACTAAAACCAATCCGGAGTTTATTTACAAACGTACAAGCAACTGAGGCGAAATTAAAACCTGCCACGTTATCACAATTGGCAATAACCAATCTCTTATCGGTACATATCTCTATAGACCTTTTAACATAACGAAGCGCGGCCGCGGGCGGCGAACTAATCTCCATAACTTTAATCCTTTAACCCACGCAGTGCCAGGAATCCAATCAAACAGTACAAGCACCCCCGCCCAGCACCCTCCCCGCGCGCCCCACCTCGCCCCCTCCCGCGTCTCGCCTACGCAGCCTGTCCCGAGTAATTATCAAAGCTTTAATGACGTCATAAATCGAGTGTATAATCTAATCTGGAAAAGCCCCGGGCTCCAGCGCGCGGCTTAATGGTGTGAAAGCTACCTTATCTCCCGCCATGTGTGAATAGAGCTTTATACGCGGCCGCCTGAAAGCTCGCGCCGGGAAACTTTGGAAAAATATGTCGTAGAACATTCGAGATAAGAATGTGGGACGTGGAACGCTTTCAAGTTTAATAGAAAATCGAACATTATCGTAAAGGAGATGTCTTTGCTAACAAATTCTTTGGAAGTGTATCTTGTATAGTATGTAGTAGTTAAGTACGGGCTGTAGGAGGATTATAATGCTACGCACACACTACCGTACATGACAACACTATTAAATTCACTGTTAGTGACTATCAAAATTGTTGGACGATCAACATACAATCGTCTTAGAACAACAGCTTAGAGAGTCACTGAAGTAAAATTCAGTTAGAAATTTTGAAAATGTGGTCGTTATAACTGTCTCGATTTTATCGAAAACAATGAAATACACATAAAAGCAACTAATTGCGCCAATCTAATTATAAATTCATCACGACTTTGAAATAAGTTTTGATTAACTTTCCTTTTCGTGACGGGTTTTTTTCAGAAAGCAAACTTTTTGTAAAGTTTTATGATTTTGAAAGTCCCGAATTGAATGTTTTACGATTCAGTTTAACACTTCCTAACGATATCCTCTTGGTGTTGCATCGCGATTTCATAGCTAAAGGTCAATCTCTCTGTATCAAATCGTTGATTGCACATAATGGTCGGGGCCAGACTGTGAGTGCCGCCGGTGTTCCGACACTATTATTGAATTACACGCCAAATTCAATCTAACGCCTTTGTAAGGCTGAATTATAAAACTGCGTACACTTTTATAGCCTTCGATTCGACACACATCCACAGACTACCCATAAACGCTCGTCTCAACTCAACCTACTGCAAGATTCTCAATTTAAATGTCAAGTTTTTTTTGTCTCTCACCTTCTACGGAATGGGAATCTCTGGTTCGATTTGTTTAATACCGTTTATGCGACGATTCGATTTTAACTAGCCATCGATTGCGGTGAATCGATTTGTTGTTTCTCACGTTTTTGTTTCGTTAACCTTTCGTGTAATTGATTTATTATCTGTAATAGTTTTTATATCTGATTTTTTAAATCGATTTTTGTGGCAGATCACGGATTTTTTGAGAAATTTTTGACCAGTTAAATTAATTCAAGAAAAATCTGACTTTTAATACTTCGCGCACGTTTTATTCCACAGCTTCGGGGCAAAATTTCGAATTGCTACTTGGAAAGAAATCGGTGTACAAAAAATTATAAGCTGCAAAATAACGATAAGAGTTAATGAGTGCTGTTGGTATAATTTTATTTGTTCGACGGCTTTTCCACTATCAACCGCATACGCCTTAATAATCTATGCTCATAAGCACACCATACAGCCATTATCCTAAAATTCGTCTCTCGCAGAGATCCCCCGCCTCGCTGCTTAATGAACGAATAAATAAATTGAGCCCTTCTTGTAAACAGCTAACGTGATACTCTTAAGGGCCCCACTGTACGGGGTAAGTGGATTTCTGTGTTGTACCGAACCTATATGTACTATGTGTGTACATAATGTGAGCTCTGCGAAATTGCTTGCTGCGAAATTTCGAGTTTTATTCCGATATACATTGAGCTATATGTTCTGAACGAGATCGCTTCTTTTACGGACCGTAGACGAGAAAGTTCAATGAATTTCAAAATAAATGGTAAACAATGCTTCGTGTCTCTACTGGCGTTGTTGTATGCTAGGCTTGGGTACAATAAATCTATTCATGTTTGGGCATAGTGCGTGCACTATTGGAGGGAAATTTAACTAATAAGTCACGTAAAGGAATTAACAGTGGGGAAAATAAGCCCGCTCGTGCGTACAGCGGTTGTTAAATTTAGTCAAATTATTTATTAAACAATCATAAATATATCCGATGTTGTGTTGATAAGGGTTTTTAATCGGTTTATGTTTTAGAATAATGTTTAATGGGTACGGCAGCTTTGTTGGAAGTAAAATTTTGTGTAGGGATGTTGAAAAATGCGTAGTATTTGTAAATAAATATAAAATACATGTAGGTTGGTAGAGGCACGCAGTGAAATAGTTTTTTAGGGAAACATATTAAAGTACGCTACAAGTATGTTCGTATGTAAAACAATGTTGAATAATGAAAAGTTACTTCCACAAAAACTCTACAACATTCGAATTAGCCAAAAAACCATACAAAACACACACTACATCATACAAAAGCCATTAAATTAATTACCAACAGCACAACATCGACAACATGACTTAAACAGCTTTTCGCCTCCGAAAACGCTTATCCGTTCGGACATTTTGCCGTCCATACATTACCGTGAGTTATTATTTTGTGCGTCGTATTTAATATCGTAGGCCACAAATAAACCGCGATAACGCACACCGTGTTGACTTACCTTAAAACGTTGAGAAACAAAGTGTTGTTCAAGGCTGGTGTGGCTATATTCGTCTCCCATTTGCTGGGTGTTCCGTGTTCAATGTTTTGACATTGGCTCTGCTCATCTGCTGTAGTGCTTGCTTGGCCTTAGTCATGTTTAGGATTCCGTAGAACATGGTTTTAGCAATTGAACTTGTAATATGTGGAAAATAGATCAATATGATTTGGAAAAAATATACAATCTTCAGGGTTTTTAGGGTTCCGTACACGGAGGGTCCAAACGGGCTTCAGTATTGCTGTCACTTACGTGTCCGTTTTTCAGTCTGGCCGTCGTCTTTTAAACAGATTTTACAGCAAAACGGATGGGGCTACAGACTTCAGTTTTTTTTAATATTTTAAAACATAGGAGCGAGAAACCACCAAAGTCAGCTTTTTTTTTACAAAATTTTGTTTCGAAGATTTTTTTACTTTGAATTGATCCAAGAACTACAAATATGGTGATAATCTTTATTATTACGTATATCTTAGGTTTTTCTTTTAAATTCGTAATTTATCCTATTAAAAACAACTTGTAATTGTATAAGGGATACAGAAAAGATGGTAATTCTGCCATTCCGATGGCTTAGATTCTACATTTAGTACAGAACCCTAAATGTGCGCAGTCCGACACGAACTAGGCTGGTTTATTTTTTTACATAAAAGAGCTTTTTGACTTTTGTTTCTCTTAAATTAACTGGGACCTGAATATAATGACCAATTGACTACATAATCTCTAGAAATTAATGTAGGTTTCTTCATAGCAACCATCCCGTACAATATATTAAACCAACATAGAATACATAAGCAGTCCTTCCGTAAACTATCGGTCAGAAAATAAACAAGAGTACTTGAGCCCACCGAAACACGATAATGCAATAGTAGGGGTCACTGTCTTAATGGAGCCCAAAGCTTAGATTACGTAAGCCAAGCAATATAAACAAGTCTTGGTTACCGAGATAACGTGAGCCACGGTATTTAGTCATCTATTTAAAGAAAGAACACCATTAATTTCGGTGGAGCATTATTTACTGAGCGGGAACGGAGAGACACGGAACGGGTTCCTTGCAACACGATAAATCCGGTCGAAAGCCCCGAATAAATCTCATTGGTACGCGATAAGAATCAATGTCTCACGCGACGTATTTATTTATTTAAACCTTTCTTAGCATATAATACGGAACCCGGAAGAGTGGGTGTCGACGAACTCGATATTTAAAATGCTTTCTCTTTTCAAAAATAAATCGAAGCGCCCCAAGCTTTTTCCGATTATGAAAGAATCAAGATTCTCGATTTTCGAATATCGAATGCTGCATCGATTTCGTAAGCGCAGTGAAAACGTACGGAGGTAGGAATTATCGCTTCAGTTTTACATACGGGCAAATCTGATTTATCGCGAGTTATCTCAACTACGGTCGACATAATTTACGGCGAGTCCACATATAAAACGCGAAATGTCCTCCCTCAGAGGTTCAAGACGAAAATATAGTAGCCATGAAATTATGTACGAGTAATCTGCGCAATCGATGTAAGTTCGTTTGTCACTGAGATATTTATCGAGATATTTACGAGGATGTACACAATTTCGTAATGGTATGGAAATACAGTTTTAATTTAACGAAAAATCATTTCGAATTACAACAAAAAGTATATTCCTTTGGTCCCCTTTTTGACCAACAACAACAACAAAACTTCTTTATTTTAATTAGGCCATTAAGCGGCACATTTGAACGTCAAAGCATTTAAATCTAAAAATAATAATAATTGATTCTACGTAATTAATTGAGTCCATTCGGAAAAGTAGCTTGTTATAGAGAAGAACGGACAAGAAACTCCATACTTACTTTTTAAATAAAAGTTATTTACATACATTAATTCTTATACGTGAGAACTACTATACTATGTATAGATATGAAGTATTACAAGCACTAACAGTTAAATTCATTCATTTGACAAATAGGAACATGGTTCTCACAAACTTACAAATATTGCGAACAGTGTGCGAGTCAATTTCTTAAACAAAAAAAAGAAGAAAAAAAAATAATTATGAATATAATATAAATTAGCCAGATAGACTGACCCCATAAATGATTAAAAATATACACGGAAATCAAGCCACAGGCCAAAGGATCTAACAAGACATCACATACAGGCGACATTAACCTCAGTTTCTACCCACGTGTCTAATTTATGTCCTGCCTGGGTCCAGGTGTGGCTAAAGTACTAATTATAACTCCAACAGCATTGACACCACCAGGGCTACTTTGTATGGTAGGTATGTATCTAGTCTATCTAGATGTAGACTGACCTATTTTAGTCTCATGTGTAAGTATATAGAAGTCTTATATTTATCTAATACCTTTAAACGAGCAATTCTTGTATATATATAATCTGAATCTCGGAAACGGCTCCAACGATTTTCATGAAAGTTAGTATGCAGGGGTTTCGGGGGCGACAAATCGATCTAGCTAGGTTTAATTTTTAGAAAACGTCGTTTTCTCTATTTTCACCCGAGCAGAGCTCGCTTCATCAATTGCTGAATAGGCTTATGGGCAAAATGGTGATAACTCTTCAGTCATTGCCATGCCATGCTAGATGTATTGGTGATTGCATAGAAGGGATGCATTAAGCCTCAACCAGGGACTTCGACACCCAACTGCATTTAAGGTTGACACACCTTGGGTAGCTTAACTGGCCAATAATTTTATTATAACATGAGCTATTTATTTCCTTAATATAATTTAATAGTACATTATGGTACAAGTGTGTAATGTTGGTGATTACCGCTGAGGCGCCATTTAGACCCAAGCCGTTAGTTAAAGGGCTTAAGAGAGCCGAGGACGGTAATCATCAATACACACGTGTATCATACGACGTTTTTCAACACACTTGTGAAGAAAATAATACAAAAAAATCATTTCCAACAGTGAAAACGAGTTGTGAATTTTTTTTCGCAATGGCGGGCAAAATTAATCAGTTTTCCTATGCGCGCGCATCTAACAATGGCGATCGGCCATAGACTAAAAATAATAAGGTGTCTTTTTTTGGCTTTTCGCGGAGAGCGTTTTAGCCACGTACAAAATGTTAAAATGAAAATTGAAATTTGAAATGGGTAATTTCAAGTTTTCTTTATTACAGAGAAAAAAAAGTTATATTTCAGTGAAAGTTTTATTTATTAAACACGTACAAGTTGAAATTATCTATTTGAATACGAAGTTGCAAGAAATGTGTTGCATTTGTACTATTGAGCACAATCTTTTTTGTATCGAAACTTTTTTAAGAACAAAGCAACTCAACCAATAAACTAAAAAAATAACCTATAACTCACTTGTGAATAATAGCAATAAAAAAGTCACAGTTTGATTACAGGTGTCATTATGTGCCAAATCGCGGTGAAATTAAAGCCACTTTATGAGCAAGTGTGTTGAAAAATATAAAACACAAGCTACAAATACTACTACTATAGTTTTTAAAAAGCTCGTTATTTTTCTTATTTCATTTCAACTACTGGTTCAAAAGAAGCTGAGAGACTTTTCATAACAGGGAACTACGCTAATAAATATAGATACATAATTTTCTTTCAGCAAAACTATTTTAATATATCTCAAATGATTTACTTCCAAATTAACTGACTAGATCAAAATATATTTGAGTAAGGGCCCATAACCTAGACTAATATGGCCTATAAAGATAGTTTATGTGTTTGTTTCTTTGTTCCGAGATCTAATCCGAGGAAGTAGTTACTTTAACCGACTTTTGTTTGTTATATATTTTATGTGGAAAGTTGGTGACAAATGTTGGTGTTAAAAAACAGCGGATGGACTGAAATAAACTGTCTTTAAAGCAGTTTAAATTAACACCGGCGATTGGGTTAGTTGATTTCAGAATGAGACTAGTAAAAATATGTCTCCATGGCCGTTAATTGGATCGAGATTTTGGAAATGTTATAGTCACATTTTTATTAAGTATTAAAAATATATAAGTAGTACTACACACTAATCGGCGAAAGTTTGTAAGTGTGTGTTTGTTACTTCTTCACGCTCAAACGGCTGGACGGATCTGGATGAAATTTGGCTCAGAGATAGATTATAGTTTGGAATAGCACATGTGATATTTTTTAACCCGGGAATATGTTCCCACGGGATAATTTTTGACTTTTTCGCGGGCGAAGCCGCTGGCAGAAGCTATTATATAATATTTCCACAGCATACAATTTAGTCGAAGTTTCAGAAATCAACTAAGAACATTTTTTTCTTTTTTTTGACTTATCCAAGTGTCTCATACGTTAGATTGGCATGAAGATGGACGAATCAGGAATCCCTTTGAGTGTAAAAAAATAACAGTGAATCCTAGAAAATGTTTTCAACACATAAATAAGGTACTATTTATCACTAAACTTTTATTAAAAAAATTATTACAACATAAATATTAACAACATTCACTAATTTTAAGAGCCAATAAAACAAATCAGTATATTCCTTTAAAATACAGAAGCCACAAAATCGTTTATGTCCCAATGCACATTACGAAGTCGACATTCGGCGATGAATCCGTGGAAACCGGAACTACTACAAGGGATCCGTAGTATAGAAGTGGACAAAAGTTTTCAAGGGCTGATTTATTCAAGGCTGATTTTATAACTAACTTTTAATCTGAAGAATAAATATTACGGTTAAATAGATTTTGTTTTTGAAATAATATAATAATACTTAGATCACATTTAAATTCTTTGGATGATTAAAAATAACTAACTTATGAAAAATCGGCATTTAGGACGCTTTTCGGTAACGAACGTCCTAAAAACATAGGTACCTAGGTATAATATTTTTTTAAAGTATGTTGTCCCACTTCTAGGTAAATATTTATCACAAAATTAATAAACATATTTTTGGGAAAAAAAGAGACATTTTAAATCTAAATTATGTAAGTTTTGAATATGATATGAATAAAAAATTCTATGTCAATGTCGAGTACAAAATTAATACAAACAATCGACCGAACCAGTAACTGTAGGTATGAAATGTCACTTTGAAATAAGAAAGAGATAAAAATACAAAACGTTGGTTTGAAAGAGGAGGAGGTCAATGAATTATGAAGTGACAGTTCGCGTGCGAGCGAGACAGGCATACTAGAAGTGTTTGAAGGAAGAAAAATTGGTCGAAGTATAATTTACACATTGATATTAAGACTCCTGTAACGGGGAATAATGATCTCGTGTTGATGAAATTATAAAGTGTTAGAGAACACAAGCTATCCATTAGGTATTGAAGAATGAGGGGGTATGTATGTAGGTACAACTAAAATATCGACCAATCATGAAACAGCACTCAGTGACGTCATTCAACACCGCTCGTGCCCTCACGTTTAAGTGGTTTATTTTTACCTGCGACTTTTGATTTATACACACCATACACGATTTAAGAGAATACTACGGATATTATTTTCGAACGTAAAAATGTATGAAATATCAATAAATTACCTGCGCTTTTAACATGGAAACGTTTATAAATCGGAAATTTAATAATTTTAAACGTGCTTCAGGGAAACTTGTTCAGAAATGAATAATGTGGATCATATTTTTTAATTTACTGACAAGTTTCAATAAATTGCCATTGCAGTTTTGCTATTTGCAACATGCAATAGAAACCATGACTTGTACCTGAATTATAAATAATAATATTTTCTGTAATATAACCTTAAATAAATTGTTTTTATGGATTTGTGCTACTTTCTTTGGGATCGATATTCTTTGATTAGCTTTAAACATAACATCTGCAAGAAAGAGAATATCTACCTAGATATTCTTAAATTTCCACTTCAAAAGGCTAATATTTTTTTTACATTGGTTAGCTCTTAAATAAAACATCTTCTATTTAAATTCAACAAATTAATAAACACCCAGTAACATAATCAAAAACTGTAGCCAGTTCTTTTAAAAATAGAACGCATAATTTTCAAACGTCTCAAAAATGTACTCGAAATTCTAATTCCGAATATCCGTATTACGTAAGCCGTGTGTTGTCGAGTGTACTCCGTTTCATAACCGAAATGGCGTTCAACGACCCCAGCCCGGGGAGTGTGTCGGTTGGTCGAGGCCACTGAGAGCGTTTATCATAGCGATATAGTTCATAAAACTTATTATTTGTTGCTGACATCACTACGAGCCGAAGATATCGTCAGATAAAGATTTTTTTTGGAGTGAGTTGTTTTGATTTTATTGGTGCCTCTAGTTTATTTGGAATATAAGTCATAATGCCTGCCAGAAACTATATTACTATAGGTAAATTGACTAAAATCTCTAGTCACTGAAATTATAATTGCCTGAAACTCGTCACAACGAATTTGCCGTGCTTATATTTTGCCTTTACTGTTATGAAATTCAATACAACGTAAATAACCCAGTTTTAACTCCATCCATTTTTCAGTAAGGCATTAGCATGAATTATGCAAATGAATTCAAGTAAAAACTATCAAAAACACCAGCACATTCCTTAAGCAATTCATTTCGTGTAAATTTTCATTCATGCGATCTATAATACCATCAGAATGCAAATAAACGTTCGCTCAATAGTGTTCAACTGCTTAGTGAACGAATTTTCCTCCGATTTCAATCAGTGGGAACGTTTGCTTTGGTAAACAGTTTTGACTCACTGAGGCAATTCTCGGCTCCACTAGACTCGCACTTACACGCAAGCTGAAACTGCTGAGCCAGTTTTAAACGTTACCTGATTAGAAATAAAGATGGTTCTTGCTTGATGATAATGAAGCACAGTGGTGCCCGTGTGCACGGGCATACATCGCGTGTCACAATTTAAACGAAGACATTCCATATTCTTTATTTGGCTATATATTTTTTTAATGTCGCCTGTGTTGGATACTTGGCCTTTTGCCATTGTGACGGTGCGTGAGGTGAGATGCATGCGGGGCGGGGGATGGGCGTTACGAATGGAAATCAATACTAACTGCACACTACTCCACTGCTGCATTGCTCCAATATAAATCAGCCCCTCTGCCCGGCACCCCGTTGCTTGCCAAACTTGCGTCTATTCAAATTCAAGTTTTATTTCTTGGGGCAAAGACTCGAATCTTGAGCGTCGTTTTTCGAAGAACGGTCGCGAATCTATTAGAAATAACGTAGCTATAAGTATTCTATGACATTTTGTATGGATATTTATTGGGATTTTGGTTTATTACATCTACGTGTAGGTTGGCAGCACTGAAATTCATGGTTCGTTATTTAAAAATTTGTAATGTGTTTTTCTCTGCAAACTGCGTGCTTGTTGGCACAATCGAGATAAATATGGAACCACAACATCTGCTAATGCAGGTTTTCCAGCTGCACCTTGTTATTGATAACCATTCGCTTCCAAGGAGTATTTATTGCATTTTCGCTGTCTGCGTTTCGTACATCGTAAATATCGACGTTACAGTCTTAAAAATGGTGTGGTCTGTCTTGTTAAAAGGCTTGTGCTTATTTTTTTGGAATGTATAACTATGTAATTAAACGTGTGGTCTCTGATTCATAATTAAGCATCCATCTATATGGTATTGCGATTCTCACTTCCAAAAAGCCAAACAGAAGAGTTAAATAAAAATAAAAGCCAAAAAGTCATGTCTCCCAAAAACCATCATCCCTTTATGGTTTATTACTTTTCTGCTAAGGAGAATGCTAATCTACCTACCTACCTACCCACCTACCTTACCTACCTTACCTTTCTACTCTACACACCCTACCCTACCTACCAATTTGTTAAACTATTTATTTGTATAATAATTAATACTACAACACGAATGTAACCAACTTTTGTTTCTACCGGGCAGCGGCGATCTATTTAATGTATAGAATACAAAAGTTGCTATTGTGACTTAACTATGATAGATATATTCTCTCTCAGACTTTTTTGTAGGTAATAATGAGTTACTTTAATCATGTAGTACATATTTTTATAGATTTGTTTAGAAGATAGGTAGGTTGGTTGAAAGCGCGTGTACTGACAGACGTAAGAGACATAAAAAGACAGAGAGACGAGAGACGTAAGAGACATAAAGAGACAGAATTAGGTCTCACTAGAAAGCCTGCCGACCTAATTCTTGTTTTCTGTTTAAAATTCGATAAGTACAACATTTTTATTTGCCATCATCACTTCAGCCAAAAGGCGTCTACAGCTTAATATAGCCTGCCCCCTAGTCTCAGTGTCACCGCATCGGACAGTCTCGTGCGTCTCGGATCCAGTTCGACACATATTAATTATAAAACTTTCCTACACTCCTCGAGTGCTTTTCCTAAAGATTGACCATTTATCTCCAGTAAACAGATACAACAATATACTTTCCAATGTACTCCTAAGTATCTAACTGGGTGTAGGGTTACCAGGCCTAGTACACACAGTCGGACAGATAAGGAACAAGCCCCGCTCACGGCGAGTCTTAACTCTCCTCTCCTTTATTTATTAAGCGCTACGTGCCCGAAGCGAGCGATCCTTATACCAACAAATCTTTACTATCTGCCAACTAATTGCCAAGCGATTTGAAATCTTAATCCGTGGTAAATAACAACGGGGTGTTGTTTTTGGGAGTGTAAAGTTAAGCTTGTTAAGTAGTTCTAATTGATAACGCGCACTGTATCTGGTATTGTCATGATTTAAAAGCGTCTTTGGAATTCGATTCGCGATTTATTTGCGGACCGTGGCTTACGTTTTGTGCTAAGCTTTATTTACTACGTTTAATGTAATGATGACGTATGTACACTGAGAGTATCTGATTTGTTGGGCTTTCGCCGCCAATATTAATCATTCGCCGATTGATTAAGTGCCTGTAACGTATGATAGTGTAAATAAATTGAGGTATACAACATGAGATACATTTGTAAGTAATATAATTTCTAATCTAAAACAATGAACATTGATTTATCGTTATTATTATCGGTTCGTAAATAACTACTGAGTGTACAAGCAGATACATAAGAGCTGTTGCACACATCAGTAATAATTTATTTATACCTAAACAGAATGCACCTAGTGCAAAACATAATGGATTCTAGTGCGTTCTACACCTTATCTTCCACATTAAATAAATAACGCTACCTACCATTTCAGAGCTTACTAGTACGATCATTTCCAAGATAATTAGGAACACGTAGATTCTATTCGTATTTTAGACCTTATTGAATAAATTCTGAAAAGCCCAGAGTCTAAAAAAAAACTAGCCCCAAAATCATGCGCACCCTACATTTCTCTTTACCAGCTACGGGATCCACATCCACCCGCAAGGCTAAAGACAGGCAGCGCACCACAGATAATTTATTTACGTTCCTAACAGCCGCCATATTTAAAATTCATACCATGCAAATTAGTCAAGTCCGATGCTAAAGCAATTACCCAAGCTTTGGACCGTAAATCGAAAAATGTTTTATGTGCCAGCAACAAGTTAAGAAATAAATAAAACTGGAAAGGCCGGTTTTAGCTTACCTGCTACTTCCATCTTTTTCTTTTCAATACCTTTTCTGTATGAGTGCGAAAGAGATGGAAGATAAGACGAATTACCCGTTCAGAAACCAGTTTATCATCGGGATCCGAAATTGTCGTTTTTTGCGAACTTGGTAGGCGTCGATGGCTGCGTTTATTGTGTTCTTCGAATTTTGAGGACCCGGAATTTATGCGGTTCGGTTTCATACCTACTTTAAGAATTACCTGCCTGATATTAGTATTATTATCTGTGGTTTTTTATACGTCGAAATTATGGAGAGTTGTTTACAAAAACACACATTTGGTTGGCACTAATTTACCGCTGGTTACGAAGACAAACATAATTTCATTTCTTGGTTTGGTACGACTAACCTAAATTCTTTTATCTCTGAAACATTTTTTTAAAACTGCAGCCTTCTCAAAACCCTCGCTCCTACGAACTATGCTTAACTTTAAAAGCGACGAAGATTAAACAGTTGGTTGGTAAAGTTTTAAAATAATGGAGTTGGCGTGGCTGTTGGAGCATAGCGTGCCATCAGACGGCTACTTGCCGCTATAAAGCAGGCGCGAGTGCGATTTACAATCGTTCAAAAGTTCGCCCGGGCGCGGGCGCTCCGAACAAATTAGAGCTTTTTAATAAACGCTTACGGTGCTACGCTTTGAATTAAAAAGCTGTGGAATGAACTTGTTTTTGGGTGATTTTAAACTGCTTTTAGAATGGCACGCGTTCAGATACTGAATAAATACCTCCTTATACTCCTTATAAGTGAATCGTTTGCCATGTTGCGCTTGAGCACATTTAGATGGATTTAACGACATTGGTTCAGGCTGCGAGAATCAGGAGTATCCGAGACGCACATGACCATCAGTGTAGTGACGCTTGGGGGAGGCCTATGTTCAGCTGTGGACGTCTATTAAATGTAATAATGATGATGATAAAGACTTTTTTGGTGAAAAGAAGGTGGGGAATTTGACAATTTGTAAAGTTGTAAATTGTGGTTAAATTTGATGTGCCGCCAACACCTAGTATGGCAATACAAAGATTTTATAGAAATCGTCGTAAAATTTGTTGCCCGTGTAAGCACACTTTAAGGCGCAGATACCCCTCAGTAGTTGATTTCAAAATGAGAATCACGTCTAAACGGCTAGTCGTATTTTTTTTTTAAATATATTTTACATGAGACCATTTTCTTAATAATTTGATTCAAGAAAATTTTGAGTTTTATTTGTATAACATAGCTCAATTAAATTGTAAAAAAAGGACAATCGCACCAAAACCACCGGGCGTATTTTAATGAAATTGTCATTGTCAAAGACAATTTAACTATATACATTTTGATCTGAGGCTTTTTTTAATCACATCACATCATCAGCCTTTTAAAGTTCCCACTGCTGGGACACAGGCCTCCTCTCATAGAGGGAGTGGGCTATAATGGATTGGTAGATGTCACATGTCTTTGAATTTTTGGTTCTAGGACATGCCGGTTTCCTCACGATGTTTTCCTTCACCGTTTTGAGAGCAGTGGTGATGAAATAAATTACACAAAGTAAATCGCCCGCTCGGGTTCGAACCCACAACCTACAATTTGTAAGTCGGGACCGTAACCACTGGGCCACCACTGCTCCAGCCAGCACTGCTTTTTTTAATGTCATAGAATAATAAGGAAAGTACAAAAATCAACTAAATTTTGGATCGCGCGGGTGTGAAGCGAGTGCGCGTTTTGTTCCCTCAAGGTTATTGGCGCCAGTCACCGTCTTAAGTGGATAATGGGGAATATAAGGCACGTAGGCAGATATGGGCGAGAATTAGGTCATCTGATTCTAGATCTAGGTAAACTTCCCAACAACATTTATCCCTCCATCTTTATAAGGTAAAAACTGATTACCGTACTTATAACCATTTTCCCCCAAGGAACTTGTAAAACAATGCCTCCACGCAAAGCCGCAGGCTAACCATAGTTTTACTTAACAATGAAAATTTATGTTAAGTAGCTCGAATGCCTTGAACTTTAGCTCAGATTACCGATGTACAGACAAGTGGGTACCCGGGTACCCGTTAATGTATGCCCAATCAGAGGTAACAAGATAAGTAGCCATTATACTGAACAGGCTTTCTCTTATTATACACCTACTGGCTTGATGTTCCCATGAGGAACTTTAAGATACAGTTAACTTGATTAAGTATATGTATTTTAAGGATGGAATCAGGTTAGTTTGGAAGAAGGTGTAATTCTTTGATTATATACTTGTCTAGATGCCACATTGACCCTACCTGAACGGCCCAAATAAAGTCTACTGAATTTGGTAGACTCGCTTCTTATTTATGTCAGTGTCATTTGAAACACCTTAGCGTACGTGTTCACGAAAAATAATTAATTATGCTGGTTTGTGCCGTCAGACTGTATAGCAATTATGTGGGAAAACCGTATAATAATACCAAGAGCATTTTTCACCGGTACGTTTTGTTATTTAACCACTATTATTATAAGAACACACGATTTTTAATTCATTGCTTTGTAGGTTAGTCTGATTTAGCCAGTGTTGTCAGTTTATTACTAGGGAGATTTAACGAAACTATGGGAGACAAAATACATATAGCATTACATAATCTTTCGATCAGAAGAACATTATCATTTTAGAAATTACATTATATATTTGATCAGTAAATGACAACTTAACTTAACGTAGCCCAGATAAATTCAAAGAGAAAAATATTCCGAGAACAAACACAAAGAGATGGGTTTTAATCTATAAATTACTGTATATTTTTTCATTGTATTTTTTGTTGTTACTAAAATAAATGATACATTAATCTACAAAATTATTGTTTAATTTAACCTGTTTTGTTTAACTTTCATCATAGAAAAGGTAGGTTAATAGTTTCGAGCAGGCATCCCTAAACATGCATACATTGACAGTTTGACGACAATAAGTACACGAGCGGTACTCACACATATCACGCAATTGGAGACAGTTTTAGCGCGTCGTTTGTTTGCATTGTTCTATCTAGACAAGTATATAATCGAAGGTGTAATTTGATCAGACATGCAGGTTTTTTTTGGTTTAAATCAATTATTTTTAGAAAAAATCTATAAAACCATTTTGATATGATATAAGTTTTTAAACTGTCATGGTCACTAACATTATATGCAGGATATTTACCATGTTTACTTTTTGTATCGAGTTTCTGACGCACGGCGATACGTCATCGGTACATGGTGGACATCCCACCCATACGCACAAAACGTTTTGGGGACACTTGTATTATGCGTACAGCTAAGGAGTGGAATTCCCTGCCGGAGTCTGTGTTTCCCGATAGCTACAATCTAGGGGTCTTTAAGTCAAGATTGAATGGGTTTTTTCTAGGCAAGCGTGCATCACCGTCGACCACATGATCGCTTTCCATCAGGTGAGATAGTGGTCAAGCGCCATGATCACGGATAAACTGAAGTTATTGCGGGTGGGTGTTTATGAGGAGACAAATCGGTCTACCCTCTTTCTTGTTCGTTTTTTGCACTCGGTACCGCTACCACAGTCACTCACAACGATTCTGTTCCCGACACACGAAACTCACTGTGTCCCCTGTCTCATTTTGATATGTTTAAATTATATTTATTAAGTTTTCCCTGTTTAAATATTGTCTAGTTATCTGCCTACCTATTAAGGACGTTTACAAAAGGTGTACATATATTTCAGTGCAAAAAATATTGTAGGTGCGGTATAAAATACTGGACAGAAACTGTTTAAATATAACGCACATGGTTGATAATACTAAAATAATAGGTCCGATAAGAAACATTTTTCTTCATAAAAGGTACATAAAATACCTACATTACAAAGTCTATAGTCCCAAAAAACTACAAATTCTACGTCATTCATTACTTGCTTACACTGCGGGCCACATAAATTGTATGTTTTTGCAACAATTTACAGGACTTCATGTGCTGCCAGCTGCTGGAAAATTAGCCAATTAATATGGCAGACGTGACTTCCGATGACAGTAAATAAAAAGCATTCGAAATAACCAGACGTATTCCTGAATTTATTGACTTGTTGCTATTGAACTTTGAAGACAAGGATAACTTCTTCAGTACTGCTAAGTGGAGGTTTTATGCTACATAGTTTACCGAAAGCTACAATGTATTATTATATGCCAACTAAAAATTAGCTTGAACAATAAGACAACAGCTAACCTTACATGCATATCCAGTACCTATCGACTGTACGTTGAGGTCTCCAAAGAACCATCTCTGTATCTTTTTCATTTATTTTTTTGTCATTAACCTTTTACACGTTAGACCAAGCAACGTATAAAATAAAAATACTATTAAAAAGTTTACCTATTTACCTTTTATCAATTACTGCAGCAGATGTCCTAGATGGCTTTACCTGTAAATAAAATAAAAACACGTTAAGCAAATTAATTATGAACAACAAACATTAATTTATTTAATTTTCTAACAATCCATGTTATTTTGTACTGCAGTAAAACGTTTGACCTGGAAACTGAAGCTTTAATTCTTGATTGTCAACCGATAAAGTTTAGACGCCAAATCGGGCAATCTATTGATAGCAGCCTTAATAAATCAGCTCAACCTATAAGTATTTTAGTAAATTATTTAATCACGACAAAAACGGAAAGTGAATTTTATAAATAAACCTTATTGGTACTTGTATATTTCGTAAACAAAAACTCTTCGGCAATTGTACTTTCGACTCACATAGACAAACTGTCAAGCGTGGCATTTTATAATAGCTAAAAACAATGGACAATAAGTAATTATGGGTTTGGTAATAAAATATAGTGACAATAATGAATTTATGTACAAATCATCGGGATGCCAACAAGTCGGGGGCCCATGTAGGGCCGTGCTTAAGTAATTATGAGCAGTTGTCTTTTTGTCCGAGGTGACTAAATACTATAGGTAAGCTGATGCTTTTTACGTTTGTACGTAATGCGGAGATAGCATGTAGCTGGTCATGATCGAAGTTATCCGAAAATAATGTTGACCCAATTTTTTTGGCCCGTTGTGTTTTTATTGTTTCTTTATTTGCCCTTGATTTTGTCCTTAAGTGTATTTTATCGTTTCATATTCATCGTTGTTAAGCAGCATGTATTTAAGTGTCAAGACTTTGTCTAGGTTTTGAGGTCGTTAACACGTTAGGTACTGTACCCCCTAGGGATGTGCCCTTAAAGGTTCAGCACAGAGGGGATCTTATAAGAGGTTACGGAGTCCTATGAGTTGATGGTGATCACTGTTTGGTTTTAGCAGCGGTGGCCCAGTGGTAACGGCCGCAACTTACACGTTGTCGTGGGTTCGAACCCAGGCATGCGCTTTACTTTGTGTAAATTATTTCATCACCACTGCTATGAAACGGGTGAAGAAAAACATCTTGAGGAAACCGACATGTCTTAGAACCAAAAATTCGAAGACATGTGACATCCACCAACATTCCCCCTCACAGAGGCCTGCACGCACAACTGACCAAATGCGCGTCTAAGTGCGGAAAAGGGGTCCCCGGTCTTTTCTCCAAAATTCCAGGCGCCTTTTGTAGGTTGCCCACAGATAACAAAAAAGTATTACCCATACCTAAGTAGGTAAGAATAAAGGTAGTATTTTGTTAGCCAACTGTACTCATCAGATCGTGCATAAAATAAGCTGAGAAGTACTGGGGCACTTTGTTTTGCAATTAAGATACATAGTGATAACTAAAGAAAAGCTATTAGCCCAATCTTTTAACGACAGAATCCATTTTCTTTAGAGTAAATTCCAGGACCTTTTAAGTGATCTGATTAGAAGAACTGTCGTTAAGAAAGATATAGCCCATTGAAATACATTCAGCAAATTATTTAGATATTGTTTTAAACGTTTGATTTTCATTAAATTTTACTAAGTATTATCAGTTCAACCTATAACAGTAGGTCCTTAGGTTTCCTCTGAATTGGTTTTTGTTGGAAGTGATCCCGTATTTTTTTTGTTGTTGGTTAGCCTATTATATTCTGTCGCGCTCCTGGTCAAAGGTCTTCCTCCATCCCTGCCTCGTTTTGCGAACCCGCGTTTCCTTCTTCTAGTTTAGCCAAAATCGTTCCAGTTCATCCAGCCATCTGCCGCGTCCCCGTCTCATTATCATCATCTCCATCATATCAGCCGAAAGACGTTCACTGCTGGACATAGGCCTCCCCCAAGCGTCGCCACATTGATCGGTCCCGTGCGTCTCGCATCCAGCGGAACAACGCAACCTTCACCAGGTCATCGGTCCACTTGGTGGGAGGCCTTCCAACGCAACGTCTTCCGGTTCGCGGTCGCCACTCCAGAACCTTTCTGCTCTATCGGCCATCCGTTCTGCGAACAATGTGCCACTTTATTTTGGCAATTTTTCGGGCTATATCGGTAACCCTGATTCTCTATCGTCCCCGTCTCACCCCCATAAAATCCAATAAAAATTGTAAAAAAAAATATATTTTAAAGTTTTTAATTTCCCAACGCAAAACCTTTACGTCCTCAGTCTATAAGGTTTGGTTAACCAGTGAATCAATGGGCGCAGACACGCTATCGGCATTTCTCGAATGTTTTCACTTCTTTTGAAACGGCCGCTTCAAGTTTCAACTTTATCTTACTTAACGGGAAACGGGTCCCGCTTTTTACAAACTTTTTCAAGTACGGAGCCAAGAAATCAGCGTGATAAATTGGTAATTGCTTTAATTGATTGATTTTCAAGCTTGTTAATTATTTGGTCATACGTTGTTACCGAATTTTCGAAACAATATTGATTTGTCATCGCTAATCACACTGGATGCATATTAAAATGTTAACATTTTGTTTTTTCTCACATCAGGTATATCATAGTGTTCTATTATACAAGCTTACCCTACTAAAAAAGAGAGGTGTTGTAAGTTTGATGTGTGTACCTGTGTATTTGTGTTTCTGTCTGTGGCATCATAGCTCCTAAATAGATGAACCGATTTTGGTTTCATTTTTTATGTTTGAAAGGTGACTTAATCGAGAGTGTTCTTAGCTATGTTTGATGAAAATCGGTTAAGCCGTTCAAAAGTTATTGGCGTTTTACTTTTTGAATCGGGCTGCTCCCGCAAGATATCGTGTCATAATTACTTGTTCAATTGATTGTCGATCAAAGCGAGTCTACTTCTAGATAAAATATGTAGTATGAAATAAAAATATGTCTGGAGAAAGCAAAATTAAAAAAAAATACTTTCCTTGTCAGCTAGTTAGTATATATCGGTTAAATCTTACAATTGAACGGTTTCTGAGAAAATCCTGAGTTAATCTGAGTTATCCTCAACCGATTGAACCGAAATTTTGGCTCACGTTTGGCTTGGTTGACAAATCACGATAAAATAATAAGCTTGTTTTAGAAAATTTCTTTTTTTATTAAAAGTTTTATTCTTCTGTAGTTTCATTCCATTGGATAAAATATATAATGGAATCTAATCCATTTAATAGTGACTGGACATTAGACAATGTAACACTTTATTTTTTTAACAAGTGCACAATTTATTTAAGTATTACTCCTTATTTAACTTTTTCGTGTTCTTCTGCAATGTTTTCTTTTTTCTTTTTCTAGGGTTCATCAATAGGATGGACCTAATCTTATTACAATCTAGCCTTATAAATAGACTAATAAGTAATTTAATTATAACCTAAACTATTACATTGTCTTTACTAAGAATGTGTCCAATAGCACTTTCCTTATAGTCTCTATTAAGGCAAAAACACTTCGTTCTTGTGTTTGTTTATACCTCCTGTCCTACTTATACTCCTAGTACCTTGTGAAAACCATTCTTCTCACAACTGAACGAAATAACACCCACAAATAATTAATTACTTTTCAAACGCCGTTTAAGAAACCACCATCTTTACGTGGGTGTCAACAATCGCCCATAAAGATTCGTCAGATCAGATCGGATTGCATTGGCAGCTAACTGTACTGACTGATACGATCTTACTCCTATCAATACTGCTTTCGAGAGGTACAGTCACCAGCATAAATACGTTACAATTTCGCAAAATACAAAAGCTGTTTTGTCGAGAAATAATGATTGAAAATACTTGCTTCGATATAGTTTTGATTCGAAAAATACTACATTTGTTACAGCACAACATTTCCGTCAAAAGCTACGGAGAAAATCGTTTTGGATCTTGTGTTATCTATACTAATAATAATATTATAAAGCTGAAGAGTTTGTTTGTTTGTTTGAACGCGTTAATCTCAGGAACTACTGGTTGGAATTGATAAATTCTTTTTGTGTTGGGTAGTCCATTTATCGAGGAAGGTTATAGGCTATATAACATCACGCTACGAATGAAAAATGTCGCAAAAACGGGACAAAATATTTCTTTTTGAGAGCTTCCGTTGCATTCGCTTCGTAAGCGGTTAAAGTTACGCAACATTCATGTATGTAGGGAAGGTAGAGTAGGTAGATAGCCAGTTGACGGGAGCGAAGCCGCGTGGGACAGCTAGTTGTTATATATTTATGCTTCTGAGTGTACAAAAAACAGTAGGACTATTGCACCCACTCTTGAGCTATTGTTCCTTAAACGTTCTGCTCATCGCCCTTTCCATCGCTCCGTAGTACGATTTATTATTTCGAAAGTTCTACCGACAATTTTCGAGCCCGATAAGGAGACTCCGACTGTTTAAGTAGGCCTTTGCTGGGTCACCGTTATCGTGAATATACACAGGCGTCAAGTAAGGCTAAAGCGCCAGGGAAGAGTGTGGAAATCCTTTTTTCTAATTTTGCAATTAGAAGATCAGAATTATGAATTTGTGATTAAAAATTGTTTACCACCGCCACCGCAACTTATATGTGTTTAACGCAGTATATTCATTTTCTTTTTATTTAAATTATTATCAATATCTCTAAGTCAGAATTGCTCTTAAAGAATTTGTGATTAAAAGTTGCTTGCCACCGGCACCGCAACTAATATGTGTTTAAATAAGTATATTTTTGATTTAT
This sequence comes from Orthosia cruda, assembly GCA_964057195.1. Lineage (NCBI taxonomy): Eukaryota > Metazoa > Arthropoda > Insecta > Lepidoptera > Noctuidae > Orthosia > Orthosia cruda. Next base: position 33,123,921 of record OZ059829.1, on the reverse strand, counting down.
ATTATTATCAATATCTCCAAGTCAGAATTGCTCTTAAACGTCAGAATTGCTCTTAAACGCCAGAATTGCTCTTAAACGTCATAATTTTATTAAATGATCATTCAATGACGTGTCGGATAATATCGGGCTGCTTAAAACCAACTCCACTTAATAAGCTCTACCCACTAGCAGGCATAGCACAACTTGCCGTACGAAGGGATGTCGCATGCGCGACGGAAAAAAAAGTACCAGGAATCCGATTCCCGACATCCCCTATACGACTATTCACCAACTCCGGGTAGACTGAAAAGTCGTAGGAGTTTCCTGCGAACTACACAGGCAATCCAGGACAGGCCACCTGAGGAAAGAAGAAAGTTGTGGGTGGAGAAGTGCCCTGCCGCTTGGTCATGAATTGCAGTGTCCTGTATGGAAGGCATTGAATCGGCTACGTACCCAAGTAGGCCGCTGCAAATATAATTTGGCAAAATGCGGGATTATTGATTCGTCCAACACCCGGTGCGAGTGTGGTGCCCCTGTACAGACTATGTCCCACTTGCTGCAGTGTCCTGGCTGTTCATTCACTTGCAGCCTGGAAGACCTGTACAGTGCTTCTGACGCTGCAATAAGCGTAGCCACCTACTGGGCCCAGGCGATCTAATTGAATGTGCCATCGAATCGAAAAGAAGAATATCGTATATTAAAGTTGGATACTATTTTTTCTATCATCGATTCCCGGCCACCGCACCTACGCGCGAGCTTGCGGACGACGAGTAGCGGGTAGCTTGATTGATCGAGCACGCCGAAGGTGGCAAGCGCGCGCGTCAACATGGTTGCAAGTTCAAAGCTAACCTTTCTATGTCAACATGGAGCGAGTTCAAAGCTAACCTTTCTATGTCAACATGGAGCGAGTTCAAAGCTAGTAGCGCAAGCAGAGTAGCGGGTAGCTCGCCGTCCGGCAACCGACGGCGCGTTGCGTTCCATGCGCGCCTCAAAGAGATGTCAGCAAAACTGACGGGGTCCGCTAGGGCCGATGCCTGTCTGGGTCACGGATAAATTTGAAGAGTTACCGCGGCCCTGACCAAGCAACTGAAGTAACACGGGTGAGTTTTAGTCAGTAAAAGTTTGACACGCCCTTCCGCTTCACCCAGAGCGGGAAAAGTCATTAGATGACATAAAAACAAAAAAAAAATAAGCTATCATGCATGGACGTCATTTCGGAGGAGCCCATGTCTTCGAAGGGAGCCAGTTCCCACCAAGCTGGTCTATATTAGCGATCCTTTAGGTGTACACCGAAGGATTGCTCAAGACCTACTACAAAACTATCATGGTGCATAGCAACTAAAGGTTAACTTAACTATATTTTGATTGAACATAGACAATTACGATTTCTCGGTTTTTATCAGTAATTAGAATAGCTATTACCGTGTGAAAGCCTCCTTTAAATTGGTTGTAATCATGGGTCCCGTACATGAGATTATATTTAAAAGCCATGAAGTGATTAAAGTTCGGTAGTGATGCGTTAAATTCGTTACGAAATATTTGGAAGATTTTGGAGTTCAAATCCAGTTAAATGTTTGTGTGTTGTAAATATTATTGTGTTTAATTAAGTAATTATTATGATTAGGCAATTCATTTGTACAAATGTAGATATTGTATGTTATAAATAGTTTTAAATAATTAATCTTATGAATAATGTTTACATGACTAGTATAGTAACGTTTTTCAACTGGTTCATATTTACATATGTTTTAACATCTTACTAATATTATAAATGTAAAAGTTTGGATGGATGCGTGTGTGGATGATGTTTGTTGCTCTATCACGTCAGAACGGCTGCACGGATCTGGATGAAACACAGAGATAACTTGTAGTCTGGAATAGTATATAGGCTACGTTTTATTTCGGTATTATGTTCCCTTGAGATGCTAAAACACATTTCAACGCGGGCGAAGTCGCTGGCAGAAGCTAGTTAAGGTTCGGTACCCAAAACAGAACCCTATTACTAAGACTCCACGATCCGTCTTTCTGTCTGTCGCTCCGTCTGTCACCAAGCTGTATCTCATGAACCGTGACAGCTAGATAGTTGAAATCACACATGATGTATTTCACATATAATGTATTTCTGTTGCAGCTATAACAACAAATACTAAAAACAGAATAAAATAAATATTTAAGTGGGCTTCCCATACAACAAACGTGATTTATTTACCGTTTTTTGCGATAATGGTACGGAACTCTACGTGCGCGAGTCCGACTCGCACTTGGCCGGTTTTTGCAGATTATAGCAAATGAACACCTTAGTCTTACATTCAACTTTAAATATCTACTTAGAACAGTACCAGTTAAAAACAATACAAGGCCAATTTCAAATCTAAACAATGACTGACTCGTCTTCATCATCATCATCATCATTTCAGCCGAAAGACGTCCACTGCTGGACATAGGCCTCCCCCAGGCGTCGCCACATTGACCGATCCCGTGCGTCTCGCATCCAGCGCCTTCCCGCAACCTTAACCAGGTCATCAGTCCACCTAGTGGGAGGCCTTCCAACGTATCGTCTTCCGGTTCGCGGTCGCCATTCCAGAACTTTTCGGCCCCATCGGCTATCCGTTCTGCGAGCAATGTGCCACTGCCACTTAAATTTGGCAATTCTTCGGGCTATGTCGGTAACTTTGGTTCTCCTGCGGATATCATCATTTCTGACGTGATCACGCAAGGAAATTCCGAGCATAGCCCTCTCCATTGCCCTTTGGGTGACTTTGAGCTTTCTGATAAGGCCCATTGTGAACGACCACGTCTCGGTCCCATAGGTGATCACTGGCAACACACACTGGTCATAGACTTTTGTCTTGAGACAATCGTCTTAGTATAATTTATTGTTCTAACAAAATAATAAAGCAATTAACAACCCAACTGTTAGTTAGTAAACACACTCCTTCATACATGTATGTATCGTAACATACACTTAACAACATTATAATGCACTGACTGCGCCTGCTTAATTACGCAAATTAATACAATAGGTAGGTACCTTGTTACATGACATAGTGACAATTAGCACTGCATGCAATTAAGGTGCTTTTAGTATTCAATTAATTAATTAATTAAACATGTAGTTGAGGTTAGTGTCGTGGGTGGTGGGCCTTGTTTAAATTTTAATGGGTTCGTGATTGGTTGTTTACAGGAAACGTCAAACTTGGAAGCTTGGGTGGCAAAAAATATTCAACTATATACGCACGTGTTAGAATCATGAATAGAATTCTATATAAAAGTATTGGTATCTACCAAGATAGCAAGCTTTGAATGTCAAGATGGTTATTGGTTATTTACTGCGTATCAGAGTTCTAATGTATGTGGTGTGTAAGGAAAGGGTTTTATGAATAAAAGCACAGCAAGATAAGACTACGTATTTATTTAAGTAAGGCTTGTCAATTAATTCATATTTAGTAGGCTCATTGAGCTTACTGCCGTTCGCTAGACTAGTTCTCGTGGGGAAGAGGGGCAACAAACCCCACGGAAGCTCTTTCAAACACACGCTTTTTACCCTTGGGGATAAATTACAGATTTAGCTACAAAGTATGCTAAAAAAATCTAAAACTTGACTCAACATTTAACTTACCCAATTACCCAAATATCATAAAAATTAACATAACCGGTGAAATGAGAGTGTACCAAGGTGAACTGTACACATCTGCGTACCCCTTTAGAGCGTACTGGCGTGATGGTATGTTATGAAATGGTATAAACAATAAACAGATATGCGATTGCAGCAATCCCGAGAGATTTGACGTTATTTATTGAAGATTTCTGTTGTATATCTCCGAAGTTCTTCACCAAATTAAAATGGGACCAATTTTGGAACGTATTCTATCAAACAAATAAATATTTCTAAATCGGTCCACAATCGACGGAGATATCGGTGAAATAAACAAAAAAAGAACAAACATAAAGTCGAACATAGAACATCCTCCTTTTTGGTAAGTCGGTTAAAAATGGTATCTTCTTGTAAAGTTATTTTGAACGTCGCAAAAAACATAAAAGTTAAATTAATTTCATACGTTTTAATTGGCAAAAATGATACCGCAAAAAAAATGAACTTTGGAGCTCACACTAAAGCTAAAACTAACAAAAAAAACACGAGAAAAACTTAATATTTATAACTTATAATAAGACTTAAATATCATTTACCTGACATTTATTACTAATCAACCATTAACGAATCATAAAACGGTTAAACCCGCGTTTAAAATAATCATCCGTCATAAAACCGTGGTTTTATAACCTCATCAACTAATAGACCGATAATTTAACACTCGTCAATGATACAATCGGTCCACATCCGTATTCGTAATGAAATCGTTTTCACTTTTGTTCACATACAAATCGAATCGATAAAGATGAAATGATTATTGGAAATTTAAATATTTTAAGTATGGTACAGGTTTAGATGAAGGTGTCGATAAAACTTTACTTTGTGTAAATTATTTCATTACCACTGCTCTCAAAACGGTGAAGGAAAACATCGTGAGGAAACTGGCATGTCCTAGAACCAAAAATTCGAAGACATTGTGACATCCACAAAACCGCTGGTAGATTACGGCCCATTCTCTCTCACAGAAAGAAGGCCTGTGTGGGAACATTAATAGGCTGATGATGTGATGTGTGTTGATAAAACAGCATTCCGAACTAGATTCTACTGTGAGATGATTCAAAACTTAATGATTATGAGAACCATTGTGCATGAGCCATGGCGGCCGTCATGTTAATATAACAATAATATGCTTTATCGACAATAAGACAATGTTAAAATCGAAACGTGAAAACTTGCCTAAACGAACTGAGCTTGATCAACGCTGACGATAAAGCAAATTATTGTTATACTAGAGGACGCCTCGCGGTTTCACCCGCGTAGTTCCCGTTCCCGTGGGAATACAGGGATAAAAAGTAGCCTATGTCACCCAGGGATAGAGTAGCTTCCTAACGGTGAAATAATTTTTGAAATCGGTCCAGTAGTTTTGGAGCCTATTCGGTACAAACAAACAATCAAACAAACAAACAAAAAAATCCTCCTCTTTATAATATTGGTATAGATTAACATGACGGCCGCCATGGCTCACGCACAATGGTTCTCATGATCATTACTGACTAAGTGGGGCAACCAAATCCCTAAAGAAGAATAAGTAATACTAATTTCTAAAACAATATCAACTTGCGAAAAGTCGTTGTTACTATAGGTGTACACTTCTGCTGTACAGGCATGATGATATGTTGTGTTAACAATAATTATATCTAAAGCAAATATGTATTCATCTGAGTTGACACCTTAAACATTAACTGGACTCTGAAATTATTTCATCCAAGACTGAAATACTTATATCCATTACATTGGCATTTTATGGAAAATATTGGAGTGCAAAGGATTCTCCGGAGAAATCAGGGCAGTCAGCACAGTCTGATGGCATACAATTTAGAAGACGAACTTATGTATAATCTTCCAGTTCTTATACCATTGTTTTTATTTTAAGATCCGTTCCAAGTAAAAGAAGCTTATCATTATCTCCATTATTATAGTCACTAAAAGCAATTTGTTATCGATTAAAATATCCCGATAGAGTGTAAGTAATCGCTACTTCATCGCCTTCGGTGATATTAAATTACAGTTTCCTTCAGATGACACTTGCAATTTGTATTCGAAGATAAACATCTGCTTCTATTGAAATAACCGAGGAAATTATAGCTAATACTTACGCATTTCACTTTAGAGATGGAATTCTTTAGAAATTAACATGAGGAATCGAGTATTTAAGTTGCTAAAGATTGTGTATTTTTAGAATTGTAAAATCACTAATCAAGATCCAGCCATAGTTGTCCCCCCAGCGACGCCCTGAGCTGAGGTTCGAATCCCATAGGGGATGGTCCTCAGCGTGTTCGCTTAAGTTTAGAATTTTGGAGGCTATATAGCTTAGTCTCCACAGGATCACCCGGTTAAACAGTAGCCAATCACTCTGATTGAACTGCGAGAGACAACTTAAAAAAGGGTGTTTTTAGAATCCATGTCAATAACATCGCCAGTAGAATCCTCTGTGGTGCTTAGAACATACTAAACGAAAAAAAAGGAAAATATTTTATTTGTGACTAGTGACCCGCCCCGCTTTGGCAGGGTCATAATAATTTATAGTTAATAACCATCTGAAATAATATAACTTTTAAATAGGTGAATGATTTTTTTAAATAGCTGTAGTGGTTCTAGAGAATACTCTAGCCATCTGAACAAACTCACAAAATCAAGCAAACCTAGTGGTTACATCAATTTTGTCTACATAGTAGTTGTCTATACCGCATATGTAGAATAGCCACCTACGATGACACACTTTGGGCAGAATTATGTAGGTAGTTTGGAAAATAGTTTACGAATTCCAACGCAAGAATTTCCGGAAAAATATTTTGATATTTTAGGAAATCACAGCTAAGGTAGAGGGATTCAAACGACACGATGAGGCTTATACGAAAATTATTCATGGGTCTCTGCAGCCGCGAAAGCCTCTCGCCATGACGCCGGATAAACTCTCGGATGAATACATTTAAATAGTAAATGCGACACTACGTTGGATTTACAACAGTATAATGCAGCGGGGTACATAAGTCCCATTACTCATGGACATAACTCGTACTGTTATAAATATACACTGACATGCTTTAGAGTTCCGTCGGCCGTTACTCTGGGAGTACAAAAGGGTTTGTTAGTAGAACCTATGAAGTATTGCTTTCATGTTTGCCCACGCGCACACGAATAGAAGCCAGCTATTGTGTACTACCTACCCAGTACCCAGCTAATCTTAGATGTGGCTGTACCTATCTAGACTGCTACGGGTAGACAAAGTGGGTGTGCACTCTGCATTGTAGAGGTGTGGCTATTTGCTTTTGTGAGAGAAAATAGAACATTGTAGTCTTGTTGTCGTCAGAAATATTCGTACCAGTTTTTCGAGTGTAATGTAGTCAGGAAAACAAGCTGTAATATCGTCCAACACATCGATCGCATTACCTATGTTCTACTCAGATTCATTATCATTTTGGAATTTATTGTCGGCACGTGGGTCCCTTAATTTCACCTCCATCTTTTTAATATGCACGACCTACACCAATGCGCTAAATTATTCCAACCCGGGTGCCAAATAGTCACACATGTTATAGATATTATGGTACCTACTTACTATACTCTCAGTTGAACCTTCATTTGGCAACAAACGCGAGATTGACGCAATTAAGAATTTGAATCATTGCTTTTGGCAGCCGAACCTCATTATGCGAACCGCTTCGAATATTTCACATACCCTGACATTTTAACGCTTTTTACAATATATCGGAGTGCAGTAAGATCGAAAGTTGTGACATCGAATTATATTGACCTCATTGGCTTACATAACGTTGAAGACTTGAAGTCTTTTGATGTTTCTGATTAAATCAATAGTCCGGTTATACCTGATAGGGTTATAACAAGGAATTGTATGTTAATGTGGAGACTCTCTCTGTACACTATTGTGGCGATATTTTTTGTTACAATGTTTTCCAAATCGACGGGTTTCGGTTTTGCAACTGAAATATTTGACCCACCCAACTGATTGCAAAACTTCGTCTTGGAAGCAAAAAAAACAGACCTCTTTTTTTGGCAGCTGACTAAATAAAGACGAATTGCCACTTCTTTTGAAACTACTCACATACAAGTTGGTACCTACTCATCCTGTGCCTGAAAATACATCAAGGCAAATGACTCACAGTTTAATTAAAGTCACCTAAAAATAGAAAAAGACAATTTCGCATAATAAACACGTTGTCGTCACCGAAATCAAAGGCATTCAGACCATGAAACGCAAACTGAACATTTCTGAGCCATAACAATGAAAGCAAATCACTCTAACGACGTACTTCTGGGCAAAATGACTGAGAACTACGCTTATATAGTTGTCCTTCAGGAAGAAACATTAATGAGAGTTATTTTGTAGTATAAGGGTGGTGGTTGACGACCGATTCTTTGAAGCTTAAAACCAAGCAACAAATTTTTTGGATGTTAACAAATTAATTATCAACTATCCCACAATTCTTTCGTCAGCAACAGGTCCGTTAATAAGTAGGCCTTCTTGTCATCACTATTAATGCTGACAAATTTTTGCGTTCTATAATGCAGAATTTATCATTAGTCAGTACTTTTGGTGGTCTTAGTCTACCAAACTGTTTTATTTGTTGGTCAAATACAAACAGCAATCCCAAATCCCTCAACAACATTGACAGTATTGTTATCACACTTATCAATATCGTGTACTCAAAATTTGTGCATTTTAGAATGTAGAATTTTATACGATCAATTTTGTTGGTCAAAAAAGTTGTAAATAAAAAAAGTTAATTAAAAATATCAAAAAACCCGACTGCTTCAAAAGCGAACTAAAAAGATGTAAACAAGAAGAAAATCATGCTGTGCAGTCGGAGGATACATATTCGCAGTCGGGTTTTTTGATTTTTTTAATTAACTTTTTATTTACAACTTTTAATTAGGTGCATTAAACATATATGTGTTATATATTTTTGAAATCACCTCTTAAAACCCTTTATTTTGATACACCACACGATTGTTTAGTTCACCCACAAAATGGCGCCCAAAATCCGCCAATTTTTTCTTTTCCAAATTTATGTAGCCAGTGACACTCGCAGGGTTAAGACGACTCGATTGACGTAAGAGTGATCAAAATCGGCCAACGCGTTTGGTCTCTAGAACGCCACATAGAAACAAACATACATACATATATACATACATACATACATATATACTTACATACATCACATACACACCGACTGCCAAAGGAGGGTAATGTGTTTATCAGTCTATGTATGTACATAGACTAATAAACACATTACCCTCCTTCGGCAGTCGGGTAAAAAGTATGTGACCGAACAAAATCAGCCCCACATTGTCGGCCAGGAGGAGCTCTTTATCTAAAATCGTTAAACTTGGAATAGCGAATAACCATGCTCCACTGAAGTGTCTTTCAACGGTTTGTTAAGCAAAGGAACAGAAATGAGATCATTCTGTAATTAAGATCAGAGGAGCCCTTTGATCCGGACACCTTAAATGTTCATGAATGTATGACATTCATGCGTTCAACATGCTCTTGAATCTGAGGCGTGAGGTATGGACGAGAGCGGGCTGAGTATAGCGCCCAGAAGAACCCGGCCTACAGCAGTGGCGCTGCCTCTGAAGATAAACGTCAAAATTGTATCCAATTCAGTACGTTTAAACCTAGTTCCCTTTTTGCCGTATGCCAAGATCCACTGGGCATTGAATAATTGTATCTGAATGCGGTTTATGATGTGTGAAATTGGTATCCTGTGAAACTGGTTTGAAGAACGGTAGCTTAGGTGTGATTTTATAGTTTTAATTGGTGATTGTGGTAATAATCATAGTTAAATCATAGCTCATTATTAAAAACATGAGATCAATTATTATTTTTAGGCAAGTGTAAGTATTAGCCTTTTAGTTAAAAGGGGCTTTTAATTTGGTCTACCCCTATCTTCTTCTTAGCGTGTCGATGACAAACAGACTCTTTTTAGTTAAATGCCTTGCCTGGCCCAGAATTTAGCCACGGCAACGCCCTCCGCCGACGCAGTCATAAGGTCCTCTCGTAAACAGACAACAGGACATGCGGCACAAGACGAAAGGTGGGCCATGGTCTGTGGGGAGACCCGCACAAGCACCGAAGATCGGAACCATCCGAGAACCTCCATCTATGGAGATTGTCTTTGCTGCGGCCGACCTGAGTGCGGAGTCTGTTCAGAGTTTTCCAGTTTTTACCCCTATTGTAAGTTTTAGTTTAAGTAATAGTGGTGTATCCAATCCACTGGCGACACTTGATAACTATGGGTTCGATAACTTTACGAATAAGCTGAATAGCTACAAAATAGTTAACTGATGTTTATTGAACTGCTGAGGCCTTAGTGCCTTAGTTTTTACTTACGCACAATCGCGTTAAAGTAAACGTCAATTTGTATTGAAACTCGATAAGTGCCGTCTGGTGACGGTAAGGAGAAACCTCTTTTTTTGTATATATTTTGACATAGGAGATAAGCACACTGAACTAGGATATACAGTGTGAGTTTTTAAGTGGGTGTGGATGGCCAAATCCGAAACTATGAGGAATAATGACAAACAAAATCAACGAGTTCGATTACTGGCTAAGAATATTGATTTTTCAAAAATCCCTTGATGCAATTTTAGTCTTCATCAAAATCGGCCTCGTGATTCATTTGATTATTTTTCGCTATTCCTCATATTTTCGGCCATCCATGACCACATGAAAAACTCACTCTGTAGTCAAATTATACAGATCTGACCCTTAGGCACAATGAAAATAACTTTGCTAGAAGAGCTCACGGTAGATACTTTGTTTATTACTTTCTCTATTTTTAATGTGTTGATCGTACATTCCTTGTGCATTTTACTCTCTGCCCTAATCAAGTTCTCGCCAACTCTTTCATCTTGCACCACACACCTCCTCCCAAATGAAACTTGTGGCATTTATATGAGCTCTGTACAGGCACGTGTTTTGCGTTAATTTTGACGTTTCCTCGCGAGCAACGTTTCATTTACAATTAGTCTTCACACCAATGAATAATTACGACTGTAATGTGCCTTCATTTACCTTTATGTGCCTCTGATTTTCATACTCCTTTGATAAATATGTTTTTAGTTATGGGTTTTGTAAGTTTCTGTTGTGGGTTGTTAAAACCGTTTTTGTACAAGATTTTATTTCCTTTTTCCAAAACAAAAAACAAATTAAAAAAAAGTGGATACTTGCTTAGTAATACAATGACGGGAAAATTTCGATAGCCAATCATCTTTTTGCCCTTGTTCCATGTTTCTTGGGAGTCGGCGCAACACGTTTTCTTCTTCCGTACCGTCTTGTCCCCCGTCACGCTATCACTTACTCCCTTTTCTTTCATATCACTCCTCAGACATCTTTTCTTTGGCCGTCCCCTCCCTCTCCATCCATCCACATTTATATTCATAATTCTTTAAGTAATATGCGTTACATCCCTCCTCATCACATGACTATACTAGGACCAGGATAGCCAATGCTTCCCAATAAACTTTATAAATCGAGAAGCTGTTGTTTTTCAACCTTCCATCATTATCATCTTCGAGACGCTATAGACAAATGACATTCGTTGTCAGCGATGGCGATAATCGAATTGCCAAAAGTAACAGCGTTTGACATTTCCATGTTTTTTTTGTCATTTTTGCAATCGCTATTGCCACGTTTTTGTTGATAGAATTTCACTTGTCTCGAGCGTCTGGCCAACCACCCTTTACTTGGGACGGTGAAACAGCTTTTCTTCTTCTATTCACACCTGTTTAATTTAATACTATCTGTGGCTTTTAATTTTGTAGACTAAACTGACATCTGCCAAGGCCTTATTTTTTTTAAATGTTGCAAGCGCGGCGAATAGTGTTGTAGGTAAGGCTCAATCATAAGTGATTTATCGAATCGATGTGACATGGTGACATGACTTCTCCATTGAATTTTACTATGTGGTGTACCTAAATATATTTTTTATGAATATAAACGTAAAATATTCAATTATAAAAGTAAAGCTATCGAGAAAATGAAGTCTGACCTAAATGAGTAGAAATTAAATAAGGGGCCGCAAATGCAATTTTTTTGGCGTGAAATAGTTCAATTTTCGATCTACTTCAATTTTCGATCAACTTTCGGGCACTCAGGATACGACACTATTTTATACAAAGATAAAGTGACAACCCCCAAATGTCAGTTAAGTCTACAAAATTAAAAATCTGTGTCTACAGTTCCTTCTTTTTAAATTATTAATAAAATTTACCTGCACTTCCATTTAATTTTAGACATTGGCAGAATAGGCGACATTGGCTTTGCTTGCACTATAAAAATATAGAATAGAATAAAAATCAGAGATTACTTTTCTTTCTTATCATTCTTCAACCTTCAATCGTTACCCACAAAAAAATAAGGATGGAAGGATTTTAGCCCAAAATTACGTGAAGCTTCTTATCGAAATCTATCAGAAACATTCTTAGGGACATTCTTTACTCAATATATCTAAATGCAGTACATATGTATGTAGTTTAGAGGTCGATCATCTCAATGAGTCAGCTGTCCATGCATCTTGTGTGCTTGCCAGTGCCAGACTGGTATGTAGTGCATGTAGGAATAATATTGAGCGAAACAGCTGTGTGACATGCTTTAGTTCTGAGAGTTATATATACAGCATATTATGTATTTTGTACTTCATACCTATTGATTTTAGAAGATTGAAGTATTTTTGTGAATGTCTGAATGCATTGGGCAAAGAAAACTAGAATCCTTTACTAGAAAAATCCTTTTTAGAAGCTTTTTTATATTATATATATATATATATATAAATAGCTGACTGCGCGGCTTCGCTCCCTTCAACGGGCTATCTACCTACCTATCTACCCTACCTACCTAATTCATTATTTGGTAGTGGCAAGGTTGATACCCACCAACCTTGCCACTGAACGGTAAGCTATAAAGCTTGCTTAGTTATTTTTTTATTTGGAAAAAATATTTTACAAAATACGACGATTACATTAATTTGACCTCAAACACTCAGTGTGTTAGACTTTCGAGCTTCTAACAAGCCGTGACGATTGTCAAAGATCTACAAAATTAAATGGCATACAGGACCAACTCCTTAAAATTGTTAACCAAAATTGTATAGATCAACTATATCCCAAAAATGTTTTTATGCACACTTGACACAATTTCACAACCTATAGTCGTTATTTCAGGAGTACCACCAGTATTAATGGACCTTTAAATTTAAATACACACATGCTTATCAGCCACCAAAATAGACCCTCATAATTCAACGAGCCTGTAAGTCAGGCTTAAGCCTACGTTTGCATAGACAAGCTAGTTAGAATGGTTGTCACGTACAGGAGTATGACCCATGTGGTCAACTGTTGTGGAAAATGACTATTTTAACTACCACCGGCCTATGTGTACTGCCTTTATCTGTCAAATCTAACCTTGAAGATGGTAGCACAGTGCGAACGTGAGAAAATTCTTAGATATTTTTCTTCTGTTTATTCTATAGCATTTTTAACTATAATAGTGGGGTTTAGGGTTCATATTTGATTGCGGGTGTAAGTATGAGTTGTTACGATAAAATTTTCTAGCGTAAACACGGTAGAAATAAAGTTATTATAAGTTAGATTGCGTCAAATCTGAGTTGGACGTTTAAAATGTGTAACTTGTTACGTTTTTGTTTTTGCATTACTTTGTACAGGCTTGTTCGTGTTACTAAAACTACCTTCTTTGCTATTAATAAGCAGACACTGAAAATATAATAATCACTTTATTTATTTGTGGATATTTTTTGTAGAAGATTCATTTTTGAACCACAAATATATTGGGATGGGCCCCAAATTAAGACAGAAGAATGTGGATTTTAATTTTAGTGAGCACCTTCATACGACAAAAATACTAAAAAACATTTTCTGTCAAATAGATTGTCCTAAAACTATATATATAACCATATATCACTTTATGATACATAAAAGCATAAACTAAAAGACATAGCCCAATAATTTCTAATTTGCGCTTAGGCCAACACTCCAACAGTGATTTGCAGTAATATAAAATGGATTATTACAACAAATATACTAGTATGTAATTAATCATTCTGAGTTATTGAGGACAAATACCTTTCTAGCAGTATCATTGTACTTGTTATTGGTCTGATACTAGTTTTTATTTCCTAAGAAATTGATTGTCGTTTGTTATTTTAGTCGTAGTGAAGAATTATAGTTTTAGCTACTTTGTTATCTTGTAAATTGAGTTTTTCTTAGACTTTATTGCCTACGCCTACTGCTGTGTCGTATGAAAATAGTGAATATATATAATCTTTTACACTATTAAAAAAATGTCTTTTCATTAATCCACTAGAAAAAGTCATGTCTGCCTCAACACTAATTCCTTCAGATTAAACAAAAAAGCTCACTAGTTTTAAACACCTCCTAAACAAAAAAAATGCTGCTCAATACTTCTAAAAATTAAAAGAAGGGCTACACTAAAATTTAAGGGCTGTCCAATCTAAAATAGTCCAAACTATACATAAACATACTTCATAATATAATTTAACGCTCTCGTTCTCGACGCGACAACCCATAATTTTCAATTTGTGTCCGCGACCCCTTTAAATATTGCGATGTGCATCAGAATCAGTTTATAGCTAGGACTTTAACTGGATGTTACATCACTTTGTGTCATGCATTTGCGTAGATGAGGCACTTTCTATCTAAATAGATCGTTGATCGTAAATTTGTACCAGTGTTTTGGCAGAATAATCGTGTTGGTTGCAGTAGTATAAACATTACTTCTATCCCCAGCTACTATTACTGAAAGAAAGAAAGAAAAGTGTTTATTTGTCACAAAACGACATACATTATAATAACATGCTTATGCTAAACCCTTAACAATAGTATTAGTAGTACTTAAATTAAGTTAGTAAAGACGAGAAATAAATCAAACAACAATTACATATACTACCTACATTTTTTTATAACAGAAAATAATTAGGGTGAAAAAGATACCAGACAGATGCATGTCGTGATTGTGGCAAGAAGGCTTCCACTCAGCATAATGCTGTGCCGTGGAGGTCCCACAGCACGGCGCTGATTTTCAGTGGTCGCCTAGGACGTGACGTACGGAAACCAAATCTGTTGTGTAAGTTAAAATAGATACAAAGAACATAAAATAAATACGTATACAGAAGACAAAAATAAACCACCCAAAATTATAATGGGCGGCGCCCGAGTCCTGTGCGGTGTGCGGTCATATGTGTATGAGTAGTCTGCGTGACCCCGATGCTTGAAAACAACAACAAAGGAAGAAGAGAAAGTGTGATGCCTAATGAAAGAAAGAATGCCCCCACATCGCTGCCTGTGAGGGACCTCATGTCGCCGCATCAAACCGCCTGGATACGATGCCAATGGATTATGAATCTTTAGTAAGTAATTTTAAAACCTAGAAAGAAGAACCTAGAACCTAAGAAGAGAGAGAGAAGAGGCGCGGGGACCGAATCCAGAAATTCCGTAACGAAAAAACCTCACGCTCTCCACTCCGACGGGCACGGCGGTGATACTTTGACTTTTAATAAGGTTTTTGAATTCTGTGGAATCTGAGTGGTGAGGGGCAGGGGGGCGGGGGTGAGGTTTGTTGCACGTGTTTTCGATTTCCGTGTTGGTATTTTTAGAATGAAAATATTTTTTGCGGGGGGAGGTAAACGGTTAAGGAGGGGGGGGGGGGGGTAAATCCTATCTTGTTCTCCTGGATGAAGTAGCGAGAGGCAGAGGCAATTTTTTTGTCAGAAATGCGCTAACTCCAACCGTTTCTGAGATATGAGGGTTTTAAAATTTTTGTTAGTCGTAATTTTTTTGCCTTTTATCGGTCTCTCTGAGCTGTTTCTGTGACAATGGTGGTCAATGTGGACCTTATGCTAATGAGAATAAGGGTCACTTTTGCTTGTCAAAGAAAAGCGACCTTATTTCAATGTGAATAAGGGTATTTTTGTTTTGTTTTTTAGAGTTTTATTAATCGTAAATAAATGCGGGTTTGGCTCGCTACGTTTTCGAGTTTTTAACGTTTTTAATTTTTTTGACGCATTTTCCAGGACTGGATCTAGAATAAATGCTATGCAATATCTTTACCGCGGCAGTCCCCGAGTGCCACACGTCTATTTTTATTATTAGCTGTTTTATTATGGACATAATAAAGCTATTATGTCCATAATTCATGAATATGTTACTTTTAAAGACAAAGCACTTTATACTGCTGTTTAGATTTGGTGCATAAAAACGCAAGCAATATAAAAAAAGTCTGACTGAAAAGAATTTTTGACTTCTTCTTTAGTAAGCTATATGAATGATCTACTAATTGTCAAAAACGTCCATGCAATATTATGACCCAGCTCCTTTTTCGTTAGATCACTGAGCAAAGTGATATGAAACGGTCGATAAACGTTAGAACTTCTGAATTTTTGCAGTATTTATTACCACCACAGATTCACAATTTCACACCTATCCCAAAGTCGTTTCCAAAAATAGCAATAGATATCGTTTTTCTAGAAAAAGTTTTTTAATATTTGCCGCAACTGCAGAAACTCAATTAAAAGTAATATCTGTAAAAAAGAGAAATTCCAGTGAGTTGAAATCTATTAATTTCATATTAAAAACGCTATTTTTATGTTCTAATGGCTGCCACTAGAAGCATATACAGGGTAGTAAAAATAAACGCAAGCTCTAGGTAATACCTAGTTCACACAAGCGAATGACTAACGGTTACGGTAACTGTTATATCCCGCTGTATACAAATATAATGGTCACGAACGCCAAACCGAAAGATTTGACTTGTTTTCTATTATTTTTTATCTCCCAAGAGACTTAGAATTTTTTATTTGATCGGTTCGGAGAAGATAACTGCGATTATTTATGTTACGTTTGTATTACACACTTCACAGGTGTACTCGATGAAATAGTTTTAATAATTATTGGGTGTGATGTTGACTATTAATATTCGTTGCTCAGTGAATCTCGTTGAACGAAAATTAATGGGAGAAGGCACACGCCTTAGTAAGAAATCTTTGTCGCTTCTTCACCAGAAAACCTTCTCAACTTACTGTCTTGCTCTCTTCATATATCGCAACTGATATACAAACTCATTTCTAAGTACACTCATAAAGATTAACACCAGTTCTGCTACCTATACAGCCTACAATCAGATACAGAAAGCTAATCAACTCCAACGTTTGCCCAAAGGCGCGGGCGCCGCACAGTCGCGCTACTCGCATCAGTGTGGCCACCGCCTTACAACTTGTTAATGTATAACTTACTATTGATACTATCAATTTCAATTTATACACCAACTATTTTATTAATCTAACCGTCACTAATCAATTGATTGATTTCACAGCTGATTCGAAAGCGTTGTTACTCCGTACTAACTATTTTATATGTATTTTAGATTTCTCCGTTATTTTTTTTAGTTTTATTCCAATTCGTTTTAGATAACGGTATTATTATATGGGTTTTTAATGATCACTAATACGTTTTTCGGGTTTTATTACTTTTATAGCGCGAAAATTAACGCTAAAATGCAATAAATAACGATATTTTATCCATTTCTTATGCTAATCTTTTGTTACGAAAATAGATTTTGATGTGTGGTCGGGTTTTTGTTGATTGTTATTTCTAGTAGCTATTGTCTGTCCAATCAGCTAATGGCTACATTAAAGCATCGTAAAATAAAATTAAATGGCTAAAAAGTATTGTATTTAAGCTTATGCTTGATCATAAGTAACCCAGACATTTTACTATATTTTTCCTATTCTGCAATTCCATTGTCATAGCATATTATTTACCGGGAGATAAAGATATAGAATTTATTATCTCATTGGTAGGTATGCACTACCCCCTTTACCGATTATATGGTAAAATATAGAAATAGAGCCCGCATATCCTTGTGATAGGTATTTATGTCACAATACATATGATATCAAATTGCTCCAAGAAAATGCTCCGTTCCCCTCCATAAGAATCTAGCTAAAATATACCTAACATCCAATTTGCTAATTCCGCTTTTGGCAACAAACTCCGTCCAAGTACATACGTAGGTAATCCTAGTATCAACCTAGGTAATTAACAAAACTTTTCTTATTACGTACTTAAGCTATATCTACTTAAGTTTAAGACTCTTAAGTTTAATTAAAGTTCTCCCTGTAGCGCAACGCAATTACTCGGCCCGTGTAAATGCAAATAAGTTTGTAACACCCTGATGCTTATACTGGTCACTGCGACCAATGGGCTTGTTCCAGCTAAAGACACAGTGTCGAAATCCTATGACGTTTAAGTGGGTGCTAACACCCACGTTGACACGGTGTCGTTTTGCGGGGTTCTGTGCTGAAAAGGTACCGATTTTGGGTTCTCCACAAACTTGTTGTAACTTATTGCGGATGTCCGTAAGTTTAACCGCAACACTGAAGCTTCGCAAGTTCCCCCGCCGCTGTTTAGAGTTTCGGTTACAAAGTTTTCAGACTTGACAAGTACTAAGGTTTCATATCTAAATCATGGAGGTTGTTTTGTCGCAATGTATGCGTATACAGCTTGTACAGTTAATTAGGAACTTCTAAACGTAACCACACTTTCAAACCTTCCTTTAACAGAAGTTGTTTCTGTAGCTCGTTTATTAGATACTTATTGAATTACTTTACTTCGTAGAAAAGCTTAAACATTAACACTTCCATTTATTAATAATAGCGAGATAAAAATGTATGACATATTTCTGAACAAAAACTTCAAGTTATGATCCTGGCAGTTCTTCGCACCTTCTCCTTTATAATTACGATCATGAGATGTGACGCGAATGGTTCAGTTAAAATTAATTGCAATTTTTATAAATGTCAATGACATTAATTTGTATTAATTAATTACTTGAAGGAATTATAGGATGGGGCACAGTTGAGGCTAACTTTGGAAAGCTATCAAAATGTATGTATCTGCTTTAAAAGTTACGCTCTCAAAGTGTGTAAATTTTCAATTAAAAGTAATAATTTTTATGTATTTCAAATATGTCTCATATGCCTGCAATGTTTAATTACATAACACTTTTTTTTACACTCAAAGCATGCAATAACAAATTAATAACATAAAAAATCTTAGAATTTTTCAATGCATTGCGATAGTTGACAACCATGAAAGTCCGACATACCAATAGAGACTGCGAGTACAAGCATATAGACTATGTACGATGTGACACAGTTATCAATATTTTCTAGACTTGTGACAGATCTAGAGCATGACAAATTAATTTTGAAACCCAGAACTAGGTAGCATAAACTATACGAAGGTTTGATATAGTAACTTTTTTCAAAAAATTATATTTTCCTTTCAAAAATGTAGAAGTAGATGTAGAGTTTTAGTATTTTCTTGGAATAGAAAGAGTATCTTTAGAAAAATTTACGCTGATGACGTATTTTTCTTGGAATTCTAAAAGTATTCCAAAAGAAAATGTTCCTCAGAGACGGTCTTGTTTTTTTCTAGCTTGGTTATCGCTCATTACTCGCTTAGCTTTCAATGTCAGATGTTATTTAGTATAGATGAGTTATAACACTTTTGATGATCCTCGA
The DNA here is from genome assembly GCA_964057195.1 of Orthosia cruda. Taxonomy (NCBI): domain Eukaryota; kingdom Metazoa; phylum Arthropoda; class Insecta; order Lepidoptera; family Noctuidae; genus Orthosia; species Orthosia cruda. Next base: position 33,104,712 of record OZ059829.1, on the reverse strand, counting down.
GTCCTTGTCGCACTTCTGACTATTATACCTACATACCAGTTTTTCTTTGTATCACCCATGCGCAATTTATAGTTCTCCTTATAAAGTGAATTTATATTTACTGCGTTGTCCATAGACTCATGTATTTTTCAACTGATAAATTATTGGGTGGTTAAAAATACATTGCGAGACTTGGGCTGAATTTTAATAGGCTAGGTATGGGTTTAATTTTAGAACTTGGGCTAAAGGTGTTGAATTTTCAGAATATATGCAACTCAATACCTATATGTCATAGACATAATGAGAAAATAGTTTTTTTTTTTTTTTCATATTTTCGCGATGCCCATAGTCACAGTGATGGGAATAAATTGCTCCTACAATATTTTTCTTACGCAATTGAAGCAGTACAAATAAGGTGTAAATTGGCACTTTTGTTTATGTAAATAATTGGCTGAATTTACACTAACGACTCAACAATAAAGAATATTAACGTCAATACTGCACACTATTTACAGAAAGGTGTACCAACTTACCCCTTTACACACGCAGTATATTTCTGGACGATACTTCAAAGAGACAAAGAGTGCAGTATGATTAATCAAGCCAGTTCATCGGCCTCAAGGCGAGACTGATCAAAAACTCGTACTTTAGACTGCGACTGAGCAATATAACATTGGACTGTGGAGACTGGAGATATCGCATCGGAGCCCCGTTTGAGCTCGTTACACTCCACTAGGTTAGCTCACGATTTATTTACAATTGTAGGCGAGTACAGTTATAGCTTGAGGATTTAGTTTGAGACAATTATCTTGCTGTCGATACTGGAGTGAAGTACGATTGTTGTGGCTGAGAAATTGGGAAATATGTACCTAATCGATTGTAGATCATGTTTGGCCTATGAGTTTAGTTAGTTACTGTTTGTAGTTCATAAATCAAAGTGACTTTTGTGCCAGTTTCACAATGGGAATGTTTTGGCTGAGACGACAATGAATTAAAAATGTCTTTCGAAACATTCAGTTCACTAAAAATACACATTTCAAAACTAGAATGACAAAACGATACACTAGCCATACCCATTTGAAACGTCATCGTCTACATCCCATAAATAAATTGACACAACAGGTAGACGCATGTGTCCATCCCAACTCGCTCGATCAAACGGGGCACCACGGCATCCCGATTCCCGTCCCATATTTCAATTTGCACATCATGCATTTAAGGCCTTCAGGAAAAATATAGAATGCAACAGCCGTAAACAGTTTGGAACGCGTTGCTTGTGGAACGCATCAACTTCTGTCATTCTGTGACGTTCATTAGCAGCCTGATTGTAAACAATCCCGGTATTATAGAGGAGATTTATTCCCGGGATTTATTTAGCCCCCTGATTGCACGTCACTGTTTTTGGTAGTTGGTTGTGATGAGTATGCGCGATTTACTTGTTTCGGTAATTGAATGTGGAGGACACTGAGAGATTTTTAAGCAAGAGAATACTGTGATAGTCTTAGTTGAGGGTGTTTTTTTTTTGAGTATTTGATTAAGCTATACAATTCATGCGGGAATTTTAATTTCATCCATTTTACTCTTTTATACTTAAAACATTTCCTTAAAAGTGATGAATAGTGGTCTGTCTTAGTAAATTATTTGTTAATAACTTACCAAGTACTTTTACTTCTTAAAAGATAGCTTGATCTCTGCGACATATGTCAAACTGATGTATACGTTACTGTCACGTTATTGTTAGCCTGTCAAGCGTATTGATACTGACAGCTGTCGCAGAGATCAAGCTATCTTTTAAGAAGTTTAATTCTTTTTTTGTTGTTTTTAATTACGTAGGTAGTGAGTAAGTCATTGAACTTTCACAGTTAATAATTATACCTATGTAGCCACAACTCATCAACCCACGTTTTTGACGAACTCTCAACAGCCAATCAAAGCAGATAGCATTGACATGAATTGAGAAACTCGGCCTTAGCTATATATATATATATATTATATTGAAACTGTGTGAGGAAGTAGTGGAAACGCATATTATGTAGTTATATATTTGCTCTTACCTACGTTTTTTTTAACTGACTTGACTATTGGAAGGACTGATAACAGACTGGCTGAGATCCCGCAATGACAGATAACAGAGTAAAAAGGCCGTAGCCTTTTGACCCTGTTCTCCTTAGGCCTTTGCCTGAACGAAGAACAGAGTTAAAACGGACATAACGAGCAAAATAGATGGATAGACAGATATCCTTAATATTTGTAAATTAAAGTATTTGTAACTAATCATCTTGTAGATTGGAAGGTTAATTTTCGCTGATTTCAATCTCTTTAGAACAATCTATGAAAGCTTTGAAAACGAAATTCCCTCCTGTCCGTACTTTAGCAATAACAGCCGATTAAAAGCAGAGGTCACTCAGATTCCAAGAACCTCCTTCTAATAGGATTACATAGGCGTACCGCATAACCTAGCAACACAGAGCCAGGAATGCGAAATAAAAATACATCGGAACCACAGAGCACGGAATGTCGGCAGCGACTATATAGATACGCCACGGCTAATAATATTCGTGACCACTCAATTGCGCTGAACACAAGTTAGGGCTGTTACAGTTATACTTAGAATTATCACAGGCCTTCAATTTCTATGAATTAAAAATCAAAAAGAAAAGAGTAGTGACCGCGTACCGGAAGACGCAGCGTTGGAAGGTACCCCACAAGTTGGACCGATGACCTAGTGAAGGCTGCCGGAATCCGCTCGATTCGACGACCGGTCGATTTAACGACACTTGATCAGGACCGTGTTTAGTACGATTTAGGACGAAAGGCACAAACTACTAAGATTAAAAGTAATTTTAATCTCCAAGAGCTCAGGTGGATATTATTACGGATCAGATAGATATTATTATGGCTATTAGCATAGAGTGCTACACCAAACTTCAAACTCAAATTGACATTTACTTGACATTGACAGATTGCCTTACAATAAGCAGTAGACGTCTTTCGGCAAAAATAATGATGATGGTAATGATGAAACGATCACCATTTCTCATCTCAATGACACCCTAGGTTTCTTTGGATTCATCTGAAAATGCCGTCTCTAGCAGGCTGCCCAGACGTCTCGGTAACATGTGCTCGAAACAAAGAATTTAGAGAGACATTCTCGCTAGAGAGATAAATACTCGCCTCCGTTTTATTTACAATAATTTGATTATTCGAAGAACGCTCAGTTCAGAGTGCAATAAATCGTCAATTCTCATACACTGAACATATTGAGGCCGGCCAGTTTCATTCCGCAAATTGAATGCGCGAACGTAGCCGATTTACGACTGTGCCGCCATCTACCGGCTGGCGTATTTTTAATTATTTGATCAGGCAACACTGATAAATCAACCGCTGTAATTGGCCGGCCAGTGTTGCCCTTTAATTAGTTTATTTCATTTCGCACACGCCCTATAGTAATTAGTTCATGAATTTTGATTCAAATGCGATCTTGTAGGCGTTAAATGATTTTGAGGGTAGTTTGGTAATGTGCGTAGTGATTTTTTTATGTAGTGCGAAACTGAAATGGTTTACAGTTTACATAATATGGGTATTTATGTAAAGTTTTTAAATGGCTGTATCGTTTATCGTTCAAGATAAAACATGTAAAAAACGAGTAAACATGGAATTAATCCATGTTGGTACGAGTATGTGCAAACGATAAATCTGAATGATAAAATCTACCAATTCTTTTTTCCTGCCGTACTGGAATAACCTTCAGCCGAGATTTATTTCGTACTTGAACACATTTATATGAGGAGGTGGTAAAAATATTATGTTCTCTTTGGAGAAACCAAAAAAATAGGGTCTTTAAAATGAAAATACTGATCTTAGGCTCCATACAGTAGTCTGTCTAATAGCGATATCGATTGTTGAAATGATATAACGTAACAATGATATTCAAATAAACAGATACGTTATACACTCACAAAACAATTGAAAAAAGTGTTCCGCGCAGCATCGGCAGCACACATACACACTTTTCATTCATCTGACATTAAAAAATAAATTACAAATACACACGATGGATTTTTTTATTTTGTTTTTCTTTCAACAGAGCCTATCGCTCTTCGCCATGCGTGACATAAACTAAAGACTAAAGGTCACAATTGTGACCTATTCGAGTCTTCACAATGCGCGCGCTCATAACATATCTGTTTATTTGAATATCATTGTAACGTAAGGAATTTTTAACATGGCATTTTGGTAGCGTATGTAACTTATTTATATTGTGTTGTATGTATATTGTTTGTATGTATGTTTGTATAAATGATTTAATTTCTATAAGTTGGTTTGTAAAACACTTTTACATGTTGATCATATTTTTTTAAACTAGATGAGGTCGGCGTTTCTTATCTGACTACTCTGAGAAGAAAGACCGAAACAAACTCATAGGTCACAGTCTCTTTTAAAGTCCAGACAAAATCTTGGTTAGATCATGTGAAGACCATGTAGACTGATGTCGGAAATGGTCTTTTGAGGAAAGAACCAGCCAGATTGAGTGGACCTGTCCAGTCAGTGCACGTATTTGTCAGTAACCGTACAGCTCAACTCAGAATTTAAGGAGCTCAACGATTCGAAGATAAATATCAAAGAAAGGACATTCGGGTAGGCAGCATAAATTACTCAAACTGAGATTTTTTTATAAATAACAAAAAAATAAATAAAGATAATATTACTAAATTTATCAATCTTTTTTATCACTGACCGAATGTTTTATCTAGATGTCTAGATGTCTAAATGAAGATCCCTCAGTATAATGTAAATTTCTCAACGGATCTAATTCATTTTTGTTCTGCGATAGCAATCAGTTCTCAACTTCTTTGAGCGGAACAAAGCCGCTGATTATCGCAATTTGTTCGATTCATATAATGGTGCATTCACTCGATTATTCTAATCGATTATTTGCATTTTCACACGAACATCGGCACCTAATTACTTACTGCACAAGAATTATGTGGACTATTGAAATGTTCTCAAGCATGTAAACGTTGCGACGTAAGCAGTTATTATTTTTGCAGCACTTATAATTATTGCACACGGGTCGTATCGATGTAACGTCGTTTTGCATGGTACGATTAATTGGAATCATTTATCTTGTACTGTTTCGCAGTTTGATCGGTACAGAAAAAAATGCTTTAGATTTTTTTTTGTAGTTTTGTGAGCACAAAATAAAAGTTAGATAGGAAGTAGATTATTGTTTTGAATGAAGGTAAAATAAACGGCAGATTATTGTTAGATTAGATATTTATTAGATCATTCCTCTTAATTTATATACACCTAGCTCGAAGTGTGTCAATAAAATGTACAAATTACGGCTTTTAAACCAATAAATGTAGTAATAAACAATTTTCATGAGGAAGTCGTATGTTTTTTCTCGGAAAATACCTATATTACATCAATATGGTTGACATGGCTTAAAGCACAGACGTAAATCAAACTAGATAACGCAAGTCCCCCCCATCTTTATGACAACCAAGCGTGGCACTTTTTCACAGACAATTTAAAAACAAATATACCAATGAAAGAAAACATTTCCAATCCCTTGGCCAACTTTTTCTATACAGTATTTTCAGCTCAATATGGCATTAAAAGGCATTTTTCTAGTTTTCTGTGCATTTCCAGTGCAGATAATGCTAAATGAAAAGCTCAAATTACGATCATTGATCGTAATTTTACTCCACTTTTTTTTTTGACGCGTGGATTTCTTCAAGTACGTTCAATCGCGTTATCTAGTTAGATTTATATCTGTGGCTTAAACCAACTCAATGGTGACTAAATGTGGGTGCAATTGATTAATAGAGTTAAACAAATAAATTGTGGACCAATTCACTATATAACTGGCAATCTTAAATAGGAAATTTGTAGACTTTAGTGCTCTTATTTTCTTTCCAAAGTGTCGCAACGCCCGACAGCAACACAATCATGGCTTGCTAATCCTAGCTTGATCACGGATAGGCAGTGCCAGCGCAGTACGGCAGTAACCAATGGTTTCTTGGTCGTATATCAAAAGTCGTGGCTTTAGATAGCTGGGGATCTATGACGGCGATAGGGCAGCGATACGAGGCGAGGATCGGCCGCACGTTGACGTTTTTACGGCGAGAGCTATCGCGGGACATAAATAGTCGCGGTCGGGATATATGCCCGCATTGCCCGCTCCGTTCGACAGGCGTTCCGCGTTCGAACTCATCAGAGTTTCATGCATTTTCATGAACGTTATTGATGTAAAACTAAATTGGCTTTTTTTGTATATTGCCAGTGTTGATCCTGAAACAATCAGACCTATTTTTTTTTTAATGGCCAGTAAAATCAAGATCGTATGTTATCGGTCGGCTTATTACTGTGTATTCGCTTTTGTGGACTATCCAACAAGAACCGTACTTTTTTTTCAGGATAAAAGTAGCCTTTAAAACTAAACGATAAAGTAGCTTTCAATCCGTGAAAGAACTTTCTATATCGGATCCGAACTTCTACAGTCTTATTAAGTATTTGTTGTTAATGTCTTATTAATTTCTTAGTTTCATTCACTGGTTCATTCTCTGCCATAGCTTACGCGTAAATCCAAGAGTAAGGAATGAATAGTTAGTCCAAAGTTATTCCATATTTATTAATAACATTGCTAAAGCTAAGTTAATCCTTAGTTACTTCGGGATTAGCTAGTCCAAGAGTAACTTCGGAGTAAGCTGGTAATACTCCATTTTTATTAATAAGACGGCTAGAGATTAATCACCTCTTACAAACTTATAAATAAGCAAATAATTATACATTTTAAATTTTAGAAGAAGTTTATATCAAAGATAGAATGTCCAGGTAAGTGTAGTCACGTATGAATTTAAATATTGTAACTATTAGTTAGCCATTCCTTGAATTGATTAAGTACCCACTTAGCTCCCTATTGTTTTACTCTGAGTCATACTAATTGTTACTTCTTCATTGTATCGTTTTCCCGGCCTAGGACTGTACTTTCTTTGGAACGGTCGTGCCCTTATTAACATTTGTATACTTAATCGGTTTGTTTATTCATAAGTTCCAGGATTAGGTAGAATAATCGATCGTTGTTAGTCAGAAATAAGCTATGGGTTCTTCAAATGTCTTGTGATGTGATGGCCGAAGAACTTTAACTTTGTTCGTTCGGTCCCAATGGAAATGTTATACTTATGTAAGGAAAAAAACATCAGATTAGTGGCAAAATGGCACGATAGCAAGCTTAGGGCCTTCTAAATGTAATCAGTAAAATGGCAAGTAGAGCTTAGTGAATTTGTAAGTATTGATAAGTGCCTAGAAAAGCAGATAGATCTTTAAGAAAGGAAGACAGTGAACAAAGGTGGCGATACAGATGATACTACTACTGATCTAACTACGAAAATTCGGGTTATTGGATGATTCGCACGAATTTAACTCGTCCGAAATGTATCCTTCTCAATACTTTTGGGGTTGTCGATTCGCACACCAATAAATTAACACCGTGCGAAACGCCACAAAACAATTATTAAAGAAGGTCGGTACGCACATTTCGTGCGAATCATCCAATAACCCGAAAATTCTTTCACTGAATGCTGCCCTCCAACGCTGAGTGCTTTACCTCACATTCTAAGTCCACACAAATTGACAGTTGCAGCTTATTATTTATTAGGTTTACCGTGGCGATTGATTCTAGTGGAGTCGCACGCAAGTAGTCCTTAGTCGGAAGTAAAATTCAAAAGGACTTAAAATAAAGGTGTACAATTAATTTTTTAATCCCAATTTTTTTTTTGTTTTTTTTTTTTTGTTTTAATACAGAGGTGTTACATATTTCTAAACTCGCCAAACTTTTACGTTTGATGGCGAGAGGCGCTCTTTTACATCACAATGCACCACCATACTTACAAACCTACTACATACTTATATATTATACTGTTACTTACATATTTAGTTATATTTGCTATCCTGTATAATGTTTTTTTTTTTAATTTTGCCTTAATTGTTCTTTTACAATTTTTTACTTTTTCTCTTTATAAATCTATATTGTTAAACACTTTAGGTACCAAATACTTAGATGTTCTCTTACCATAATAATTTGTTATCTTTGGTTGAACGAGTTAGTTCTCTCTAGCACTACGTGTGTTGTTGTTTTTAACATTAACTTTATAATCATCATTATAATAATATTCCAGACCTACCAAATATTCTACATTTTTATCTATGGGTATAATTTTACGGATGGGAAATAACTTCTCATAATCTTTGTTGCACTTATCTTTAACATTTTTACTAACTAGGAACTTTATCAGTCTTATTTGTATGTCTTTAATATCTCTTAAATATTTAATAAAGGTTCGCCCGTACAAAAGGAGTCCGTAGCTTATTAGCGAATCGGCAAGTGAAAAATACACCATTCTTAACGTATGTTTGTTCAATACATTTTTAAGTGGTAAAACTTACTTAGCACTGATCTTAGCCTATTGCAAATGTCATTTATATGTGATCTCCAATTAAAGTTCTTATCTATTGTTAGACCTAAATATTTAAATGTATCAACGTAATCCAATTTTGCACAGTTACAGTTATTTATATGCAAACATTCATATGTATGTCCTATCACTGTGAGATATTCATTATTTACAGATTTAGCATTTCGATTATATAGCGAGTGTATATGCATACATTTAGTTTTAGAAAGATTTAATATAATTCCATTGTCGTGTGCCCATTATAACAAATAATGCACGTATTCTGTGAGACCAGCCACGCAAGCCAAACCAGGGTTCAAAAGCTAGACTTTAACAAAAAAAAGGTATAAACAAGTATAACATCATTTAAAAATAATATCTAGTTATCCGCAAGTGTTGCGTTATCAAATTGTATCTACTTCGGTTTCGTTATATTCGAATTATAAAATTGACAGCGGTTTCATTATGATACCCATAACGACATCGGGTTGCATTATGCGAATCGTCATAAGTTCTAAAACACAAGCAAAGACATTCTGAACATACAGCCAGGTACCTATAATATTACTTCGAAATCGAGACAATGTAAATGATGTTTTTAAAAATGGAACAAGTTTAGAACAAAAGTATCGTATACTATTTGGCTGTTGCGGCTACAAGATCTTTGCCTTATACCTAATAAAGACTAAATAAAAAAAAAAAGAAGTGGACGCGGGAAAAATTTCTAAGTGAAATTTTATTCCAAATTTTATTAAAAATGTCTTCAAAATCAAATGATATTGAAAATACTCCACCAGATATAACAAATAGAGCAGTTGCGGCTACAAATAATTTACTACCAGGAAAATCAAGACATGTATATGAGAAATGAAATACTTAAACATACTTCCTGTAATACTTATTTGTCTATATCTATGTTTTATTCCTTCCTTCGTAGATAAAATATTGTATGCAACTATACGTTATTGGTCTTTTAATAACTCGTGCCCACCTATTTCGGTACGCGCTACGCTTGTACCGAAAAATGGCACTCGTATTAAAAGACCGTCCATAACGTAACAGTTGCATAAATAGCTATAACCACACTGAAGTATAATTATGGCAAAGAACTGGCGCATAGCTCAATTAATGATATTGATTGCGCATACGTTTTGTTTATGCTTCCTTCATTCCATGCTGAACTGAGATTGCACAGCTGTTTAATTTTTTTATTCAATCAGCATTACTTGATGTGCCACTAAGCTATAATTTAGCAGGATATTAATTGCCAAGGAAATGTCGTATCTGCTACAAATAATATCTATATTAATTTATTTAGATATGTGTGCTTTTGCCGAGTTTTTTAACGTACTCACTCGTGATAACGTAAACGATATCTTATGTCAATTTTATACAAAAAAGAGGTTTCTCCTTACCGTCCCCAGACGGCGCTTACCCATTTTGAAAACAAAGACGTTTTCGTTAACGCGATTGAGAGTGACTAAAAACTCGCACTAAGGCCTCTGCATATAACACAATACCTTAAAATTTGAAAGAAAGAAGAAAGAAAAAGTGTTTATTTATCACAAAACGACATACATTATAATAACATACTTATGCTAAACCCTTAACAATAGTATTAGTAGTACTTACATAAGGTTAGTAAAGACGAGAAATAAATCAAACAACAATAACATACACTACGTACATTTTTTTTATAACAGAAAATAAATAGGGTGAAAAAGATGCCATTTGTGAGCATTATTAAAACACTCTCTTGTCAGGTCGAGAATGCTCTACCAGAAAAAGGTGACCGGCAAGCTTATTACGTAAGAAACAGCTATCAGCAATAAAAATTACCTACAGTATAGGTATGGTAAGCCCTACACAATCGTTGATAATCGCTCGCTGTTTTCCAAATGCACTTATTTCTAAAAAACCGCCAAAACCTCTAAAACTTGTCTATTGAAGAGCAATTATTGCGCAATAATCGCTAACGTTTTGTTCTTGCAAGATACTTAATAAGCCTGCGGTTGAGAACCCACTTAAAGCTGGGCTAACTGCTATAGTTCTCGCCAAACTTCTTGGCCGCCCTGAAGTTGGCTTTCCGATGCGCAAGGCAATTGGTGCTGTTTTTGTATGAGATTTACTACTGCGCAGCCATTGTAACCAACTTCAGGGCGGAAGAAGTTTGGCGAGAACTATACTGCTGTTCTTATTCAACTAGGGCTCCCCTTCTTAAAAAAAATGTAAAAGATATTAACGGATCATATTTCATAGATAATGTTCGGGTAAATTTTAACATCAAAAATTAAAATACTTACGGATCAAATGTCACTGTTCAAAACCTCTAAAATTAAAATAACGATTGTATCGAAATATCGAAAATTGTTATATCTAAGCATAAAATGTCTAAGAATAAAATGCCGACTGATTAAAATATCGACTGATTCAAAATGTCGATAGTCATTATACCTATGTTTAAAATGGCAACATTTAATACACCTAAGTTTATTATATTTACGTTGAAAATACCTACTCGGTAATATATCGAACAAATTTTGATATAATTGGTATGAGTGGAAAAAAATTAGGTAGAATTAAAATTATCACCCACTGCCAACGCATTGCTTTTAGTCATTAGTCTGACCTCCAGTGCAAATATTTAACGTATTGTTTAGCAATTATTAACATTAAGTATTTATTTATTAAGTAACACGGATTACAAGTTTTCAAACACTCGCGGGCGCTACCGCGGCACCGCACGCTTCGCTCGCTCGGCTCGCGCGCGGTTTGTCATAGTTCTAACCTAACCTAACCTATTTCACCCAGTTCAAAATGAGGAATCATACCTACAATATGTCGATATTTAGGACATTCGATACTCTGTACTTTCGATATTTAGGTCTTTCAATGTTACTTTTGTAGATAATTAGATTTTTGATATATTGGACGTAGGTTAAACCATTCGACATTATAAACTTACGTTATTTAAATTTTCAGTTATATGGTCATTCGATATTTAAGTTTTCGATGTTTTGAACGTTGGCATTTTACCCGTAGGTATTTTAATTTTCGACGTTCAAATACGTACCCTAATGTTCACAAAGTAAACTGAGTAAAAAAAAAATTAAGTGACCTTTTCAAGTTTGAAAATGCTATTGCTGATATTTTTTAACCCCCGACGGAAAAAGAGGGGTGTTATAAGTTTGACGTGTGTTGCTGTGTATCTGTGTGTGGCATCATAGCACCTCAACGGATGAACCGATTTTGATTTAGTTTTTTTTTGTTTGAAAGGTGATTGTGCCGAGAGTGTTCTTAGCTATGTTTTAATAAGATCGGTTGAGCCGTTCAAAAGTTATGGGCGTGATGTTTTCGCAAGATAAATGTGTCGGGGAGTTTTTAAATTTTGAAATTTTACTTGTTAACTAAGTACCTATCTGTTTATTGATACTTACCTAACATGGCTGTAAAATTATACTCAACTTCTTAAGTAATTGTTGCAGAACCCGATCATGAATTCCAATAGTTTAGCTTTAGCATAAAAAATTCCATCAAGCTCCATGGTGATCACATATCTTAGGAAGACACGTTCAGCGTCACAAATCTACCATGTGTAAATCGAATATTCAGTATTCGAATTGCACATAGTAGATTTATGATATTGGTATTATTACAATTAAAACTATGATCTTGACATACAAAGTAGGTACCACCTAATTTAAAACAAGAAGGTACCACATCGTTGCTAAAGTGAACATGTGAAGGAGATGTAAGATATTTAGATGGCCTTCCTTCTGCTTATTGTACAAGTATTGTACAATTTGTTCTTTCATTTTAGATAAGATTAAGATGGATAAAAATAGTCTTTAGCCCTAATTATTCGGTATAATTAAGCACACATGTGAATGTAATATTTTCATCCCTGCTGTACTTTTAAGGATTACCTACTTGGAACTTTTACTAGAATAATTTCAGATTTAAATAGATATGATACAAACCGTCCGAATATTTTCATATATGTGTTCACCATACAAAAAGACACGTCAGATTTAATTTCTCAAGCACACGACTGTTCCCGAAGATAGATGACCCCGTGGCTTTAGTAGTTTGCTTTAATTCTTGTGTCATAAAAACGAGCTTTCCGCCTTGTCCTTACTATGTAAGTTAATTTTAACAATGTACTTTTTCTTATACATGCGATACTTCATATTTTCATGCTTCAATAATGATGTTATTTATACTTATACTGAGGTAGATACGTTTTACCGACGTCTGCGCGGCAATACAAACACCAGCTGATCAGCTTGAATGTAATCGGTCCGTCCTGCGTCTGGCTGCGACACGAAAGTAAGTTTGAACAGTATGTTTATCTCTTTGTATCAACGTAATCCTATTTATTAATAGATGTTCTAAGTTCCATAGGTTCTATGTAGGTAGCTAAAATAAAATATCGCCATGTTTTATTTCTTTGTAATGAGTATGACGTCTCTATTGGTAAAATCTCATTGGGCTTCAAAAAGCTATACACACAACTTAAAGGCAAGCGATCCTCACAAAATACTAGTAGATAATATCCACAACTCCACACTTCACTACACACATTTAATTTAAATCAACAGAATTTATCATGCCATCGACTGTGTGCTTTGTAATAGATTCGCTATTAGGTTTAACATAAGTTTGTGTGGTCCTATGTGACTCACAAGTAAATTAGCAGACGATATGAAAATATATTGCGCTAGACTCGTTCGGTATTCCGTTTGTAAGCTCTTAGCTTATCTTTAATGGCTTTGAGACGTTTTGTAATGACCAAAATCGAAATACTGTGAGGAGCTTAGAGAGCTCAAATAATAAGCAAACAATACTTTGATACGTTACATTGACTGCACAACGTGCCTGCTCTAAGGCGGCTTTTACAGAAGTGACCAGCAAAGCTAAACGAAAACATCTTCAATTGTTTTCCTAGCGTTCTGATTTCAAAACTATAATAGTTATCTGTTGCCAGTTCTGTAATAGGCAAGGAGGTTCTTCAGTAGAGTAGGGTTGTAATAGGTTTTATCTTCTAGGTATAATAATTATAGTAAGTTAACTTGGGTAATGCTAGTTAGTGTGATAGAAGAATTAATAAATCTGGCCAAAGTTGGGGTATGTTTCCAGTCTAACAGGATGGTGCTGATTACCAGTATTTAATAAAATAATAAGAAATAAAATAACATTACATGACATGTGGGATGTGAATACAGCAATCATTGTGCCGATAGTCGTGACGGCCAATGGCGTAATAGCCAAGAGCCTCGACGAACATCTGAGGAGGCTTTCGTTGGGCAGCTGGATCAAGGGCTTGATCCAAAAAGCGGTATGCCTGGGGGGTGACTATAAGCTCTTAGAGTAAGGTTATTTTGAGATGGATTAAGTGACAGATGTATACACGTCATATACATCTGTCCCTTACACACACTCAAAATAACCTTACTCTAAGAGCTTATGGTAACCCCCCAGGACACGGCGCGTTTCGTTAGGAGGTTCCTCTCTCAGGAGTCCCGGACCAACGGTAGCTTGGACCCTGTTCGCGATACCGGTAGGCTACTATTTTTTATATTTTTTTTATTGTATTTTAAATAAGTTAATATTTAAAAATGTAACAAATATTTATATAAAATGAATGAAATAAAATAAATTTATTCATAAACTTAGGACTAGATACATTGCACGGTTAAGTGAAACAAGCATTAAAGTTCGTAATCTAGTTAGTGGGTGCAGTACTGTCCTTCTAGATAAGAGAAGAAGTCACCTGTGTTTAGAAGAAACAATTTTGCATGGTGCGATTGGCTATCTGACCGCCACAGTCCTGTTACGGCTAAAACTATATGCTTTGGAAGGAATGACCACCGTAACGAAGTATAATAGAGCTGTGAAAAAAAAAACAAGATTCTTTTCGTGTGAGGATTTTTCGTGTGACCATAAGCTCATAGAGAAAGGTTATTTTGATTGTGTGTAAGGGACACATGTTACATACATCTGTCCCTTATGCAAACTCAAAATAACCTTACTCTGTCTCTGTCACAGTTAATTAAGCCGCCTCTGGGAACCCCACAGGCCTCTGACTAGGCTATTTCAGACTTACATTAACTATACGAGTCCAGGTTTCATCACAATTCCTTTACAGTTTCCTGTGATGTCCAAGTTAAACTTAGAAAGTACATATGAATTAAAAAAAAAACACATTGGTACTTGCCCGAATCCACGACCTCAATTTGAACTTAAATACAATATGAAGCAAATTCTTTACACTATTATATCTAAACATTAAAATAACGATAAGACTGTGCATACACAACACATACATAAAACAGTTTTATTTGTACCATCTTTCTCTTCCCCCGCCGCGTGCCCGTGACACTGTAGGGTAACAACAAAGTGTCAAATGGCCCGGAAATATCGTAACCTCTCCCAGCCAGACATTTCGTTCCTTCTCGCTGGTCACACTCATTATCTGCCATTCCAAATGCTTCTTTGTTGGTTTAAGTAACTTTATTTACTCCCCGTAAGTGTACCATCGTCTCTCCTACACTAATACAACCATTTAGAGATTAGCCAATGAAGGAAACCTGTTCTTTTCTCGTTGTTTATCTAAACACATAAATAACAACCATTTTGCCGCTGTTTTACATAATAGCTAATAAATAAACCTAAATATATTGCTTTAAATAATAATATTTACATAAAAAATCTCGAAATCTATTTTTTTATAAATTCCTACCGTGTTGAGTAGGATTTTATTGCGTCATCATGCGGGTAGTTGCGTAGATAAGATGACAACTGAAAGCTTAATTGGAGATTAGAATCATAAATTAATTATCTTTATTATGCACGAACAATATTAGTTACAACGTGGGTGTTTTATTAATTTTCATAGTTTTGGTTTTCGCTGACAAAAAAAGTAATAGTGACGGTTCTTGATTATTGAAATGGTAATGTAATGTGTTGTACCGAACATTAGTATGTCATCGAAAGTTAGGAATAAAATAAATAATATATGGCAGTCTCATAAATAATTCCCTTCGTTTCCGACGGTGCGATTCGCATCCGGTAGGGAGGAACCCCACCCGAACCGCCGCCATTTTAGATTTGAATTTGAAATGTCATTATTGTTATAGAGCGATGATAAACAATGATCCGTAATGTATCTTTGGAGTACCGAAATATTGATGTTTATCGTTACTATGGGTTTGTTTACACATACTATTGCTTAATAAGTGTTGTTTTTTTTGTGGGAAACATGTGGGTTGGTATTTTTATTATATTTGTTTTATTGTTTGGAATTTTGCTACCAGTTTTATTTTAGTAGGCGTCGTGTTTGTTTACTGTGGGAATATGTCCTTTTTTATAAATTAAATTCTTTACGTTATTTAAGTATAAGTAATTAAATATCGCACCAGAGAAAAATATAAGTGGTAGTATTTTTGCGGAGTTTAACTACCTAGGTATGTATATATACTAACTAATACACGTAACTCTACTAACTTTAAGCTTAGTGCCAAATTAATCTTGAGGTTTTACAACACAATATGTTGCGTTTTTTCTCTGTTACTAAAAAGTTTTAATGTATTAATAAAATACATCCTTTTTAAGCCCTTATCCAGACAAAATTAATCATACTCTTGTCAAGACAACATGCGTGGGTAAGCTCCCACATAAATGAAAATTATGGACAACCTACTGACCGACATAACGGGAACTACCCTTCCCCTCTCCTGTGCTATTTTTATTTCAGTAAAAGGGGTGAATTGGTAATGATTCAGAGGTCAGGATGAATTGGTCATAAAGTGTACTTATAAGTGAAGAAGAGTAGTGTTGATTAAATTAGACAGAAGGATTTATGTGGTCACCAATTTAGCAATGATATGAAATTGCGATTGCATAGGGGCGTTGTATACAAGTTAAGTGGTATATGAGTGTTAATGGCCGTGTTTCTAACAGTTATAACAGCCATTTTTGTAAAGGGTATGTGTTTTTTAATTAAATTAACGATAAATATTAATCTTGTTAATGAATAATCGTTGTGTGAGAAAAAATGATTAAGAGCTGGTTGATTTTTCTGTTTTGTTATTTTATATAAATGTGTGATTAAGAGTATGACTCAAATGATTTAATAATAGGGGTTGTTCCTAGAGATCCACAATTCTGTTGTTCCTCTTTACCCACCGGGTCCATGAAAAAAAAATGTTTTAAATGTGTCTAAATGAGTTCCCAATGGGTCCACGAGATTTATCTAAAGTAGGTATAGTCAGTAAAAACAATTTATTGTAAGATAAAATAATATTTGGATCTGAATTGTTGACTGGTTTTATGCCCGTGATAGAAAATGGCGGTCCACAATACTATTGTTCTTCTTTACCCACCGGGTACATGAAAAAAAATATGTTTTAAATGAGTTCCCAATGGGTCCACGAGATTTATCCAAAGTACAGTAAGTAAAAAAAAAATCTTGTAAGATTAAAGAATATTTGGAGCTGAATTGTTGACTGGTTTTATGCTCGTGATAGAAAATGGCCACTTCATATAGTGGTTTCTATTACATACCATGATCTATAGCACATAATGATTTTAGTCTACGATTGAGATGATTTATGTGATTATTCTGAAACTGTAAGATTAAGATAATTTCCTCTAATTATTCGGAAGCTATGATTTTTTATAATGCTTAAGTCTATTTTATTGTAAGATTAAGAATATGATAATTGTGATTATTCTGAAATGGATACATATCTTTACCTATAAACTATAAATGGTTGCCTAAATTACATTCATGTCATTCAAATACACACAGGAGCCAAATTCATACTTTGCTCATTTAAATATCATACTAAAACACTTAAAACTACATGAAAGTGATTACATAACCACTGAAATTAATTTTACGACGATATTACAGTTTCATACTGGTGCCGCCATCTCGTAGCGTATATAGGAACTACGTAGGTTCGAAGGCTTCTACGCTATCAAAGTGAATGGAAACACGAACCTTTTAGCCCTTTGGCGCTGAAACGTAGTGGAGCTTTTGGGTACTAAAAGCTTTAAAAGAAAAATGGTGAAAAGGATGTTGCAATGCGCTTTGTTAGTCAACTTATTTTATTTTATGAGTGAGTTTATTTCATGATGTATAATTTACTTCTGAAGCTCAAGCCTATCCAGGAATAATTGAAGGTATAAACAGCTATTCCAGTGGATAAGAAATAGTTTGATCTTAGATTTTTTTACGAGGTGATCCCGACGCCTATTTCCGACAATTGTCGTCTATCGGCTGAAATGCTCATGGTTCTTTGCAAAATTCTCATACAGCCACCATCGTCCTTCTTAATTTCAGAAGGATGATTATAAATGGTTTTGTAGTGACTGAATTCTGGGTCAAACATTTATTTAATACGCCATCGACACGCTGAGATAAAAAAAATGATGAGATGATTTATATATGTATGTGTATATATATAGGTATTTATTATAGGAAATATATATGTGTGTTTATTTTAACTATATATATTCTTAAATTTTACTTCAATAATTACCTATTTCTATATTTTATGCACCTGCCATGTTATCTCTCCACCATCCTTGGTTGTCCGGTAGAGAATGCCTCAGGCATTAAGTCCGCCTATGTTCCTGTATGTTTCATGAAGTTTTAATAAATAAATAAATAAAAAGGTAATGATATTGATGAGGATGCGTATAAAACTCTTATTCTTCTAAGGCCTAGTTCTTTGATACGTAGTTAACTCAATCAATGGTTAAAAATCTTAACCATACATACATACATACGCAAACTTACGCCTTTTTCCCATAGGGGTACGCAGAAACTACAGAATAAGTTAACAACTAATAATAATAACTTTTTCCTAACCAATGGATTCAAATTCCGCTTAAATGCGTTTAGTCCTTAATTGTTCGCATCAAAAATGATCAAATATGTTGAAGAGTTCATTATTTGACCATTTATTAGTCTAACAATTGAGGAATAAAAGCGGTTTACAAAAAAAAAAAAAAAAACATTGGTTAGCAATTTTAATTTTTTTTATTTAGAATAGGCTCGCGCTTGACCACTATCTCACCTGATGGTAAGCGACTATGTGGTCGACGGTGTAACACGCTTGCCTAGAAGAAACCTATTCACTCTTGACTTAAAGACCCCTAGATTGTAGCTATCGGGAAACACAGACTCCGGCAGGGAATTCCGCTCCTTAGCTGTACGCATAATGAAAGTATTTCCAAAACGTTTAGTACGTATGGGTGGGATGTCCACTATGTACCGATGGCGCGTCGCCGTGCGTCTTGTAGACCGATGAAGAAACGGGCTTGGCGGAATTAGATCATGCGATTCCATAGCACACTCCCCGAAATGCAACCGATAAAAAAACGTACAAGTTGGCAACAATATTTAACCAATGGTTCGGTTAACTACGGATCAAAAACCTGGGTCTTAGTTAAACAGTCATCAAATAGATTGATTGAGGTTTTAGCAAGACTAGATAAAAAACAGATTTAAAAAAAATAACTTAAACTCTTTTACCAAAATCCTCAACCACACAATCACCATTAATTAAACACAACAAAGGTTAAGACACAAAACCTATTTATAACATTCCCGAACATAAATAGCAAACCCGGGATACCTACTAATTTATAGAGATGTCCCCGGTATAAACCGCAAATGAGAATCGTATATCCGACATCCACTATCCTAGTATCCCTAAGTGAGTGGTACATTCGATAAGACTCACCCTTGGGTTAGCCCGTGGACAGGGCTCCCGATAAGTTTCGATTTAATACGTTAAAAGGTGGCCTTAATGGGGTCATTCCCATTCGTTATGGGATACCGTCGGACCGTATTTCGAGAACCAAACGTATTAGATTCAGAAACGATTTTAATAAAACATTGAGTTGTATGAGACGTGGTGACTTTCACAAGTCTGTTGTTTCAAATGATGGAACTGTTTTTATATTTTTTTACAATGGTGTAATTATGACTAAATACAGACCTCATCATCATAACAGCCGAAAGACGTCCACTGCTGGACATAGGCCTCCCCCAAGCATCGCCACTTTGACCGGTCCCGTGCGTCTCGCAACCAGCGTATCCCTGCAACCTTCACCAGGTCGTCGGTCCACCTGGTGGGAGGCCTTCCAACGCAACGTCTTCCGGTTCGCGGTCGCCACTCCAGAACCTTTCTGCCCCATCGACCATCCGTACTGCGAGCAATGTGCCCTGCTCACTGCCACTTAAGTTTGGCAATTCTTCGGGCTATGTCGGTAACCCTGGTTTTCTTGCGGATCTCTACATTTCTGATTCGATCACGCAAGGAAACTCCGTGCATAGCCCTCTCCATTGCCCTTTGGGTGTCTGTAAGCTTTCTGATGAGGCCCATTGTAAGCGATCACGTCTCAGAGCCATAACTCATCACTGGCAACACACACTGGTCATAGACTTTCGTCTTGAGACACTGTGGTAAGTTAGACGAGAAGATACCGCGCAACTACAGACCTAGAAATACAGACCTAGACAGCAACAATAGCTATTATAGCGTTTGTATTTCTACAGCGACTCTCATCTTGATTTACCATAAGCTTTATAAACTTTGGTAGCTTCTGTATGGGACTTTCATACATTAGACTTTTCTATTATATTTTTTGTTGATAAAATGTCACCTTATTTCACCATTATCTTGTCAATTCTTTTGTTCAAAATCAAAATGAAACTTTTTCATTTTACATAGGCCTACATGGGCACTTACAAAACGTCGACAAAAGGTGCACGGTTCGGGTTGGTCGTTTCCTATTGAGAAGAACCGGCAAGAAACGCCTCTTCTCGGTTACTCTTTTCAAAAATGGTTTGGTTTTACAATATTTCCATGTTACAGTATTAGTACTTAGATATGGGGGGACAACGTAGGCCCGACAATAAGTGGTAAGAAATTAAAAAAAAAAAAGATTATATACTATATAAAAAAGTTAACAAATGTTAACTAGCATCTAGAAGGCCTACAATGTTCACACATTCACAAAACAATCGGTAAAAGAATCTATACAAAGGTAAAAAATTATAACAAGACTAAATTTAACAAGTGGCACAAATGTTGTTATCAGTGCTGTCACTATTCTTAGCAATGTTCTTCAAAATTGTT
Source organism: Orthosia cruda (assembly GCA_964057195.1). Taxonomy (NCBI): domain Eukaryota; kingdom Metazoa; phylum Arthropoda; class Insecta; order Lepidoptera; family Noctuidae; genus Orthosia; species Orthosia cruda. The sequence continues at coordinate 33,084,116 of OZ059829.1, read as the reverse complement.
AAGGATAGGCAAAAAATTGCCGTTTCAACCAGCGAAATGTATCTCTCTGCACTTGCTCACAATATTATCTCTAAAACAGAAACAAAATAAAGAAATGAGAAAAGATTTGTGTTCACAACATTGTTACATATTTATTATTATAATTATGAGTTTTATCAACGACACAGTTCGATAAACTGTATAATATATAGCAAATTAAAAATATAACTTTATGAATTATGCTGTATAATGTCTCACATTAAACCTCCAATATAAATTAAAAAGATATTCCCGACAGCTAATTTAAATGGAAAAACAAATTTAAAATTGTTAATGTATTAAAAGAACAATTATATCAAGCATTATGTGACATTTATGTATGTTTGTATGAACTCAAAAGACCTCGTGAATTTATTGTTATCTTTGGACCATTTTTTGTTTAAATACCTACTGTATATTTTTATAACTTTATTTTGTTGATTTGAGAAAAACAGCAGTCTTATTGACGTATTCCACATTGGGCACCCGCTTTAACGGCACCTGGGGTATTCCACATACGGCGCCTATCGATATTTTTCGCAAGTGCAATTAGAGTAATCAATTATTATTTAAAAATTTATTCTACATTTGGCACCTACGGATCAATGTGATAGAAACCGGCATGTCCTAGAACCAAAATTTCGAAGACATGTGACATCCACCAACCCGCACTGGGCCCGCGTGGTGGATTATGGCCCATCCCCCCTCTCACAGAGAGGAGGCCTGTGTCCCAGCAGTGGGAACATTAATAGGCTGATGATGTGTGTGATGTGTGATCAATGTGAGACTTTTATTTTTCTTAGGACATCAACATCCAAAATTCGATTAAAATCAAAGTCAATGTCAAATGTATTTATTTCAACTAGGTCATTAAGCGGCACTTTTGAACGTCAATAATTAAAATTTACAACTAATAAAAATTTATTCTACCGTGCATTCGGCAAAGTAGCTTGTTATGGAAAAGAACGCACAAGAAACTCCATACTTACTCTTTTAAAAATATAAGTTTTTTACAATATTTACATAAATACATACATGAATAAGTTCATATACCAAATCAGTAGAGAGTTTAATAACATTATAAAAATATAACTTCCTCTTTTGCTGTATCTAGTTAGATGTAGAACACTAGAAGCATTTATACCCAAACTACCAGGAGGCCAGAATCATGAAGAAGTATTTGTGGCCCTAGAATCATGAGTGGTAGACATTGAAATGTCAAAAATACAGTACATTTTGGCATCGCCTTCCCTTATAGAATGAGACTTTGTGTAGAGTCTCTGATCTAATCTTTGCTCAGAAAGTAAATCTTCACCGGCTTTAGACTGTCAAATTGCATTTTAGAAAGAATTATGTTGCTACGAAGTTTTCGTAGCACTGCTACGAATAATTTTATAAACGTTAAAATTTGTAAGTACCGTACTGAATGTTTCTCATAAAAATGTATCTACAAATTCACATGGAGAATTCTGGGAAACAAAACAAAAACATTCTTCCTCTACTATTTAAATTCTTGAAATAATAACTTCACTTCACGTCTTAAATTATGAACTAAAAAAATATAAATATAATTAACATAAAATCGTACACACATACGGTATGCGAAAATAACGGTCTCATTAAGAAATTCATACAACTTAATTTTCTATTCTTCAACAAAGCCGCTATTTTACACACTTCATCATCATAAAAATGATTTTAATGAGAATATTATAACGCATAGTATACAAACATTCTTTGAAGTTTATTTTCACATAATTTTTTCAAATATAACTACATGTAAGTATGCCTATGAAAAAACTTAATTGCTATTTAATTCTGCGTTTAACTATGGGCGGTAAAATTAAAAGGAATTTGATACCGTTAGTAAATACCTAACAAGTGTAGTTAAAATATATAGTGACTAGTTAAGTAGGCCTACTATCTTGTAGCTTTTAGTTTCTTTTTGTAGAAAATATTATGTTAATAAGATTGAAAAAGATAGCAATCAGTTACTTAGTAGATACTGTATAGTACTGTGACTAGTAACATGTAATTAACCGACTTTCCAAAAAGGAGGAGGTTCTATGTTCAACTTTATTAATAAGTAGGTACCAAATAGCAATGTCTATTGACACTGCGCAGTAAACCCCTTTTGTGTAAAAAAAAACTTTGATCAAAATGAAGCAGATTCTAATGAAGACTTCAAAAACAAACACGAGTAAACAAAAACGAATGAAATGCAGAAACTAAATGACAATGAATTACCTTATGATACAAGAAATTGATGACTCCACAATATTCACTAAACAACCTGCCAATTTGAAGTTTGTTTCTGATTTCAGCAGTAACAAAACTTTAAATTTCCTAGCTCACTTCACCTACATTCTAGCAGATAATCACTATATCATCAAGTAATCTAAAGCTCTAATAGAGGTGTACTGCAGCTAATCTTAACGACTAGACTTGTCAACTTTACGGCCAAACGGTTGGTTAATGGCATATAAACTGAACGTAGACGCTCCTCTAGTGAGGCTGTTAACGTTTTTAAAATGGCCACCAAACGACAGAGTATTTATTTCATTTTATTGTTGGTTTACTGTGGGAAATTAGGAAATGGGTATGAAAATGTATCTAAGTTTTTCGTTAGTTAAGTGTGTGTTTTAGTTTTGTTTGAGAAATTGTGATAGTCAAATGGATATGGATCTCTCTCTCTGCTTTTAAGATGTAAGAAAAAGTTCAATAGCAGATAACTTGAAGATTGAAAGAAACAATGAAAGAGGGAATGTATGACCGAAAAATTAATGCAAGGATTTCAATTATATGAAAGAAAGAGAAGTGATAGGTTGACAGGAGGCAATGAAGAAGAAGTTGCGGTGCCAGCGCCGGCGATCAAGTAGCTGTGGCAAGAGTGTGTGGTGGTGTGGTGAGTGCGGTGTGTGAGGTGGATGGAAAATATGACGACGATAAAAACAATTAAGATATTAATTTGTACTGCTAGGTTTTAATAAGTATTTATAATGCTAAACTGAATAGGCAGCCAATATTAAATCATCAATTCTATCTACTCAAGCAATAGATATCAAATAAAATCTAGAGAAAGTTGCTGAACGGCTTTAAAATATCAAGATAAAGTTCAAAATTACAATAAACGCTGAATAGATTTTAAAGAAATATTGACATTATAAATATCTTTTAAAACGACACTGTTAGAAACTTTCCAGACGTTAAATTATATTTTCTATATTATTATTTCTTTATTGTAATGTTTTAAAATTTTTGAACACGATTTTTGTTCATCAGTCTGATTTACGAAAAAAAGAACTCTAGCTTGGAATTAGAATATTTATGATGTATGCGATTGAGTGTTTGACCACGATTAGGCTTTAATGTAAAAATGCCATTAGTATCTTTATTTCATGATGCTAAAACCACAAACATTTTTGTAATATATTAAGAGTTACGAGTAAAAATATTTGTTATTACTAAAATTGAATTATTCGCTCTAGTTTTGGAAATCAATGTCATATTTTGATACAAAAAACAATATCTTTGCACTGAAGAGTGTAACACGACTTCACAACTCATCATCTTCATTCTCCCCTAGTCCTGATTTCTTCTTGCATTTCTTTCAACAGTTATGCTTCAGAGCCATCTTGTGATTTGTTTAACAGCATCTACCGCTTTACCTTGTTTCCATAAACAAAAATGCACCAGCCCCATTCAGAAACAATGCAAGTACGTAAAAATAATTTTAATGAAGCTCAAATTAATTTGGGTAGGTGTAATAGCGACCGCCTCGCCGTTTACATTCGCAACAGCGTATTTTAATTAGCTATACACGAAAATGCTTTGAAACGTAGACGGCCCCGGCCCGTGTGAGCCCGTTTACGAAAATTATAATAGCAATATCACACTCTTGCGTTCGCCACGTTAGTTTACACACAATGTTTGTTTTGTTAATAATGCGCCTCTCTAATTAGAAATTAAAAGTTAAAAAGCTTGTTCGTGTATTGTCTGGAGCGAAAAGTTGGTAATGTTGAATATTCTACACCCACAGTTTTAAAGCTAAATTGTTGGCCTACATTGTAAAGTGTCTGGCCGTTTTTGATGCTCGAAAAAGAAATTGCTACGTGACCGAAACTCGGTGTAGTAAGCGGTCATTAAAGATTTCGTTCCAGAACACTTGACAACCCTAATTAGGACTGAAATCTAATAAAAGATAACTCGAAAGTCATACCGAAAGCCGCATTCATAAGGAAAACTTCGCCCATTAAAATTCCTCTAACGAGTGAGAACCATCCCGTTTAATAAATACAGGCCCCTTCTAATTTTCCTCGGAGAGATTTAAGCGGCATAAATTTTGCACACTGAAAAGAAACTCTGTGAAAGAAGAGCTTGTACATTTTTACGATGGTGAATCTCATTCGCCCCTACAACGGCGAGTTGTCTCTCCTTTAAATTAAATTTTCACTCCTAATTTGAAAGTATAATGTCATTTCACTAGAATTCCGTTATTAAAACTTTTAAATCATTCGGAAGTTTCCTTTTGTGAGCGCTTGAGGGTGGGTACTCGTGATTTTTTAATCAAAATGGGATCATTTCTAGTGATTTTTTACGACTGCGCCATACCGTCGGCATCAAATTGTCATTAGCCACTTGCGTATCCGATATTGCTTTTCTTTTAGAAGTGCTGCGATTTTATGGAATATTTAATTCGGACCCTTCGTCTTGTGCAAGTTTTATGTGCGACGTGCGTACATAACTGAAACTTAAACGGATCCCGACGTTACCTACGTGTTGCTGGTTTAATATCATTGTCTTGAACATTAATGTGCTAACGAGTTGCTAACAAAGTTTTCTGAGTGATGGAAAGTTCTAAAATAATTTTAACTTCAGACATATCGCGTATGTTCTTAAGCCATCTTTTTAAATTAAGTAAATGTCTGCTACAAATAGACAAAGCAAATATACAAAGGCAGTAGGCACATAAAATTTACCTAATTCAAATACAAAAACATCTATACAACACCTATATGACAAAAAACTCATCAATAGCATTGTCTTCCTTATTCTATACTCAAAAGGCATCCTAGTAACCCACTTGTGCCCAACATCTGTTTTTAAAAACAATAAAGGGTTGACAGTTGTCAGTTGGTTGTAAATTCTGTCTCGTCGAATCGTCAGAATGGTCAATAAAATTGTCTGGAGTCCTTGACATAGAGACACAGTGCAGACGAGGTTTTATAGTCCATAAACATTTTACTAGCACGGCCTTGGGTAGGGTCTGCACTGAGGTCGTTGCACCCAGCTTTACCGCTATTTTGGTCCCCGTATTTGGTTATGATTAGGTGGGGACCGAATTGTTGGTGATGTTGGTAATAGTTTGTTAGTCATGTCTATTATTGGCACGTTTATTAGGCATATAAGTAAGTATATTTGTACACAGTTTGCGTGTAATTACGTCATGGTTGGTGCAAGTTTTTAGACAATTTGAAGTAGGAATAGTCACGCGCGTCAAAGGAAAAGCTTGAGCGTCTTCAAGATAAAGTGAGTCTGCATTCCAATATAGGTTCTTGAGTGCAAGAAAAATTGGAATAAATATATTTAATGTAACACCCATTGGGCAAACTGTAAACGGATTTATTGCTAACGTCCCGTTTGAAGTCGGCTATTCGAAACACTTATTTTTCAATGTTAGAGAGTAACAATTTTTTACCTTCTTTAATGGCAATCCGTTAACTTTTTACTTGAAAGACCAATATATTACCTGCTAGGTGTTTGTAAAAAATGTACAGAAGAAGCTTTGTTTACATTCCTAAAGAATACTTTCCTAGAAATTTTAAAAGCATTTGCGTCAAAATAACGGTTGAAGCGAAACAAAAGTTCTTTGTGTTCTCAATGGAAGGGTTGTTTTTCTTTCGAAAGCAATAAAAGGGTTTGAGGAGTGACTTTGTTACCCTTTCTTTGTTTATTGTTCTTTTTACGACGATATATTGCACAAAGTGCCGTTTTGCGCAATATTGTTTGAATTTCCTTGGTTCCTTTGTCCGGCGTTGACCACGAGGCTTTAGAAAGAGTTTTAAAAAAACGTACTTTTGTTGTGAGACTAGAATTATTAGAACCCTTTTCAGTGAATATTGAGATTGTTATGAGTGTAATATCGAACGCTATATACGGCTGACGTGACTTCGTGTTTTAAAATTGTGAACTGTGTTTTAGTTGGGTTTTCAAAATTTGTGCATTATTTTCATTCGATTGAAGTTGACATGACCATGATAGCAGGAGAAAGTGCATGACAAAACAAGTGCTTTATGGTGTGTGCATTCTTGTCTTCAACTACAGGTAACTTACAGATAAATTAAAGAAGTCTTAAGGTTGCCCTAGTCGACGACATAAACTATTTTGCGCGCGGGGTTAAAATGCATGCTATCTCATCCGACAACACTTGCGAAAGAGATAGATGCTGTGATGAACAGTAAGAAGCTAATTCGCGTACGAATACACACTTTTGCAAATTTGTAGCGAAATGGATGAAGATTTAGGACGAAAACGAGCGCGCGAAATTTTATAAACAGACCTTTGAGAGTATGGATCTCATGAAATAACTGCAAAATTATTTGCATTGTTGAACTACTAATCTATCCCTGTATGGTGGCTGTTTTGCAATTTGCCTTCTTCTTATGGTATTTATTTCCGCCCAAAGATGCGTTAAAATTAGTGTTGAAATATGGAATTTTCGACGCTCATAACTTTTTTTTTTCATCCGGGGTAGGTAATGTTGAAACAAATTCATATAATTTTTTATTATGAACGTATGTCGTCAAACAGTGGAGTAATCGCTAGACTAACGTTTTTATTGAAGAATAATCGACTAGTACAACCTTAAGGAAGTCTTGCTATCTTTAAAAGCGTCGTGTAAGTTGTCCTACACGGCGTTTTTAAAGGCCTATCGAAATTGTAAGCCACTTAAGAAAATAACAGAGTCATTCGATTACAATTTTCTCTTAAACAATTTCAAACAAAAAAATACCATAAGCATAAACCAAACGGAACAATATCATCACATCTAAATTTAAAAATCCAATCTCAGCGTGGAATCAGACTCAAGTCCCGACATTCCTTCTTTTTATCCTTCCAAGTTTCTTATCCTACACGACATAAATCGCATCGACCCGTATAACTCTCTGCGACCATTAAAAAGATAAACAACTTAATATAGGAATAATAATAAACAAGACGGAGCCAAGCCGCTCCGACTTAGTTAGATCCCCGTACACACCGTTCATAATTTTATTTATTCACGAAACCGTAAATATCTGTAGGAATAATTCCGAAGGCTCTTTGCGGGGATTAAGGGAGCGATGCGGCCCTGAGAAAATTATATTCGGCCATAACAGTTATCATGCATCACCTGGAGGAAGCTTAATGTGCCTTTTCGCAATCTCGAGGGCGGCGCGGGAGACGCCGAGCGCAAATTACTTTTTCAAAGTATTTACATGTAAATAGAGCTGGTGTTGCGAAGTTTGAGGTGTTGTATGGCGCTTCCGAGTCGCTGTTTGTTGGTTTACTTACGTATGGTAAGAATTAACGTGTGATTGCAGATTATTTTGCTTTTGAACGCCATCAATGCGCTGGGGCGTGGTATTTGCGATTGAGTTGCGTAGAAGACCGATTGGCATTTGTTTTATTTTCAGCCAGCTTTGTATGGCATAAAACTGTTGGGTTTCCATGAATCTCTAAACTGAATTTGAAATGTAACCGTCGTTAAAGATAAAATATTCATACCTTCCTTCTACATTCATATCCGAATAAATCTGTCCCTTCTACTCAACATACAGGGTAATCCGAAAATTTGCAATTCACCGAAAACTCTTTAAGGTGATATCGTTTAAAAAGCACGCCCTATACATAAAGCCTGTATAATTATCATCCATTTTACTTATAAACTTTCATAATGGCCTATACGTCGACTTAACCTCTACTTTCGGGGTTGAACCCCCTGTTGGGGACCACCCCGGGGTAGAACCCTCCCTCGCCTTATAATGGGCGTCTAAGAAAAACGGGTGCACGCTTCAGAATAGAAAATGCTCGTTTGGAAATGGCTTCGGTGGAAAGCTAGCGATTTATTTGTGTTACGGGATACGCTCGGAAAATATCCGAGAGCGGATTTTTAATGGCACCATTGTTTCTATTTTAAACGTGGCGTGCGAATGGAATACTTAAGTTTGAGACGCGTCTTTGTTACGTTTGTGGAACCTGCGGCAGTATTTGAATATTGTCATGAAAATGTCTGAAAGAGTGTGTACCTAGGAAGTCCAAAGAAACATCAAGATGCGTGTTATTAAAAACTAGAATTTGCCGTTGAAATTCAAGGCGGAATACTTTTTTTCTTGCAAGCCCTTTGAATAATTTAACATTTACCCAGGTACTTCAAATAATACCTAAGCACTAGGTATAGTTCTCGCCAAACTTCTTGGCCGCCCTGAAGTTGGCCACAATGGCCGCGCAATAGTAAATCTCATACAAAAACAGCACCGTTTCGTGCGTTGCGCATTGGAAAGCCAACTTCAGGGCGGTCCAGAACTTTGGCGAGCACTATAACAGCGAAGTTACAAAAGGCTAAAATCAAAATAAGTTCCTCTATATGGTGGCATTTTACGTGTAAGCATATTGTCTAACTTAAATATTCCTACAAAAATATCATATAACAGAGCAAAAAGTTATAACTACGTCTTATGCTCATAAATGTCATTAATATGAAAGCTAAGCGCGGGGCTCACTGGTGCCTATCTCGCGATTCCACGCGCGTTGCCTTTTTACACCACATTATAAGCCCCAATATTAGCTCAGTATTTCACTTATAATTCGCTCTCTGACGGAGAGGGCGCGCGTGTTCTGTGTCGCAGGTGCGCTGCAAATGTGACTGTGTGCTCTAAGCTTTACTTTCGCTGATTCATACCGAAAATATTACTGACGGGAAAAAATCTCAATTTAGTAATATATACTGATTATTTGTTACAGAACCTAATCATCCTATTGTAGTCAAAGCTATCATTAGTCACTATAATGTCTATATAAATTGAGCCATTAATTATTTTTAATTATCTACCTATTTTAAATATAACACGACGCCGTCTAAAATTATTGTTTTCTATCAACTAAAAATAACAAAATTCAAAAGATACGTAATCAGTGAGACGTCATTTTTTATCTCCGGAAGTGATAAAAATGTCTAAAAATAATGAACTAATAACATACCCGAAGCTTTCGAGCTAAGGCAAAATATATTAGTAGGCAAGTAACACGTCGTTCCGGCGGTATAATGAACATGGCTCCCTCTAACGGGGGCCATTCATCAACCCCCTTGCACCCGCACCCCTCGAGCTCCTCTGAACTGAGATCCCCTCAAAAAAACCCTCTCTTCCCCCCGCCCGCTTAGAATGTTTCCAATTCATCACGAGACCCCGCCCTTGACAACTCTATATGAGAATGCCGCGGACCGAAAGACCCGTACCGCCGCCCCTTGTAGCGTGTTACCAAATCCGACCAGGTACTTTTAGACCGGGCCGGTCTTTAAGTCCCTGACCGTATGTAGAAAGAATTGTTTGAAAAAGCGCTCATGGACTTTTGGATTGTCGAGTGTATTTTCTTGTAATATCAACTCGCTTGTATGGCGGCCATTACAAATAAATTTCTCCATACCTTTATTTTTTAACACAGATTCGATGTTGTTTCGTCGCGTTTTATTGTTAGAAATTGTATAATAGCTATACACATCGTGAATTTTAATTAACGAAGAAGTAACATTTGCGTTTCTATTGAATTTCGATGTTCGTGACTCGTTTTTTTTTCAATACTAATTAAAAAAATGTTTTATCGGACATCGACCAGCATTTCCCGAGTATTTTTTTTGTATTTTGATGTAATAAGTCAATTAATGTTTTCTCTTGCTCGATTCTCTGAATATTATCAACTTATTTAAGGCATTGAATATTAGGTACTTATTAACTATACTTTGTTTTAAATAATTTTCAGAGCGTGCCTGTTCTCTGACGACAAAATGCCTGAAAAAAAGTCCGTCTACCAAACGAAGAAGAAGAATCAAGGAAAACAGAAGATGAGGTTGCATTAAGAAATGAAGAATTAGATGAAATTGGCTTCAGATTCCCTCTGAATGCAGACATGGGTCAATGTCCACCATAGGAGATCTTTGGACTGATTTTGAAGATGAAAATAATATTGAAATCAATTCAATAATAACATTCTGAGTTACAAAGGAGACTGAGCATAATATAAAATGGAAAGTGGAATTAACATTGACACAATTTTTTTTCCTTTATGTCACAAATGAAGATAAGTTTTGTTCAACTTTGCAAAATAATTAAAAAATACATAGGAAAGATACATTTTGGAATTGAATAACGTTTATTTGACTATTTCTCATAAAACATTAAATTATACTTTTATAAGCCTTCAATATATACGAATAATATTGCAATATAACCCAATATATATGCCAGGTCAGGCGAAGCGCTCGACAGTAGCAGTTTAATTGCTTGGCACATTAAACGCGTATAAATTAGTATTCATTGCCGGCCATTGAGCTCAACTATGTACTATATATACTTGTATATAGGTCTATCTATTGTTTAGACGATTATAGGGCGGAATATTCATTGGGACGATTTTGTGATGTTTTTGAATAGATAGGTTAGCGACGCTTTTGTTAAATACTTGTTTGTTTACAGTTCTAAATAAAGTCTACCAAGAACTTCATATTTTTGATGGCGGGAGGAGTTAAACTTACTTTTTATAGGATTGGCCTATGAGTATAATCTTATTAAAGCTGCAAAAGTAGAAAGAGCGAAGGGTGCTTTGGCTCAGTAGTAGGACAAAAGATGTATTAAGCACATCTGCATTAATGAAAATGTGAAAACATGTAACGTATTATAATTAAATTCAGCGTCATGAAGTTTTTAGTTTTGAATTATTATCACAGAATTAGAATTAGAAAACTCCTTGACACACAACTCAGATAATTTAATTATAGTAATTCAACCTGAATTACTATTGTCTAAATTCAAAATTATATAATACCTAACCTACCTAAATAATTAATCCTTCCTCCTTTTTAAAGCCATTATATTATTATTCTATGAAATAGATAGTAGATTTATCCCAAGCCTTTGCTCCCATGGCCTATCCTGCAGAAACCGTGATTTTTCACAATATGAAAAGTTGCCTATACCTATCACTAGTGCCATTATGGTTTTTCCACAAGGTACTACTCTAGGTCCAGTCTTAATTTTATATCTTTACATAAATATTTAATATGCTCAACTTAGTTATAGGCACCATTGGCAATAGCACGATAATGTAGTTTACTACTAGTATTTTTTTGTGTGCTATCAAATGAGCATATCCATCCAGAGATTTTTACATTCATGTAATCAAACAAATATTTTTCTTTTTAAAATACCTAAGAGTGTAGACAAAATAAAGGTCCATTGAAAATACAAAGAGACTTTAAGGAAAGGAAAACAAAATAAAATCTGAAATAAAAATGTGGTACACTCAGTGAGAGCCGTCGGCAACCGATCAAATGTCCCTACTTACAGAAAAAACTTTGTCGCATGTGAGTTTTTACGGGGAATTTATACTATTGGCAGTAATACTTTGCGTTAAAATTATCTGAAATTATTTTGGGATGTTTTAAAGAAATGGGTCGGTTGAAATAAAATAACTGAATTGAACTTTTGAATGGAATTCCTTTTGAATGGAACTTGGTACATTTTCATAAGTAATCTCGTAATAAAAGTAAGTGTTTAATAATAATCGTTCTTATGGATTAAAAATAACAGCAAGCATTTCATCAGGACATCATTTCATTATATGTATGGGACCGATAATATTTAATAAAATACCCGATGTAATAAAAAATGAGACATTTCTACTTTTCAAAAAGAAATTGACAGATCTATTAATTGATAAATGTTATTACTCAATTTGCGAATTTCTGACCGATAAGAATTTAAATTAATAACATGACATCTCTGTTTTCCTGACTTGTACTTAATATTTTTATTATTTTTTTGTTTGACTGGAACTTGACGAATTTATAATCCCATTTTATTAAAATTGGCATTGTGTATTGTATTGCCTATTTCAAATTATTTACTGAATTTGATCTTGACATGGTAAATTTGTATTGATTTAATGGAATGTTTAAATAATTTATATTAAATGGGTTTTTATTATTATAGCTAAAACTGTTTGCATGTCTTAGTTAAGGTAGTTAGTATAAGGATCATTACATTAAAAAGAAAAAAGAAAGAAAGAAAACACATTTATTTGACACAAGCCAGAGCACACAAAACACACATAAAAAAAAAAACATTAAAACTTAACATCTGTAACTTGTACATACTTCCTGTGCAAATAAAGATTTATTCTATACTATTTTATGGCAACCGTCTAATTAATCACATAAATAATTATTCACACAAGTATTTCCTGATTACAATTACATCATATTAATTTATTCGTATTTGTAATAAAAATATCTATCTTTTATATCGCATAAGTTGTTATGAGACAAAATAAGAAATAAAAAATCCATTTATCAACCAACAATCACATACAAAAAGCATTAACAAACAAATAAAAGAAATCAATAAAATCATTATCAAAACGCTTCAAATGTCAAAGAAAGTAGGTAGCAGTTTCTCAACAAGAAACGTTATAGTTCATAAAACGTAATATCTAACTCCAATCTTAAATTAACACGCACTAAACAAGCCATCAAATCAAACATAAAGACGATTCTATTCTATAAAATACTATAATATTAGTATATACGCATCTCAGTAACTATTTACATAAAAAACTTGGAGTGTAGGAGTAACAACGTTTTTATATCGTTACAAACGGGTTTGGAGTCTATTACGGATGGCGAATGCCTACTAAGTTCAGAAATAAAACGGGCCATTACAAATCGTTTCCAAAACACTTTCAGTAATGAGTACGATCGTAAGTTCAACTAGTAAATTACACAAATGCTATCTCCGATTGTTTGGCCTAAAGGGTGAGAGATGGAGGGGTGTCGTGGCAGAAAATATTGCAAATAGGTACCTAGTTTTAATCTGTAGGGTTGAATTTGTAACTTTAGTGAAATAATTACAGTAATTATTTTTAACCGATGAAAAAAAAATGGAGTTTGTCAATTCGACATAAATATTTTTTTATAGAGTGGTCCGATTTCAAAAGTCCTTTTTTGTTGGAAAGAGTAAACATCAAATTTGGTCCCATTTAAATTTGAAAAATAATATTTACCTTTAAAGGTAGAAACAAAAGGATTTATTGATAATTTTTGCTCTGAATTATCAACTGAGAGCCGATTCTGTTGATATTAAGAACACTGAAAAGCAGGAAAACACTTATTTAAAAAAAACCGACGGAATATCGAACTGAAAAGGAAAAACATAAACTTTTAGTCTAGCATTTAGAGGCGGCGACTTACAAACAATCAATGAAGATAAATCAAGCTATCATTATACGCTTTAGGTAATTAATTTGCATGTTTTTTTGTTTGGTGACAACTCAAAATGCTTGACAATTTTTTTTTTCCGTTCGTTATTTCGGCGGTATTTTTTTTTTGTTAAAAAGGTTTTTGTTTTGTAAAATACTTGATAGAGAGAGCTGTATTTAAATTCAAGAGTTACAATGTAAAAAATTGGCCTTGAAGTTGACGATGAACGTAGCTGTGAATATGACCTGTTTCACATACAATTACTGGCTTGCACAAATTTTGATCAACAATAGTATAAACTTCCATAATTTTGTAATTGATGGACAAATGAATAAATATAATGAAATCATCGGATGAATCTGCAAGATAAAAAAGTCAGGGTCTGGCTGCAAAAATAAAATATGTGTGTCATTGTCATCTTCCTGCCCTTATCTCATATTACTTGTGGTCGGCGCAACACGTTTTCTTCTTCCATACCGTCCTGTCCCCCGTCATGCTAGCACTGATTCCTTTTTCTTTCATATCACTCCTCACACAGTTAATCCATCTTTTCTTGGGCTCATCTCACTCTCTATCCATCCACATTTATATTCATAACTCTTTCAGTAACATGCGTTTCATCCCTCCTCATCACATGACCATACCAGGACAAACGGTTTACCTTCAACTTTTCTGTTGCTGGCGCCACTTTCAAACTGCCTCTAATGTGAGTGTGTTACGTGACTTAGAAAGTGTACTCATTTCTCACTTTATCCAATCTCGTCACGCCGCACATTCATCTCAACATTCTCATCTCTGTTACGTGCAATCTCTTTTCATCCATCTTTTTCACAGCCCAACAGTCTGATCCAAACAGTATGACAGGTCTAATCATAGACTTGTAGATTTCCCCCTTTAACATAAAGGGCATCCTTGGATCGCAAGTTGTTCCAGTGACCTGTCGCCATTCCATCCATTCTGAGTTGATCTGCTGCGTTACGTCTCGGTCTACCTCAAAATAGTTGGGTCTTTGGAGGCTATGCAAATATTTTAAATTAAGCCATCTTCAAAATCGCTGTCCTCTCACCCCTTACACCAAGATGCAAGAACAGCACCAGTGCGGGACTAGTTTATTCGCAATAAAGAAAGTGGAATCCCGGGTTGCTCTCCAATTACCGGGATATACGCGGCAATCCCGGTGACGTGTGGCCTAGTCCCGGGTACGGCCCAGCAATTATACATATTGCCGACCCCGTTCCGATATATCGCCAACGTGGCACGACTCGAAAAACTATAGATTTGTATTTATTAGTAGATAGTGGTTTTATTTAGGGTTTGCTAGTGAAATACTACCTACTATAGTAGCTATATTTTAAGTTCTGCTGGACTGGCAAAATGTATAGTTTTTCTGATTTTACGTAAGATTGCTAGGTTTCAAATTTTTCTAATAAAGTTTTCTGTCTAACCAAGAAATATGATGCCGTTTATAATATTTATTTCATAAGGAAAAGTTGTACTATATT